>PVHX01000225.1:0-108041 GCA_004024805.1 Geosciurus inauris
TTTTTTTTTTTCTTTTGAGAGAAGCAGTAGAATTATCCAGATCTGGGAAGTGAACTAGGAATTACAGTAGACAATAGTCAGATAGCTGTTCAACCCATCAGTATATGTGTTTCACTAGAAATTATGAGGTTTTAGACACGGTTGGAGCAGGAGTTATTTGGAAATACAGAGACCATCTTTGTAAAGATGGTCTGAAACTGATAAAACTCAGCTGATAGTAAACTTATTTAAGAAAATAAAATCTGATATCATAGTCTATTGAAGTGAACTGCTAACTGGAGACTTGGAAGTCGTGGGAGCTACTGATGTGGAAACTTGCCCGAGTCAAATTCAGGTCAAGGTGAAGGTTTTCTCATATTACTTGATGACGACCTGGGCATCCATAGCCTATTAAAAGCAAATCCCTAGCCGGGCACGGTGGCACACGCCTGTAATCCCAGCACTTTGGGAGGCTCAGACAGGAGAATCTCAAGTTCAAAGCCAGCCGCAACAACCATGAGCCGCTAAGCAACTCAGTGAGACCCTGTCTCTACATAAAACACAAACTAGAGCTGGGATGTGGCTCAGTGATCGAGTGCCCCTGTATTCAATCCCTGGTACCAAAACCAAAACCAAACACACACACACACACAAAACAAATCCCTTTTCCCATAGCTTGTGAGGGTGATGTTTATGAAGAACAATAAATGAAAATTACAAAAGTCAGTGGCTAAGATGAACTCCTATACTGTTACCATACTGGTAGTTCTATCCCAGAATGTCACTGTGGATCCCATTTCATAGTTCCATTTGCAGTTCTCTAGATAATAGGGCATAGTCCCTAAAGTATGACATCTATTAAATGTAGTTTACCTTGTAACTAATTTCTGCCAAATGAGCATATGTCCTTGTGTGTGCTCCAATAGTTGTAAAAAAAATGTGCAAGTATGAGGAAATAAGACAAAGTAGTTTTGAAGGACACTATCTACAAAGTGTTGGAAGATTGTGAGGTTATTCCTAATTTAAGCTAAACAGGATAACAAACTATAGCACAATTTTAGGGAGATCATTTTCCTTGTGACTTTCCTTATGTTTGTTTTTTCTGTACCAAAAATTCATTTTTTTTTCATCTCTAGGCCTCTTTTCACATTTAACCAAATTAACTTTTTCTTCCACAATGAGTTTTGTACCTAATCCAATATGTTGCTAAGATTTAATCTAATTAGATAATTTAATCTAATAAAATGCTTTTATTTTCTAAGGTTTTCTCAAAAAAAATCACCCCTCAAGTTTTCTTACCAAAACATTCACTCATAAGTTGATTTTACTTACATGAAGAAAGTTATATTATTTGAGGGATATTATGATGTTTTGCTTTTCTGTAAATGAAATATCATCAAAGGGAGATGATTATTTTTCTTGATTTGATAAGCTATGAAGTGTAAAATGGTTTCTGAAATCATATCTTTAGCTGTTTGCAAAAGGAAAACATGAGAAGAAAACATGGTTTGAATCTCGAGATTTTTGTAGAGCTCTGGGTGGAGAGCTAGCTAGCATCAATAATAAAGAGGAACAGCAAACAATATGGCGATTAATAACGTAAGTATCTTTTCTTTTACCTATTTATATCTGTGCTAATGATGTAGAGAAAATGCTTACATTTCTGAAATTGTTGGTTCAGGATGCAACTTTAAACACTTGCCTCATGTCCCAAATCCACGAGCTTTTTTCTTTTTTCTCAAAAATTGCATTTTAATACATGTTATCAAACATAACAGAAAAAAACACAAATTTTCAGAAGCTGTGCACATTGTTCACTGAAAACATTTGTTGAGGCAAATAGAAAAAATTGTTACAATCATAATTTTTCTAACTTTGCACAAAATTATAAGCAGGTTAAATTCTTCATATTAAACACGTTTATATGCACTTTCAATGAACAGTATATATATATATATTTTTTTTTTTTATCAACCATCTTTACTATACCTATTCCCCTTTCCTGCCCCGCCACGAGCTTTTTTTGATCTACTTTCAGTTCAAATTTCTTTAATCTTAGAAGTTTAAATCCAGTGATAAATTGCTCTACAAATTAGAAAACACTCAATACACATTTATTGAATGAACGAATAAATTGTCTTTCTATGCTTTGCAAATATTTTTTTTCTCAAATAGTAGGCCATTTTCGGTATATTTTTGGGTTTTATCAAAATGCATGTTCTATTCTACAATACTTAAATTTAGTTGTTCAATCTTTTTGCTTGTGTATTAACTAATTTATATTTTGGAAGTAACTTTCAAGTCTAGTAAGTCCTTACAGATGACTCAACTTGTATCTTGAAATAGCATGTTTTCTTTATGTTTTGTTAGGGGTAGTGGGCACTACCATGAACTGTTTTGGCTTGGATTGACATACGGAAGTCCTTCAGAGGGGTTCACCTGGAGTGATGGTTCTCCTGTGAGTAATTTACGCTAATGTATCATTTTTACCTATTTGTATATTTATTTTGATGTTATCCTTTGGTTTAATTCAAATTTTCAGTAAGATAGGCTATTGTAAGACAATTTTCTATGCAAAGTAAACAATTTGAGGACAAGTAGCCTGTTCTTGGGTAAGTAGTTCTCCTGTTAACCTAAAGCAATAATGTGCTTTATGATGAAAAAAAAAAAGAATAAAAATTCACTGCACTAGTTTATATAACATATCTTCATTCTTTACAAAATTGGTATGCAAGTAGTTAAAATTCTTAAAGACTGAGTGTTACATAGCCCCTTCTGGATCAGTAGAACTGGCCACAACTTTTTACATTCCCATTAATAACCGTTAGGGTTTACCAGATTTCTCCATTCTCAGAATTGGAAAAATAAAAGATTATGGCACTTGCTGGCAACACTCAGCCATTCTAATTGTCACAGGAACTTTTTAAGGTACATAGGATGGTTTATTTGATGGCTCCATGGCTATCTGGATTTCATATTTGTATGTCTGGAAAAGAAATTGTAATGCTTAGTTCAAAACTCTGTGGGCTCTGATCATATAATAAAAACTCTGTAGAGGACCTAAATGTAGGGCTTTCAATGATTTCTGCTGTTCATTTTGGCAAAGTTTGTAGGTTTGTTAGCAACATTTTATAGGTATTTTTCTTTGTAAGAAGAATTAATTGTATCTCTTTATCCTATCCATCTAATAAAAAGAATTCCAACAACTCATTGAAATATTACCCTTTAAGAGTGGTTTTAGTAGCTTCCCATACCAATAAGTGGAACTTTTTGCTAAGTTTTTCCTATATATAAATCTCACTTTTGAGTCCCTTGGATCCATTTTATTTAATGAGAGCAAAGGAAATGTCATAATAATCAATTGCCTACTTTAGTCAACTTCAAAAGTTTCCATGTAATAAAAGTTATTTTTTTCTCATTCATGTTCATAAACTGCTTCCAAATCAAAGCTCTGGTGAAAAAATAAATAAGTGGATGAAAAATGCAAACATTTCTTTCTTTTTCTATTTGGATAGATGATTGACACTGGCCAGACACAAGTTGTTAATAGTTGCAGTCATGTTCCTAATATAGTATTGCTTCTTGGCCTTTTGGCTAAGATCAAATGTAATGTTTCTAATACAGGTTATATATGAAAACTGGGCTTATGGAGAACCTAATAATTATCAAAATGTTGAGTATTGTGGTGAGCTGAAGGGTGAGCCTGGTATGTCCTGGAATGATATTAACTGTGAACATCTTAACAACTGGATTTGCCAAATACAAAAAGGTATGATCAACTGTCCTCCCCCTTCTCTGAGATTGGAGAGCTAATCTTCTGGCACCCCTGTGTCCTTCCTTTATTAGTAGAGCCAAACAAACTAACAGAATAAAGGAACTGTCAGGGCCTGTCACTTCACAGGATAAGAATGAAGTCACCAAGCACAGATAAGTGTTCCAAAGGAACACAAGATCAAAAAGCCACTCTGGAATCCAGGACAAGAGTCACATCCTCCAAAATTGTTCCCACAAGCAGCTCTGATTCTGGTCCAGATTCTACTGTAGAAGAAGTGGGTGGGTGTCCTGCACAGTGAAGCAGAATCATGAAAAGGCAATGACATTTCTTTTTTGGTTTTCACCTCTGACCTTCTACACTAGTTATAAAATAGGTTAAAGTTGCTCCAAGTCTGAGTAGTTTATTGATTTCTCAGCTAAATATTCAACATTAAAAAAAAGCACCATTAGCCAGGCGTGGTGGTGCATGCCTGTAATCCCAGCACTTTGGGAGGCTGACACAGGAGAATGGCGAGTTCAAAGCCAGCCTCAGCAACCGTGAGGTGCTAAGCAACTCAGTGAGACCCTGTCTCTACATAAAACACACAGAATAGGGCTGGGGATGTGGCTCAGTGGTGGAGTACCCCTGAGTTCAATCCCTGATATGAAAAACAAAACCAAACAAAAACAAGCACCATTATACAAACCACATTATGATGACGACTCAGAACGGTCCACATATCCAAGTCAAACGCTGAAGTCAGACGATCCAGGTTCTGATGTTAAGATAAATACACAACAAACAAACAAGCAAACCTACCATACTTAAATCAAAAATCTGCATCAGCTTCCTTTGTTAAATAGATAAATGGAACCACATCGCCCTCTGCTGTTGGGGAATGGCAGCAACAGCCTCACTCTGCTACTAGGGAACTACAACGCCCCTGCTCAGTTTATTTTCCTTACTTCTCTGCTTAGACTGTGCTTTCAAAGTTCTGGCACAAAGGAGTCAAGGGACCACATTTCTAAAAAGGTCTCTTGGCTAGTAACCTTTCAGATGTATTAATAACTACTTGGAAAGAAAAATAACATTTAAATTTTAGTAAAACCTACATTTAACAAGATTCTTTGAAGAAAATGTATTTATATTTTATATATAAATAGTTCACATTTGAATAGTTCCAAATAATGAAATTGTAAGTGATTTCACAGCTAATTATAAGATATTTGACTGGAAAAGTAATGTCTATTGAGCACCTACTGCATGCCAATAACTCACATGTTTTACTACACTATTTACACATATTACTAATCCTTTTCAGCAGTTGACAAAATAAACACTTTAAATGCAGGCTCAGCATTTGAAGCTAGCCTTCCTGATTTTAAAACTTGTGTTCTTTTCTTTCCTCTATAAGCTACACATGTGCCTAGAAACTACCTTCCAATTTCTGGTGTCCGTCATTGTGCCTAATTTATTTAAAACTTAATTAATATTTCTCTTTTCCTTAATTTTCATCCTCTCAACATAAGTGAATTGGACAGTGGAAGGGGTAGGGGGAGAATGGTTAAGATTTTAGCAATATTGACCCATGAAAATAGAAGGATCTGTGATCACAGAGGTTCAAGCATAATTTATATCTATTTTTCTCTTGTTTTACAGGAAAAACCTTACAACCAGAGCCAACACCAGCTCCTCAAGATAGTAGGTGTTTCTATATTTTCTGATTTCTGTATTGGTAGTCTTTCCCCCCACCTTTTCCCTTTATTGGTGAAAAAAAATTATCTTAGAAGGGTGGAGAGCAGAAGGTCTTTATATCCTTGAGCATCTCATGTAAAGTTGGATTGTCCTTTCTAGAGAGAAGCTCATATGCACAAACACAAGACCTGTTAGTGCAGCTTCCCATGGGTTTATGAACCAAAGGGCCCAGATTTTTTCTTCTTTAGCACATGGCCAATGGCTGCTGCGACAGATCACCTCAAACTGGGTGGCTCAAAACAACACACACTTATTCCCTTACAGTTCTGGAAGAAATTGGCCTCACTGGGCCAAAATCCAGATGACCGCATTATCATGCTCCCTCCAGAGGCGCTAAGGGAGAGTCCGATTCCTTGCTTTTTTTACCAGCTTTTAAAGCTGTTTCCTTTGCATTCAGTTATTTGTGGTCCTTCTCTTCATGAAACCAGCAATGCAGCCTATTGCTTCAGTTATATCATCCTTAACACAGTCAAATCTCCCTCTGTGTCACTCTATAAGGATGCTTGTGTTATATTTAGGGTCTGCCTAGAAGATCTCTCCTTCCTAAGATACTTAATTTAATCACACTTACAAATTCTTTGTCCTTATAAGGTAGCATCCACAGATTTCAGGAATTAAGACCTGGATATCTTTGTGGGCCCTTGTTCAGCCTCCTATCGCATAGAACTACAAAATTCCATTGTTTGGAAGAAGCCTTAGAAGTCTTCTTGGTATATGAATTCCTTAGTTTTCCAATTCTATCCTGATGCACCCAAGATCATCTATAAAAAGTTATTTCTTAGATCGGGATAAAATCTGACCTCATAGCTCACATTCCTTGGACCTAGCACTGTGGGTGCACGTATGTAAATGCTTCCAGCTCTGCTATCCTGTTGATGAAAGTAATACTGGGAGTTCTTTTATACATTAATGACACACAGAACTCTGGGAGAGAAACTATCCAGTTTTTATAGGGTTGGTGAAAGGTGGATATTTGGCCTTAGGCATTTCTGTCTCTATTTGATATAGAAATGCTGCTTATTCTGGGCTCTCAAAGTGATAGGTTCTTTAAGTAAAATTCATTGCTTTTCTCACCATTTTTTTCAGATCCACCAGTCACTGAGGATGGTTGGGTTATTTACAAAGACTACCAGTATTATTTTAGCAAAGAGAAGGAAACCATGGATAATGCCCGAGCATTCTGCAAGAGGAATTTTGGTGATCTTGTTTCTATTAAAAGTGAAAGTGAAAAGAAGTTTCTATGGAAATATGTAAGGACATTAATGATTAATTTAAGAAACAGTGGCATGTTATAATCAAAAATAATGTGTACCTTTGGTGTTCCATGTTAGAATTTCAAACTGCTGAATTTGAAGGTCCTAAGTTCCGGGGGGCCATGGGGTTCATGGGAACTCCATCTTTTAGAAACCTTGATGGAAGTTGTACCTTATAGTTTGAATATTCAATGCAGAACTGCAGAATTCAGAAACTTTTTTTTAGTTTGGACTTTATGAAGATCCATACTTGATAGCTTTGAATTCATTAATTTGATTTTCAAACAATCTTACCTAATTGTTACATATCACTCCTGGACCCTTTTTATGTCATATATTTTGGTTATTGATTTTTCAAAAATCTTATTTGGACCACATTGCTGGCTAACAGATAGTAAAGTTTGATTACTATGTGAAAATATTTCTTGGATGTCCCCAAATTGTGAGGTATTGTTGAAGGTATAGTTTATTTTTTTCTGTGTGCTTAGCTCAGGATCTTTCATATTAAAAATATTCATGGCACCCTTAATTGTTTGCAAGAAAGGAGGTAAGAAGGATAGCAAAAAATAAGTTGATCCATACTGAAAGAAAAAAATTGATTTAAATACATCAGCATGAGTATGTAATTTTACTACAATATTACATTTATTTATATTATGTATTAAATCCATATATATTGAATATATGTAATATGTATTAAATATAAATATACAAATATATGATATATAAATCTCTCTCTATATATATTACAAATATATATATATATAAGTATTTGCTTTGGTGCATAATCTCCACCAGCTACTTTGTTTTAAAGGGTGTTTTCAATACTTAACTATTATGGGCATTCGATATTATGGTGAATGACTTAAGAAATTTCCTTATAAATGTGGGTTGCTAAATTGAGTGTATATCTTTTTTTTTTATTTCTATGAAAAACATACCTGAGCCAGGCGCGGTGGCTCACGCTTGTAATCCCAGCACTTAGGGAGGCTGAGACAGGAGAATCGCGAGTTCAAAGCCAGCCTCAGCAATGGCGAGGCACTAAGCTACTCAGTGAGACCCTGTCTCTACATAAAACACAAAATAGGGCTGGGGATGTGGCTCAGGGGTCGAGTGCTCCTGAGTTCAATCCCCGGTACAAAAAAAAAAAAAGAAAAACATACCTGAGCATACACATTTTCTCACAAACTTTAGAAAATTTTCCAAATAGACTTGTTAATATATAGGTTTTATTTAAGAACTTGATGATTTTGTGGTTATGAATTGAATTTTATATAAAATTTCACGTTCCAGGTAAACAGGAATGGTGCACAGACACCATATTTTATTGGTTTATTGATCAGCTTGGATAAGAAGTTTGCGTAAGTAAATCAAGCTAAAACAACTTTGCTTAGGATAGTAATCTGATATATCTTTAAGTTATTTTGAGTTTTGCTTTTGAGTGCATTCTTAAAAAAATTATACAGTATTTTTGGTCTGAAAAGCATCCTTACAAAAGTAAAAAGGAATTATAAATTATCCTATTCAATATTTTCAACATTAATAATTCTCAAACAAATCAAAATTGGATTTAATCTTGCATAATGTCACCTATGTTTCAGCAACCAGTAAATCATCAACTAGGAAATTATATTAGATAAATATTAATGCTGAATTTATTTTTAAAATTATGATCTCACTGGGCTAATGGTACCTAGAACCAAAGGATCCTTTTCTGACTGCTGATCCACACTAACTGCTCAGCTGCAGGGTTTTCAGTACTCTTTCAACTGCACAAAGTATTTTCCTTTCAAAAGAACGATTATTCTGCTTTTTGTTGGATAGAGGAGCCAAGGAAAACTGTGCAGGAGGGAGGAAATTAGTACATTTGGGGGGGGGTTTCTTTCCTTATTTATTAATATATATGTTCTAAATTTGAAGAGCAGATATGGCCTCCTGGCTTATGTGTGCATATCTTAGCCACATATGTTCCATGGAGTGTTTATTAACTTATTTGAGCAAGAGACCTAACATCAAGCCCGTTATTTTTAAAGGACCTATTTTATCATCTCTAAAATGAGGAGGTGGGGCCTGATGATCTCTTTACCTTCCAGCTCTCACAGTCTTTGGGTTTCTATAACTTAGGAAAATAGGCATTGGCCCATCTACCTTACAAATAACCAGAGTGAACATAATACTCAAAGAATGCACCTAATGAGAAATTCTATATCCTCTGCCTCTCTATGGGTGGGTATATGGGAATTGTGCCTGAATAGTACTATGGAGGGATTTCTGCCACCTTCTGACCACCTGCCAGAGTAACTGGGATCTTTATTTCTTCTCTTACTTCAGGCCTGAGGGTGGTTTGTTCCAGGGAGGGGAAAGAAGTCAGACTGACCAGTATTCATTATTCATATCTGTCTAATACATTTTAGTGGATGATTTACTAATGGCTGATGATATTCTAAAACAAAGATAGATGATGTTTTGTAAAATTAAATCCAATTTGATATTGTTTGTGAATTTGACCCAGAGGCATGAGGGTTGCTACAGAGTGGTATAGTGCCCAGGGACAACCAAGTGCCTGGACATTTGGGATTTTCCTGCCGGTCTTTCTAGGTTCCTTCTTCTATTTGCTTGGCATCCTATGCTTCCTTCCTCTTGCCCTTTCCCATCTCTAGGTTGTAGCCCGTTACGTCACTGAATGAATTGTTGCAAAATGCTTAAATTTTCTTTTCCAGTTGGATGGATGGAAGCAAAGTGGATTATGTGTCTTGGGCCACAGGTGAACCCAATTTTGCAAATGAGGATGAAAACTGTGTAACCATGTATACAAATTCAGGTAGACAACACACAAATCTTCTGGAGTTTATTTTGTGCTGTTATGTGTCATTTCCTATATCCTTAGGCTAAAAGTAGCAAGTATACACTTAAGTCAAGCAAGAAAAGAAGAGAGTTCTAATCTTAGTGGCATAGCTATTCAATTTTTTTTTTTGGTACTGAGGATTGAACTCAGGGACACTTGACCACTGAGCCACATCCCCAGCCCTATTTTGTGTTTTATGTAGAGACAGGGTCTCACTGAGTTTCTTAGTGCCTTGCCATTGCTGAGGCTGGCTTTGAACTCATGATTCTCCTGTCTCCAAAAGCCTCCCAAAGTGTGCCACCACGCCCAGCTTAGCTATTCAATTTATAAAGGGAAATGTGTAAGGATGCTTACCATTAAATTATAAATGATAGTCAATCTTCTCATTTCTTCTCAAATTAAAAAACACTTTTTTTCATGATCTTACTTGAGGCAAATATCCAGAATATGTTTATCTATCAATTTTATCTCTTTTTCTAGTTCCTTTGTTGCTCTAAAATGGGAATCATGACATAATCTGATTTTGTGAAATAATGCATTTAAAAACTGTACAGATGCTTAGATATTATTAGATTATTATTAATAGTAGTGACTGTTAATTAAATAATGTATCTGCAACACTAAGCACACTCTTGGTTCATAGAAATCTCTCTATAAAGTTGAACTATTATTGGTCTAAGTGAAATGACAAAAGGGATATTGCCTGGATTCTTCTAGTCACTTGTGCAAAAACCACTTGATTATATTTTAAACCATTTTGAGAACCCTTATAAAATATAAATACATTTCCAAAGTAGAGTGTTTTGAAACATAAACACATAAGTCTAATTTAACTATTTTGCTCTTTGCCAGGCTTTTGGAATGACATTAACTGCGGCTATCCAAATGCCTTCATTTGCCAACGACACAACAGCAGCATCAATGCCACCATTATTCCTACTACGCCCCCCAGCCCAGGTGGCTGTAAAGAAGGTTGGAGTTGGTACAATAACAAGGTATTAGGAGAATTATTTCTGGTCTTGGTATTAGCCAATATACAATGATAATGCCAATCTGTCAGCTCCAAGTTAACTTTTGCTTATTCAGCACTTTAGGAAATTTTTGGCAAGTGTAAGTGAAGGTTTCTATGACAAATTCTTAATAGAAATTGAGAACATACTTGAGATATCCAAATCATTGTATGCTTTATCTCAAGGGAGAATAAAACTTTGCAAAGAAAGTTTGTAGGTCAAAAGCTAACAGTTTTTAAAATCCCTATTTGGTTGTTAAGAAAGTTTGTATTTGGCTCTAATCTTTTTATAAATAATTTGTATAATATAAATGTATATTTAATATAAATATATAAGCATATATAATATAAACATATAAATAAATATATATATTTAGTTGAGATGGACAGAATACTTTTATTTTGATATGTTTATTTGTATGTGGTGCTGAGGATGGAATCCAGTGCCTTACATGTGCAAGCAAACACACTCTACCACTGAGCTACAGCCCCAGCCCTTTAGTTCTAAGCTGGATGAATAATTTTGATTTCCACAGAGCAAACTTTATTATCTTTCATTAACCCCTGTTTTTCTCATTCCATCTCAGTGTTTCAAAATCTTTGGATTTGCTGAAGAAGAAAGAAAAAATTGGCAAGAGTCCCGAAAAGCTTGCATAGGATTTAAAGGAAATTTGGTATCCATACGCAACGAAAAAGAGCAAGGTACGCAGGCCATTTCCCAGTCACTGATGAATTTCAATATGTAAGTTTGTTCATGGAATGGTAGGATTGCTGATTGTATCTTTTTGGTTTTTCAGAGTAAAAACTGGTAAGGGGAAAAAAAACCCCACCACAACAACACTTATTTAGAATGGTTTTATTCAATTGTGGGCATCATGCTGGGCTTTTTATGTGGAATCCTTTTCCATTTTCATAGCCACTCCATTGAAGCAGAAATTATTATTCCATTTGGAGAGTGAGGAAATGGTGTTCAGACAGCCTTGAGTCAGGGAACTTGCCTGGCAAAAGTGAAGTTTCGAATCAAACCCAGCTTCAGTCACTTCCTAATTTCACTAAATCAGTTTGTTTCCCCAAGAGCCAAGGCAGAGTGGTTCTAAGAATAAAAGGAAAAATTGCTGATTTCCCATCAGCATTGCTGATTTACTTCTCTTCTAGTCACATGGTTCTATAACTTATAACCTATAACCTATATAATAAAACTGATAAATGTGAACTTTGAACAAATTTAGACAAAACAATTTTTGACAAATCGTAAGGATAGACCAGAGCGATGATGAGCACCAAAGGAGAGACCTCATTGTGCCCACATAGCAGATGGTAAAATTCATTCTACTGTTGTCAGAGATAGGTACTTAATCACTTTGTGTGGTCTTTTGGAGGGCTGCTTTGCTAAAATATTAGGTTAAATTTGAGATTTGTACTTTTTAAGGAGAATGTTGACCAACTGCAGGAGATTCAGAGCAATGATAAAGCGTTTGGAAACCAATGCAAGTGAGTCATAAATCAAAGACCCTAATGTTAAACAGTTTGGAGGCTTATCCTGAGCAGCCCCCAAAGGAAGACTGAGGACCAATGAGTGGCAGTTATAGGGAAATAGATATGGACTCAAAATGAAGAGGCCATTCCAATAGCAAGAACTGATCAGATAGGATGCTTTGTGAGGGAACTGAGGTTTCCAAAGGACAGAAATGCTTAAACTGGGGCACTCAGGTGGATATGATAGAGCCACATGTACTGGCTGCTACTCAGTGTAGGGAAGAGGTTCATTAGATGCTTGTTGTATGTATGAATTTATGAGGATGTTGTAGGGGAAAAGTGGACTGGATATTCTCTGTATTCTTTCTGTTTTGAGAGTCTTTGACTTCTAAAATCACTACCAAAAATGATATGTTTTCAAAAGTACAAGAAAGAAGGAACTAGAAACCTGCATGGTGCTCCCTCTATGTTTGTTGTATAAATGTTGTCATGTGCTCTTCTAGAACAAATTGTACAACAAACCAATCAAGCACTCACTGAGAGAACCTTTGACAAGTTCAACAACTTTCCAGACACCCAAAGAAAAGGGCAAACCACAGCACACATTACAAGAATATTACATTCACATTTCTCTAACTGGCCTCCACATTTTGGGCTCAGCTACCCAGCAGAGAAACACAATAATTGATTTCCTCTCCTAACCACAAAGTGCTGATTCCTGGCATAACAAAATTAGAACCTGGGTAATAGAGATGTACAGAAGGAAACAATTTTCAGATAAAATAACATTATTCCTGGCAAAACAGGCACACATTGTTGAATTCTTATTGTGGTTGTTGGCGGTGAAAAAAGTCAGGGCTGAATATTGGCAGGTGGAACTTTTCCACATTTCATGTGAAGTTGGGAATAAGGCAAAAGTTAGGATCTTATTCACGAAGCAAAATAAAACCAAAGTAAAGATCTACCCATGCTCTTATTTCTCTGAAACATGTCCGAAGAAGTCTTTGTGTGTGTGTTTTCAACCTTTAGTTAGTTGAGAAAAAAGTAATTCTCTGGGTGAGGTGATTACTGCCTCTACCACTCTGCAGAGTCAGTATATGGCAATGGTGGTTCCTTGGAATTGGTGGTTCATCAGTACACAGACCAGTGTATCTCTGGAGACTTTTAGTGCATTTTCTATTAGTAATCCCAAGCACTTAGTCTTTTCATTTCCAATTTACATTCAGGAGACATGTTTAAGCATAATTATTTGCAGACTGCTGTTCTTTTGAGCAGGTGCTCATTTATCTAGAAACGGATGGTTCAGACACAGTTGCTGGCTGCAGAAGGCAGCTGCTAGAATGGGGATGGGCTAATGGAAGAGAATGGGGCACATGTACATTTAAACTGCCCTCTCTGTCACAGAACTCATAAAGGAAGAAGAAGCCATATTGTGTTACATGATCTGAATTTCTCTAGATCTCCTTACCCAAGGATGTGAACACTTCAGCCTCAGACATGCACTGGGTCCAAGCACCCCCAGTAAATGACCACTGATCCCTACGAGTTGCCCATCCGGAAGGAATCTCATTTGAGTATCTCTTTTGGTTCAGCCATCTGAGATACAGCTAGTTTGAGAAACTAATGCTCCTTATTTTGAGTTTTGGAAGTTTTCTGGATTAACATCCTCCTCTTCCGTAGTGGTTATAATTGGAGTGCTTTATTTTCATAATAAGGAGAGATGCTAATTCATAGGATGACTTTTTATGAATTAAAAAAAAAATGTACCTCTTTCTGCAGGATGGTGGGGAACCACAACCCAGATCAGAGTGTACAACACAAAGAGAGGGGCATGGGATGAACTTTAACCTCCATTTTGTCCTTCACCCTGGTGCTTTGGGCAGGGTGCAGCTTGCACAACTATGCCCAGTAGCCTAGATAAAACCTATTCTTTTATTGTAGGAAACTTTTCAAAGTTCAAAGCTCAGTGGCTAACATGATACTAAGGTTAGAATGTGTTTATTTGCATGGTAAGTGCTTTTAAATAATAATAAAGTCTTGAATCACAAGCTCTGTATTTAAAAATGAACATATTTAAAAATATTTTCTACATTTTAAGTGTTAACCCCTGAGGTTTAAAATCATTTTTTGAAACTTTCTTTTAGCATTTCTTACCTATCTCATGAAGGACTCCACTTTTAATGCCTGGACTGGGCTGAATGATGTGAATTCAGAGCACACGTTCCTTTGGACAGATGGGCGAGGAGTTCATTATACCAACTGGGGGAAAGGTTACCCTGGTGGAAGAAGAAGCAGTCTTTCTTATGAAGATGTAAATATGACTTTCCGATCACCTCTCTATGCACTATCGCCTTCAATAGAGTCATCATATTATTGATTAACTCCCATGGTACAAGAGTACTCCTTAATGTGATTCATTCGTACAGTTTTTAACTGTTTCAGACCTTGAGGGAAGGGACATATGTTTGGTTGGGAGCTCTTTGCCTTGGGGGATGGGTGGTAGTGAGCAGTAGGAAAACTGGCTCCATAATGAGAATGGATTGCTACTAGTAACACTTGAACCCAGAGTCATCAATTTTCTTTCCATCAGCTGTCCCTTCTCCCTTGCAGCTGTTGTAGTATTTGGGGGTGCAGGTCTGGAAGCTACTACTGCTTCTAAAGATATCATCAGCATCATCATTATCATTATTGAGCTCCTATTTACAGGATGTTTTATGTGCTAAACACTGTGCTGTGTTTTTGTGCATTAATGGAAGACTATTGCTTCTTTATTATACTACTTTTATTCTTATATAATAGAAATCACCCTGCTGGTGTAAAACAGCATGCTAGGAATTAAGAAAAACATGAAGAGATGTAAGATTTTATACTTACTTTTAAAAGGCTTACACTTAAAACCACAAGATTTTTGGAGTAGAGCAGAGACTCTGAGTCAGGCTTATGGAAGAATAAAAGAACTAAGATTGTGAAAGGGGTTATGGGTGGAGAATCTTTGGAATGTAGGATTTAATGATATATAGTTGAGGCTCATGGAACAAGGACACTGGAGGTATGGAGGTTGACAAGATGGCTGCATGGTGGTGTGGGCTGCCATCAGCTGTGGCTCAGGAAGTGGGTTAAAGCTATGTTTGTTTCACAGTGACATTCTCATCGCTTTGCTTTATTTAGATGAACTGCAATTACATTTTAAAAAATTAAATATGTGTATCATTGGCTTATTATCATTGACATCATTTTCTTTAATTTCTAAGTATTTTAGGGTTTTCTAGTGTTAACTGATTTCTGGTTAATTTCCATTATAGTGTAGAGTTTAGTGTGTCTGATTTCTATTCTTTTAAATTTGTTAAGGTATGTTTTATGGAACTAAAGACAGGGAAAGAAACAGACAGAAAGAGAATGCACACTCTAAGCATGCATTTTTCTTATATTTATGTTTAAAAAGGAAGGGGAAATGGAAGGAAAATAGAGATGGAAGTTAAATGATCAAAAAACAACTTTCTAAAGAGTTGGGCTAGGTGTAACCAATGAGGTAGTCTATGGCTTTCACCTGGGTGAAATTTTCAGCAGCTGGCCAGTGCATTTATGTCCTCACCCAGCTTCCTGTGGTTAGGTGGCTGCAGCACCAGTAACTCAGTTCTATGGAAAGGTGAGTTTATCTAGACTGATGTTGTAATCTGTAAATACAGAACATAAACATGCACACACACCCCAACCCGTTCCAACAGT
Organism: Geosciurus inauris; assembly: GCA_004024805.1. NCBI lineage: Eukaryota > Metazoa > Chordata > Mammalia > Rodentia > Sciuridae > Geosciurus > Geosciurus inauris. Next base: position 15,798 of record PVHX01000225.1, read on the forward strand.
AAGGGATATGGATTCTTTTCATGACAGAAAGTCCAGAGTCTGAAAGACTAATTACAGTATTTTATTTTATCTGAGGTATATTACCTAAGGTACCATTGATTGAAAAATTCAATCAATGTTATTGTATGTGCCACTTAAAAAGAATAACTTCCAGTTAAACTCTGATGTGCTGCTATGATATGCATCTTTTATTTTAGAAATGTTAATATATGAAAAATGCACACCTTACAATTGGAGAAATATGATACATGGCTTACCAGCATTGCCATGGATGCAAGTTCTTTCCATCTTTCTGCTTTACATCCTTGGCACACTGGTAGATTAGGGAAGTTCCTGGTGTTACATCCAATCTTCCATTCCCTTGTGGCTCTTTATCAACAAGGAGCCCTTTCCCTGGGAGCCCTTCTGCGTCTGGGGCACCTTGCATATCACACTCATTGGGAAGCAGCGGACCTTGGCATTAATGTTATGGTTAGAGCCTAAATGCCTGGGCTTGAATGCTAACTTCTTAATTTATTAGCAATGTGATCTTGGGAAAGCTCTCAAGCTTCCCTGTGCCTCAGTTTTCTCATCTAAAAACTGGACACAATCATACCTCACAGGACGAGTGTGAGTTTAAACAAATTAATACATGAATAGCACTTAGGCCAGCATTACACATTATGAGTGTAAACTACAGTCACTATAACAGGTTAAAAAAAAGCCACTGACAGGTACAGGTTTTATGAGACTTTTTTGGTTCTCTTTTTATTGTTAGACTATTCTATGGAAGCTTGAAAAGAAAAACACATTCACAACTAAACAAATGGAATGTATTTCCAACCCTGTCATACTCCCTAGTAAAAATTAAACATAAGATGTGAAACTTTCTACCTACACTAGCAATCTGCTCTGAAACTGAACTAATACTTTTATAAATTAAGTTAATGATGAAAAAATATGCATTGTACTCATTTCCCTTTAATCACAGGATACCTACTTCTGGGTTTGGATAATGAGAATTCATATGGAGAAGTTTCAGGCCTATCTCTGAAATTTATCCCAATCTGTTTGGTTTTCAAATTGCATAGTAAGAGTTTCAACGTGAGGGATCTGAGTGGAAGGTGGATACAGTTGGTTGGACTGAATGTACGCTAAGAATATGGAGGGACCTTTTTTTTTTTGCTTATTAATGAACTGGTTTTTTTTTTAAAAATATTTATTTATTGTTTTAGTTGTAGGTGGACAGAATATCTTTATTTTATTTTATTTTTATGTGGTGCTGAGGATCGAACCCAGTGCCTCCTGCGTGCTAGGCGAGCACGCTACCACTGCGCCACAATCCCGCCCATAATGAACTGTTTTAATAGTTGTTAATTCATACTTTGTTTTTTTTTTTTTCTTTATCCATACATGTACAGGCCGACTGTGTTGTTATCATTGGAGGCAAGTCGAGAGATGCAGGGACGTGGATGGATGATACCTGTGATAGCAAGCGAGGCTACATATGTCAGGCTGACTCTGGTAAGTTCTACCAAGCCTCACCTGCCTGTGAAAGAAAGGTTTTAGAATGCGTTTTTAAAAATGAAACCATTTTTGCACGTCACTAGGTCTGTCTCTCCTCGCTTTAATCCATCTGAGGCTGTGACAGATGAAAGGACATTTCCACTCTTCATTCATGAGTCTGCTCCCTCCTCATTACAGAGCGCTCTGTGCAGATTAAACTTGAACTTGAAACCTAATTTGGTAGAAACTTGGAATATTTGCCTACTTGTACTTTGTTTTAAATGTCAGCATAGGAATATTACAGTTCAGATCACAGAATGTGAGAATTGTTGGCACAAAGCAGTATATATGACTCATATCTGTTCTCTATTCTGTATTTTAAAAAATGTAGATATGTCTTCTCTTTTCCTAGGAAGCCTGAACATGACTAAATAAAAATAAGACAGAACATGTGGATATTTTCTATGAATCAGTATGATTCACAGAATGATAAACATTGCAATGTTTAGTAGAACTAGAATAATGATGTTTAGCTACACAAAAGAATCAGAAATTTAAAAATGAATTAGAAGTGAAGGTTGAGGTAGAAAGGGGCTTCTCCTGAGAACAGCCCTCAGAGGATGAGACTGAGTTTGAAGGAAATTGTTCTCCCAGACCTAACAGATTGTTCAACACTTTCTAGGGAATCAGGGAACTAATGTCAACTCATAACAGGACTGAAAATTGTTTCAGATATTTTCAGATGTTTATAAATTATTACAGATATTCTAACTATTCTAATTAATCTACAAGTCAGCTAAGGCCATGTCCCTCCTTCTTTATACAGTTGGCCCGCTATATCTGTGATTCAACATCTGTGGATCAAACCAGATGCAGATCTTTTATGTTTTTATATTTGTATAAATGTATTTATTGTATTTGTACTGAACATGTACAGATGTTTTCTCTTGTCATTATACCTTAAGTAATACAGCATAACAACATTCGCATAGCATTTGCGTTGTGTTAGGTGTTATAAGTAATCTAGAGATGATTAAAATATACAGGAGAATGTGCATTGGTTATATGTCTTTTTTTTTTTTTTTTTTTGGTACCAAGGATTGAACTCAGGGGTACTCGACCACTGAGCCACATCCCCAGCCCTATTTTGTGTTTTATTTAGAGACAGGGTCTCACTGAGTTGCTTAGTGCCTCACCATTTCTGAGGCTGGCTTTGAACTTTGCTGAGGCTGGCTTTGAACTCGCAATTCTCCTATCTCAGCCTCCCAAAGTGCTGGAATTACAGGCGTGTGCTACCACGCCCAGCTTATATGTCATTTTTATTTTGTTGTTTATTCAATTAATTTTAACTACTACTTAAAAACATACGATATTGTACATGTTAAGGGAGTACCATTAACATGTTTCAGTACATGTATATATTGTAATGTTTCAATCAGATTTAGATGTCATTTTATATAGGGAACTGGAGCATATGCAGATTTTGGATCCAAGTGAGGAAGGGATGTCCTGGGACCAATCCCTTGCTGATCCTAGAGATGCCTGTGCTATAGCCCACTGCACTTGGCCTTGGGCTGCCAGTAGTATCAGAGCCGCCATCTGTGCCTGTGTTCTTTGGGCAAAGAAGGAAGCTCTTTTCAGAAGTGAATAGTGATTCACAAGCTTATTCAAAATCTTCTTTTTCTACTTCTTATAAGTGATAGAATATTTTGCCATGCATAAAATATTTTCAATTTTCAATAAAATATTTTCACTGTAACATTGTGAATTTTTTTCCTTAAGTCGTAAAATATTTTAATATTTTCAATATTTTATGACAATATTTCAATATTTTATGACTTAAGGAGAAAAATTCACAGTGTTACAGTAAAAAAATGTAACATATGAAATTGCATCAGCTGTGAACTGTCGAAACTGCTATCGCCCTCCCTTAAAATGAAGGGAAAAAAAGACTGGGAATATGAGAAAATAGGAATAAATAGTTATCTTCAGATAGTAGGATAAAGGGCAGCTTAAATGCCTTCATTTTGGTTTTCTGTATTTTTCAAAACATCTACAAATTTATCTAGATATGAAAATCTTTTAACATAAAGAAACAATGACTTATTTTTTTTCTTTTTGTTATTTGCATAGAATATTTATTTGTTTATTTATTTATTTATTCTACTTAGGTATACACAATAGCAGAATGCACTTTGGTTCATTGAACACAGATGGAACACACCTTTTCATTTCTCTGCTTGTACATGATGTAGAATCACATCATATATACAGTCATACATGAAGCTAGGGCTATGATGTCCATCTTATTTAAAAAACACTGTTTTAAGGAACACATAAGACATCTTTGCTACCATCTAATTACTAAAAACAATCTCTTAATATTTTAGTTTCTTTTTCCTTCTGTTTTTTTCTATAAGTGTTTTTATGAATAAGCAAAATGGATAAAGGAGCTAAGTTTGCCTAGTTGTACATAACCTGTGAAACGATTTTTTTCTACTAGTTTTACCTCAAGCCTCACCTGTTACATTTAATGGTTCAAATTTTCTCAGCAGCATTATTATGAGCCCAGATGTCCTCATGCTGGGGAGCTGTAGGGCAGTTCCAGGAGGGTAGTAACATTTTAGGGATTCTGTCAGGGCCCCTTAGTTTAATGATATTATATCAACACATCAACACACGATGGCAGCAACAGCAGGATAAAGGGATGCCACTTCCTTGCTAAAAAGACACAACACAGAGAAAGTTTTTGGCACTTTTGTAGTAACAGAACAGGGCAGGTAGTGGATTGGCTGGTATAAAGTGGAAGAGGTCAGAAAATTGACCAGGACAAAAACAGGTAGGCAGGGATATCTAGAACCCCTTAGGCCAGGGGGTACTTCTTCTGTTAAGAGCCTGGTTGTAAATATTTAACTTTGTGCTGGCTGCAAATGCCTGTTGGAACTGTTCAACTCTGTCGTGGTCATTGACAATCATAAACAACATGTAAACAGATAAGTGTGCCTGTGTTCCGGTAAAACTTTGTTATTTATGCATGTGAATTTGAATTTCATATCATGATTACATATCAAGCAATATGCTTTGATTTTTTTCCTGCCATTTAAAAGCCATTGTTAGTTCATGGGCTACATAACCAAATAGGTCAGATTTAATTTAATCCTCTGGCTGCTTTTTGCTAACCTCTGCCCTAGAGCATCAACTAAGGCAAACAAAAATAAGCTTTGCCTTGTGTCTTGTTTATGTGGCCTGGAATACAGGCAGGAACACAAAGGAGTGATTAGGAACCCATGCGAGAATATTACAGAGAAAAGATACAGAGCTGAAGTGACTCTGGCTTAGAGAGGATCCAGCTCTTGGCTTTGTTTGGATAAGATGTAAGGGCCTAAGGAAGGACCTAGAAAATCATTGGTAAGAGTAAAGCTTGATCCTAGATCAAGGTTAAATGAACCAGTATCTTGTGTTTTATAGAGCTTCATTTTAGAACCTGTAACTATCTCATGAAAGTGAATTACTCACGGGTAGGGTCAAACAGGTATGAATAGATGCAAACTCATGGATGGAATACAGTAAATATGGACAGGGAAGAAGACTGTTCTTGACTTTGACATTTGACCAAGATAGAAAACTAAAGATTAGGCTTGGCAGGAGGACAAGTTTTCTTTAATTTGTGGAATTAAGCTGTGGCATTTCTTTCATCCAGATAATAGATCACATTGAATTTGCAGCAATTTTTTTTTTCAGTTTAGATACTTGATCAAAAACCCACCTTAGTATTCTAAATATAGTTCAGAAATGATTTAATCAGGCAAATAGATTAAAAAGTAAAGTTTCTGCTTTCTGATGCAAAATGGCTCATGAAAATATTTTAACACTGGACAGTTTGGATTTATGATGTGCTTTGAATGATTATTGATAACACTAATGAAAATGATCATTTTGTTTTCTAGATCCCTCTTTGCCTCATTCTCCAACAACCCCTCCAGAGGGTGGTTTTATTAAATATGGTGAAAGCAGCTATTCACTCATGAAATTTAAGTTAACGTGGAATGATGCAGACAAATATTGCAAGGATTCCAATTCTGTTATTTCTAGTATTCTGGATCCCTACACTAATGCGTTTGCATGGATGCAGATGCAAGCATTTAACGTACCTGTGTGGATTGCCCTGAACAGTAACTTGGTAAGATGCTAAAAATGTATACAACTTGACATGATTGATAAATTGTGGTTGAATGATTGTCTTTCTGTTCATTCTGTTGAACACTTATGTGAAAGAAACTGTGGTAGGCAATATGAATGGTACTAACATGAATAAGACCCATCTTCCAAGGATCTCCTGCCTTCAAAGATCTAGTAGGCTAGTGATGTGTGTCAGAAATCAAACTAAGAATTATCTGATGGATATTTGCTCTAGTCTTGCTTCTTAATATTAAAATTATATTCTGCATCTGAATAGTTTTCACTACTTGCTTATTTCTTTCCAGGGTCATGATTATGACCTTGCTTGATATGGGAATTAAGAAACTGTAATTAATTAAGAAACTGGGAATTAATTAAGGTCAGGGGCATAGGTACTAGGTGATAGGGATACTTTCATTCTTTTTTGTTTTTTTGTGGAAAGCTATTCTAGAGTTGTTACAGATCCAAAAGTTGTAGAGCTTTTATCCATATGTGAGAAATATTTTATTGTGGTCAATTTCCTATAATCTTTCATAGAAAAATGAGGTTGGCAGTGAATAGGACAGAGTGAGGGATGAGGCCCAGAACTAAGAGTGGTGATAAGTTGCCAAAAATATTCCTAAATGAGTCTTCTCTAATTCCTCATGGTCCTTCTATACTGACCCATCTAGTTACTCAGAAAACCTCCAAAATAGAAGAAATAGAGGTATCAGTAGAGAATTAAGGAACAAGATCAGAAGTGTTAAAGAGAGGCACCCACGAAGTGTGATTGGAGAAGCTGGGCCAAGGGAGATGACCAAGAGGGCTTCTTAGGGAAAGTCAGCCTTTTTAGATGTCTACTAGGATGGTAGACCGTAAGCAATGAATGCCAAGAAAAGGGAAGAGGGGAAGAGGGAGGTAAAACTGGAAAGTAGATTGCTGTCAGATTTTATACAGCTTCCAGTGACCTGATGCAGTGATAGACACACTTTATGCAAGGAGTATTTCCTAAGTAAGGAAATGAATATTTAAAATGATCTGTAATAATTTTTGTGATTAAACTTAGGTGAGACATTTTTACATCTCTGTTGACTGTGTTTTTAATAATTAATCTGTTTGATAAATTATTCATTTTCTTCTTACACCTGTGGTCACAGTGCTTTTGAGTTTACGCTAGCTTTTCTTTACTTTTAGAATGATTAGTTTTCCAAATGCCAGTATTTATGACTAAAACAGTATTATTATTTCTCTTATGTGTGTGGAAGTAATGATTTTCAGGGATTACTTGATTAAACATGGAAAAATGTTAAAAAATTCTAATGAGATAGCATACGCTTTTAATTTTTGTCATTAGATCTTTGAAAATTGACTTGGTAAATTAAATAATGCAGTTAAAAGGAGGAAGTGTTTGAATTATTTTAAAAAATTAAATGATCTCTGGTTAATATTATATAAGCTATAAAATACCTTAGATTGTTTCAAGGACATTATTGATACATAATATTTTTGATGCTATCAGTTTGTGACCATAAATTTGTCTGGCTAAATGTGATAAAAAATTAAGTGTGCAAGTGGAATAAAACAACCAGTTTTTTTTAAAAATGACATGATTCACATCATTAAAGAACACCTAACTGAGAGTCAAGAGACCAAGGTGCCTCTGTTATTCACCCACTTAAATTACCTTAAATTACCTTCCCTGTCATTTATTACTGGTGCCGTTTCTACAGCAGAGCAATGAAAAGATGAGAAGAGATTAGTGTTTCTCTCAGGTGTCCATGAATCAATGAAAATTACTTAAAGTTTATTATAATTTCAATAATGTAAGAAATATTTTATTTGTTATAACAATCAAACTTAGACCCTAAAGACTTGAAAACAAAGTTTCATGGAAGAAGACAGATTTCTTTTTTAGTCAGTGTTTTTCCAAATAGCTTCCAAAGATGTATTCCAAGGAAGCTCCAAGAAATAACCATTTATAAGAAAGGATACCTTTACTGAATTTGAGTTGGTAGGAATGATTTATAATGTTTTTTTTATTCCCATGTATTCAAGATTCTTGGTCAAATCACAGCCTTGAATATACTTTTCCTTCACTTTGTTCATTTGGCATTTTCTAAATGAAGCAAGATGTCTACTTTCATGGTTGGTTTTATTCTTGCAGACCAATAATGAATATGCTTGGACTGATAAATGGAGGATGAGGTACACTAATTGGGCAGCTGATGAGCCAAAGATGAAATCAGCATGTGTTTACCTGGATGTTGATGGTTACTGGAAGACATCATATTGCAATGAAAGTTTTTACTTTCTCTGCAAAAGATCAGATGGTAATTGAATATACAAAAATAGTTGGAAAATTTGAAATTTTCTGAATAAGCTACTACACACCACTGTTGATGTTATTAAATAATAGTGTGTCATGAAGAGCTAAGAATAAAGTAAAACAAAAGACAGACTTGGCTGTCAACCTATATATATGAGTCAAAATAATGGAAAGAGGAAATTTTCTTCATTTCTAGAGTTTATTTGCTCTTTATAGATCTCTGGATGTCCGCGATTGAGATTGTCCTCTGAATCTATAATGGCAAATTTCCCAAGAAATTATGCTTCTTTTGATGTCAAAATCACAGCTGTACCAACAGAATTATATCAGAATGCATGTAGATTCATCAGAACTAATGATATTATGAACACAGCCCTAGAATTCAAACTATAGCATAAATTATAAAGACCATTATTACAGTTAATTTGTAGGAGTTAGGATTCCAGAAAAAGAAAAGAGTGACTTGAAAAGGGAATTCCTTTATAAAACTCTTTTTCTGAAACTTCTAACATTATTATAGGTATTTATAGATTTACACTCATTAATTATAAGTATGATTGACTGCCACTATATCATAATGCATTCTGTTGAAATATATTTAAAATGATAAGTGAAAAAAGAACAATAAAAATGGGTTATCCACATGATGAGCACTAGAAGCTTCCTTTTTAATTATGTTAGATGATGACAATTTTCCTTAGCTATGAAAATATGATTCTACATACTGTAGAAACTTCAAGTTTTGCTTTAAATCTCCTTTTATTAATAGAAATACCTGCCACTGAACCTCCACAACTGCCTGGCAGATGTCCAGAGTCACAGCAATCTGCATGGATTCCTTTCCATAGTCACTGCTACTATATTGAGTCTTCATTTACAAGGAACTGGGGTCAAGCTTCTCTCGAGTGCCTTCGAATGGGTAAGAGCCACATTTCCTAAAAGAAAACTCTACAATCATGTATTCTAGAGTGCAATGACATTAATAACAGTATATATTAAAACAAAAGGAATGTAAAATTACCTATTTATTTTTTAATCCTTTTTTTTGGATAATAGAATGGTCCACATCATGTCCCTTAAATGTAATTTCTGATTTCATAACTTCGAAATTTTAGGAAATTTCAAATAAAAAGCAATTATTTACTGAACAAATATTTCTGCCCCAGAGTTCTAAATTGTTTGAATTCTTATCCTCAGTTCTCCAGAGTGTGCTAAAACTTTTATCACTAATCAGCTCAGGAACCAAATTGCTTTACTGTTAATAGACAAGTTTTTACCTTTGGCTATTATATTAGTGAAGAAAAGCAAAACAAAACTCAAAAGGAAATGACATAGATGAATGATTTTCCCTCTGGAAAAAAAGTCCAAGAAAAATAAAAGTATTCAGGGTGCATTTAAAAGTCACTTAGTTCAATCCCACTGAATATTTGCTGAATTACTTTTGCTACATTTCTATTGCCCTAACTCAGGGTTCTTCATCCAACAGAGGTATGTAAGGGCTATATTCTCATTTCATTTTGGTTCATTCAAAAATCAACCTTGGGGCTGGGGCTGTAGCTCAGCAGTAGAGCACTTGCCTCGCATGCGTGAGTCACTGGGTTCGATCCTCAGCACCACATAAAAATAAATAAATAAAATAAAGATATTGCATCCATCTACAACTAAAAAATATTTAAAAACAAAATCAACCTTGATCTTTAATTTTAAATTCTGAGTGAGATGAAATCTGCTTTATCAATTTTTGGTTTATCTATTTTAAGGCTCTGTTGCAAGGTACATATGTACAATTATCATCTTTTCCTGATGAAATTTTATCATTACAGAATGTCTTCATTATCTCTAGTAATAATTTTTTTCTAAATGTCCGGTATTAGTATAGCTACTGCAGCTCTTTTTAAGTTATTGTTTGCATAGCCTGTTCTTTTCTCTGCAAACTATTTGTGTCTTTGTATCTTCTTTTTAGATATATTTATTTAGTTGGCTCTTTCTAATTAATTAACATTAGTGTTCTGCCAGTTTCCAATTTTTCCATTAGTGTTTACTCCACTGAAATTCAGTGTAGTTACTGATAAAGTAGAATTTGATCTGCTACTTTGCCATTTTTTTCTGTATGTCTTACGCATTTTGGTTTCTCTATTTCTTCATTACTACCTTTTTTATATTAAATAGATAATTTTTAGTTTTTCATTTTAATTCCCTTGTTTCTTTTATTATATAGATGATTTATAGCTTATTATGGTTCAATTAAAACATTTTTCAGTTTACAATAGGTTTATTAGGTCATAATTTCATTGTGTCAGGGAGCATCTGTATACTTTTTAGTTATTTTCTTAGTGGTTGCCCTGGGAATTGCAATTAACATCTTAGCAACCATCTAGTTCAGATTCACATAAATTTAATTTTAGTTGTATACAAAAGTTTTGCTTTTAAGAATCTCCAGTCCTTCTGCCCTTTTTGTGCTGTTATTATCATACAAAACTCCTGCCTCAGCCTCCAGAGTCACTGGGATTACAGGCAGATGCCACCATGCCTGGTTCTTCATTTTTTAAAAAATCTAGGAATGTTGTAATCCTTCTTTTATTTTTTAGTACTATGGATTAAAAATTGAATCCAGGGCACTCTACCACTGAGTTACATTCCCAGCCTCCTTTTTATTTTTTATTTTGAGACAGAATCTTACCAAGTTGCCGAGGCTGGCCTTGAACTTTTGATCCTTCTGCCACAGCCTCCTGAGTTATTGACATTTTTGAAAGACAGTTTTGCTGGATAGGAAATTCCTGATCAACATACATTTTATTTTAGCTTTTTGAATATTTTCTCTGACAGCTTTCTAACCTCCGTGATTTCTGGTGAGAAATTAGTGTTAAGATACATGGTGGGCTAGGGACATGGTAGAGCACTTGGATATCATGTGTGAGGTCCTGGGATCAATCCTCTGTGCTGGAAACAAAACAAAACAAAACAAAACAAAACAAAAAACAACTCTGTATGTGTTGAGTCATGTCCTTCTTGCTGGTTTCATGATGCTCAGTCTTTTGACAATATGATTATGATATGCTTAGATGTGGATTTCCTAGACATGGTAACATAGATGTTTTAAAGTGCCTAGAACTAATTAAGCTTCCCAGGTTTTGCTGGGGGGATCTGTCTGTGTGCTGAGATGTGCTTTCAACACTCATCCAAGCAATTTAAAACTCCACATTAGCCTCTACTTCCTGCTTTTGTAGAGCCTCAAGATTAGATAGAAGTGAGAACTGAAGACCTTTTCCTGTCTTAGGCATGCACACAGTCCTGGGCGTGTACATACCCAATGCATATCTGTGACCTTTTAGTTCCCCACAAATGTGTCAATACTTTTAAAGTCCCTTGTGGACATTTCATTCTCTTAGCTCTTGCTTTTAATTTTCTGTTAGCTTATTGTTTGCCCCTACTCTTATCAATGTCTTAGGCAATTGCCACTGATAGTTTTTTTTTTTTTTTTTTTTTAAACAAATGTTCCCAGGAAAAACTGTTTACAATGAGTGATCTCTGAATAAAGGATACACTTTTCAAGTGGGGTTTTCTAGGAAATTATCAGGCAGGTTAAATAATGGGCCTTCTTTGAGAATGCAGCTTGGAAAGGACGACAATCCCATTTGCATCCTTTCAGTGCCTTCTAAGCTGCTGACTTTTACTGTGGTTGTGGGCTTGTTGGTGTTCAGGGTTCCTACAGACCTTAATGGCAATGGCATTAGAACAAGTGAAAACACCACAAAGCTTACTTTCATTACCAAAATCTAATCATTTTTCTTACATAAAATGTAAGCCTCTAATTTTCAGCGTTCTGAAAAAGTTGCTTTTGACAAAAGTTGATTTTGACAAATTTGTTGTTCTCAGTGTTTTTGTAAAGGAAATGATTTTTAGAGGTACTTTACTTTGCCCTTTCTTATAATGTCACCTGAAGACTGCTTTGGAGTTTTAAAATCAGGGGGGAAAAAGCGTTTTCCTTAACATTGTTAAATATTTAAAAAATTTTGTAATGAATATATAGGAACTTCGATTTCATTTTCAGGTGACTGTATTTTCTGGGCAATGATTTTCATTCATCAAAGTATGTCACAAGTATTTTTAAATGGCTAATGTCAATGAAGTATACCTAAGGATGAATTATATAATCATGCAAAAAATAAATCACCAAGGGAACCACTCAGGACTCAGTAAAATGGGATGAAGATGTATGATTTATTCAGGATGCCTGGGTTGTACCATGACTCTATACCCTGCTAGTGTGAGAATCTTAGCAAATTACTTATCTTCTGTGCTTTATTTTCCTTATCTACAAAGTTAGGTATTAGTAGTACCTATTTAATGAGGCCTTGTGAAAATTTAATGAGATAATGCTTCTAAAGTCCAAAACAAATGTTGGTCATTAAATGCTTGAAATATACGAGCTATTATTAGAAATCTATAGATTATTACTATAAGATCTGATGCTGACCATTCATCGTGAATTATTAATTTCATGCTTGTCTGGTATTCCACTTTTCTCTCTTCTTACTTTGAATGATCCTGTGGATGACATTCATGGATGAAACTGGAATAATCATTCTGCTGCCTCAAAAATCTGTTCTTTATTACCACATGGCTCTAAATCCCAATCTTCTGCCACCTGCAGAGAGTCCTAACCCATATTTTTTCTTTTTAATCTCCCCACTAACCATATTAGTGTCACAATGGACCTATCAAGCCATCTCTGATCCTAAAGAAGTTCTGTGCTTCCCTCCTCCTTTGCCTTTCCTCTTATTACTTCTTCCTGGAATTATTTTCTGTCCCTTGTACATAAAATTCTACACTCCTATCTACTTAAATTCTATTTTTTCCATTCTGCCTTGTAGTTGCTTCACCTGAAATGGATATTTGATGAGTCTGAAGCATATTGTGCTGATTTTTTTTCTCCTATTACATTCCTTCGTATTCTGAATTTGTAACTGGTCCCTGAACCATAACTTCATTGACTTATTCTATGTCTTCCTCATATCTGAGGGTACTAGACTAATGCTTGTACACAAATGATTTTTAAAAAGCCACATTTTCCAGAACGGAAACTGAAGAAGACCAGTGTTCAGTCTTCGAAATTCTTCCTTTTTAGTGGAGATGCTGGGCTGATTTTTAGTGCCCCCATCAGTACTGTTTATAAAAATATTTTTAGCTCCTTAAAGTTACTCCCATTACATGCTGTTTCCTTTTACACTTTGCAGGTTCCACTCTGGTTTCCATTGAAAATGCTGCTGAATCCAATTTTCTGTCTTATCGGGTTGAACCTCTTAAAAGTAAAACCAATTTTTGGATAGGATTGTTCAGAAATGTTGAAGGTAACTTTTGGAGAACTGTTATTTAATAGCAAATAGTTCAAAATGTATGTGCAACAAAGCTTCAGTTTTAGAAAGTCTTGCCTTAAATAATGGTTAATTTGTGATGATTTTGAAAATTCAAACTCATGATTAGTTAAGATAAGAACCCAAAGTTCTTATCATATTATACTATCTTCACAGTTGCTAATTAAAAAGTATATTCTCTAAGTTTAGGAAGACTTAAAGAACATTTTTTTCCAAAATAAAAAAGCTAGGGAAGGATAGGCTTATTTATATAGTTGTGCTAATTAGGAAAATGTTTTCCACTCAAGCTATATAATAAACATATTCTCTGTGGTTTACTTCACTGTAATAATCATAGTCTTGCCTGTTTAGTTGTAAACTGTTATTGATTCTAGTATAAAATAATATGTTTAGAAATTTTGCATAGCAAACTGAACTTGTTTTGAGATGAGTTATTTTTAGCTTTTGTTTTATTGGTTTTATTTGACGATTAGGAATGTGGCTCTGGATAAACGGCAATCCAGTCTCCTTTGTCAACTGGAATACTGGAGATCCCTCTGGTGAACGAAATGATTGTGTAGCTTTAGATGCATCTTCTGGGTTTTGGAATAATATTCACTGTTCTTCCTACAAAGGATATATTTGTAAAAGACCAAAAAGTAAGTAAGAAGTTTGTCATGTGGCAAATATGTTCACAGGCCAGTTTTTTTCATATAGTCAGATGCCAGGTGTGGGATTATAATTGATTACAGTTCCATTGCAAGCTTTCTTCCATTATCAGTGAAAAATTGATTCTGTCATGGCAATCATTTGCTGCCCAGCTATGAATGAGTAAATAGTATTCTGTCTGCTAGCTGACATAGTGATTTTGGTTTCTCAATATGTTTATAATGGGATATTCATGCCTATGGATTTGCAAAATTGCAAGTGGTTTGGACAGCTCATTTACAAAGCCTTACTACACAGAGGAAAGGGGCAAAGTAGTCACCAGTCCAAAACGGAAGAGTAATCAGAATTTATGATGGAATAAGTCATGTAAGACCAGCTCAGTCTCCCTCTGAGATTGAGTGGAAGATCATGGAAGGAAAGGGATTGAGGAAATGAATAGTGTTCATTTCTTACCATGTGTCACTGTCTCAACTTCAATAATATTTTGATGCGATTCCATCTAGCATGATATCCTTCTGAGAGAGAATGATCAATTAAATAGAGGTTTAAATACACAAAATAGATAAACTAGTTCTGTTCTCTTGGTAGGTTTTGTTATTTTAGAATCGTGCAGATTTTTGGTGTTCTTTAACTCAAGTATTCTACAACCTATGGGAATGTTAGGTTTGCACCCTGGGGACCAAGGTTGCCTTATTTTACTTTGGATTCAAATGCTTTGTGAGGCCTTAGTCTTCAGTGGGCTGACTTAAAAACTCCTAGCCTAGAATATTTTATTTATGGGTAGATTTGGTAGGTTTTTAAAATTATCAGTGCTCAAATACAAGTTGGAGGATCACATTTTTAGATCTTCTAATGTGTTCAGAATCACCATATATCTGTAGGATATTGCTATACCATAAATAGACTAAAAAATAGATAGATGGAGATAGAGGTTTTTTTGTGTGTCAGTATCTCTCTATCCATCCATCCATCTATCCATCCATGTCATACCATATCACCAAATATGGAGGATTCTATGTATTACTGAGCTAAATAAAAATGGCTGTCTACATGCAGTTACTATGGACTTTTATAAATATTTATTTATTTTTTTACAGTTGTTGATGCTGAACCTACTCATACATTAATGACAACAAAAGGTAAGACCACAATGAAATTTCAGTATTAGTAATATGATTACAGTTTGGTTTAAAAGCCAGTAATAATTATTTCCTACCCCTCTCACATTCTAAGTAGAGTTGTTTTAGTTAACTAGCCTTTCTCATTATGTCATCAACCTACCTTGACTGATATTTTTAGAAAAATAGGACTTGGAGTCAGGTTGGTATTTTTACATTAAGAAGTTATTAAAGACATTGTTGACGCTATTGCAAAGAATTTGTGAGAACCCTGGGGGAAATTTGAAGATTTTCTCAATCCTTGTGGGTTTTTGGGGGGGGGGGGAGGTAGTGGTACTGGGGATCGAACCCAGGACCTTGGATATGCTAGACAAGTACTACACCCCTAGGCCTTTCTAAAATTTTTTTATTTAGAGTCTTGTTAAGTTGCCCAGGCTGGGTGGGATTACAGATGTACACAACCACACCTGGCTAATCTTTTCTTTTTATAGAAAAGTTTTTATTTGTTTTAACTTTTATAGACAAGTTGAATTAGGTAATTAATCCTATTTTACTCATTTTGTTGACTGCTATAAAAAGCTCAAGGTGAAATTTATGGCTTGCCTATAATGTCCTTATTATCCTTATGGGTGCTATTTATGCACTAATTATATTCATGAAATTAAATCTCCACTATTCTTAGTTTTTCCCTAAATTTTTCATTTATTTTAAATAACCATTATTATTGTTATTATTTTATTTATATTCTTATGTGTGTGTCTTAAATTACTTTGAAACAAAATGTATATGTGTATAATTTTTAAAACATTGATTAGTTAGCTCAGTGCTATGACATATAGCATTCCTACAACTGAATCATAGTCTTGACATATTTTAAGTCATCCTCTATGTCTTGTTGATTTTTTTATGCCTTGCATTTCTGTTTGATAAATATCACTTGCAAGAATATTCATGTATTTTAGTTTTTCAACAAGGAAAGTTGAGTTGTATTGTGTTCCATAGTATAACCCTCTCTCTCTTTCCACTTGTTTCCTAATGATTTTATTTATAGCTGACTCAAGGAAGATGGAACCTTCCAAACAGTCTTCCAATGCGGCAGGAGCTGTGGTCTTTGTGATCCTCCTGATTCTAGTGGGTGCTGGCATTGCTGGCTATTTCTTGTATAAGAAAAGACGTGTGCACATACCTCAAGAGGGCACTTTTGAAAACACTCTCTATTTTAACAGTCAATCGAGCCCAGGAACTAGTGATACGAAAGATCTCATGAGCAACATTGAACAGAATGAACACGTGGTCATCTAGTATCATAATGTGATTTTGTTAGATTTGAATTTCAAAAAATTGAAACTAAAGTTTTGAATTCTTTAATTCAATGTGATTGTTCCTTTTAAAAATTAGTACTGTATTATAATAGTCTGTCCTTTTTCTTTGCCTAATTGAAGAAATAATTGCTCATTTTCTAGTCTGGCAATATGTGTTCACCAAGGAGGGATAGTAATGTTGATTACCACTGTTTGAAATATCTTAGGGGAATACACAGCACTATAATGCCACCATTTACACATCATCAATAGGTAGCTAGGATCAACTTCATGCAGATGACAAGAGCTCTTGAAAAAACCAACTAAGCCTCTTGAAATATTTCAAGGAGCTGCCCACAATATGCTTCCACTGAATTGTAATCCAACAACTAGAAGACCATTTTAAAAGCAGTACAAATAACCTCAGGTGGAATACAAATTTGGTCAGTTTTTACTTTTACCAGTTTTGATATCACTTCAAAAATTTAGAAAAGTTTTTGTCTAAATGCAGAAGAAGAATAAAGTAGTTGAGAATCTTGTTTCCCCAGGCAAGGTTTTACAGGTTGTTCTTTGTACTGTTATATGTATATCAGGAGGGCAAAGATGTGAAAAATGTAAATTTGCATAACTGGATGTACTTGGATTATGTGAAATAAACATTAAAGATAAGGTCTATTTTTAATAGATTTGCATTTTGGTGCTCTTGTTAAGTGTAAATTTGCTTTAAAATGAGATTTATTTACTTTAAACTTTACTCTTAAAATAAATGATGTTATCAGCAGAGGAATTCTTTCAATTGAACTCTTCATCTGTTTGGAAAAGGCAGGTTGCTGAAATACTGTGGAATATGAGTTTTTCACCATCCTCACTTGCACATTTTTCCCCCCAGATATTCCCTGTAACATTGATTCAACTCAGAATTCAACAAAGGTGCGCTGTTACTGAGAATTAAAATATGAAAGAATCATTTTCTCCCTTTAGCAATTCCTTTTTGCTCAAGAGTTTTGTCATAAACAATGCTTTATGTACACTGTGAAATATATCATCGATTTCACATTCACACACGGTACTTTCCTGCCCATTCATCCTTTTACTCTCTCAAGGTTTCATTCATGGGCAGGAGCTCTTCACCTAGGACCACTAGACAGGCCTCCCTAGGTGGCATTAGGGAGGCAGTGTCAGAGGGTGCAAACATGTTTATTCACAATTTGTTCCTTTTTGGGGGGCAATATCTATGTTTTCAAGCAAGTCCATAATTAGAAAAAGACTAAGAAGCAACCAACTTAATAGGGGGATATGATGGAGTTTTTAATACCCCAATTTATAGGTAACAAAGCAATAGAGGTGAGAAGTGAGCAAGCATGGAAAAGATGCTTCAGCTCCAACAACTTCCTTTTATACCACAACTAATGGAAAACAACTTGCTTTTCATTTTCTTGGTAAAAACAAAGCATGTTCTACTTGAAGAAATTCCAATGGAAATTATGGTTATGGAGTCAAACAGTACATGGTGAATTGTACTCTGTGTGCGTGTGTGCGTGCGTGTGTGTGTGTGTGTGTGTGTTCTGCCCTCCAGATATGCGAGAGAATTAGAAATATGGAATGGGATATTACACAAGTGAGCCTGGTTTATGAATTTTTATGCAAGTTATTCCATCGTAATTCACAGAAAATACTTTGGACTCCAAGCAATATGTATCTCAGACTCAAATATCTTATCATTTGAAGAAACTGTTCAACAGGGTTGCTGAGTATTGTATTTCACACTCTCACATTACCCATTCCAACACATAATTAAATAGATAAGTCATATGTATCTACATACCTATCCAAACACAATATTAAAGCTTCAACAATATGTTTTGGGAGAAGATATTGGGTGGAGAAGACCAGATTTTGTGCTGTTGTATTCATTTGCTTTGATAGTTTTAATTTTTGTGTGTGTTTGTTTTTATTGTTGTTAACTGGAAGTTCTCTCTGGGGTTTGGACATCTAAGTGCTGTTGGTCTCCTCACTAGATTTTGTACTCAGATAAGGTTTTCATCAAAGTTCAGTAGCTGGAAGATTTTTGAGAATAATTTTTTCTGGTCGAACTCAATGTGAAAAGTCTGTTACTTGAACTCTAAAAATAAAGGTGGTGTCCATAGAGGCTGGAAGACTCTTGACTCATCCATTTATCAGTGTTCACTCACGTGTCTGTTTACATTTTTATCCATTATTTTATCCAATATTTCTTGAGGGTCTGATTTATACACAGCAGGTCTCAAGTTAGCCACTGTAGATTCAAATACGAGTGAGAAGAACAGTCCAGTGGTGATCCAGACATGAGCAGATCATTTTGCAACAATGTGGCAGAGATGCTAGTAAAACATGCCAAAGGTGTAAATGGAGCAGTGAGAGATACAGATATGGTTGCCAGTCAGGCAAAACCATGTTTTATGGGCCACAGTTACAGGACCCAATATCTGCCAGTCTGGGTTTCAGTGTTATTTTGGTCCCATCCTTTCTATGGCCTTACTCCTCCCTTTTGGAATGGAGTGTTTACTCTGTGCCATTGTGTATTGCATGTATGTAACTTGCTTTTGATTTTTACAGAAGCTTATAGCCAAGAGTTTGCCTTGAGTCTTGAAGAGGTTTTAGACTTGGACTTTTGAGCAGTGTTTAAACTGCTATATGAGAACTCTTGGAGATGGACTAAATACATTTTGTATTGTGAGATGGACATAAGTTTGAGGGAGCTAGGGCAGAGTGTTACGGTCTGGATCGTTCATGTCCCCTGTAAAGCTTATGTATTAGGCAATGCAAGAATGTTCAGGGGTGAAATGATTAGGTTATGCAAAATGTAACCACACTGGTGGATCAATCCATTTGATGGATTAATAATTTAAATGGACTGCTGGGTGGTAACTGAATGCAAGTGAGGTATGATTGGAGGAAATAAGTCACTGGGGCATAGCCCGGACTGTATTTGTCCATGGTCTTTTCCTCCTCTGCATCCCAAGTGCCACATGCTGAGCAGCTTTCTCCCACCACACCCTTACACCATGATGCTTTACCTCACCTGAGATGCAGAACAATGGATTTGACTGACCATAGACTGAACTTTTGGAGCCACGAGTGCAAATAAACTTTTATTCTTCTAAGTTGTTCATTCATTCTCTCTCTCCCTCTCTCTCCCTTTCTTTCTTTCTCTTTATTTATTTCTCTCTATCTCCCTCTCTCCCTCCCTCCCTCCATCTTTCTTTCTTTCCTTCCTTCCTTCCTTCCTTCCTTCCTTCCTTCTTCCTTCTCTTTCTTTCTTTCTTTCTTTCTTTTCTTTCTTTCTTTCTTTCTTTCTTTCTTTCTTTCTTTCTTTCTTTCTTTCTTTCTTTCTTTCTTTCTTTCTTCTCTCTCCCCCCTCTCTCCTTCTCTTTCTTTTTCTTTCTTTCTCTCTCTCTCCCTCTTTTTCTTTCTTTCTCTCTCCTTCCTTCCTTCCTTCCTCCCTCCCTCACTCCCTCCTTTTCTTTTCTTTCTTTCTACCAGGGATTGAACCTAGAGGAGCTTAACCACTGAGCCATATCCTCAGCCCCTTTTCTTAAAATATATTTTATTTAGACACAGGGTCTCACTGAGTTGCTTAGAGTGTGCCCAGCTCTAAGTCGTTCTTATTAGGTATTTTAGTTGCAGTGAAGAAAAGCTAACATACTCAGTCTTTCCAGGAAGACAGGAATTCATTCAGAAGGGTGGTGTCTCCATTACCTAACCATCTCCCCATAGACTCCACCTTTAAATGGTCTTACAAATTTTCAATACTATTACATTAGGGACTAAGATTCTAGTTCATAAATTTTGGGGGATGTACCATATCCAAACCATAG
Organism: Geosciurus inauris; assembly: GCA_004024805.1. Classification (NCBI taxonomy): domain Eukaryota; kingdom Metazoa; phylum Chordata; class Mammalia; order Rodentia; family Sciuridae; genus Geosciurus; species Geosciurus inauris. The sequence continues at coordinate 36,066 of PVHX01000225.1, forward strand.
CAACTTGAGTTTTTTTGTGAGGTTGAATTCTGTGTCAAATTAAGCTTAAAAGTTAATTCTTTTTTCCAATATTGTTCATACAATTTACTTTTTTTTTTTTTTTTTTGGTACTGGAGATTGAACTCAGGGGCACTCAACCACTGAACCACATCCCCATCCCTATTTTGTGTTTTATGTGGAGACAGGATCTTGCTGAGTTGCTTAGTGCCCCGCCATTGCTGAGGCTGGCTTTGAACTCGCGATTCTCCTGTCTCAGCCTCCCTAAGTGCTGGGATTACAGGCTTGCACCACCGCGCCCAGCTCAATTTACTTATTTTCATTAACTAAATTTTCACATAATCTAAGAGTCTTTTCATTAATTCGAAATTTATCTCTTCGTTTTAAATTATTATTTTTGGAATGATGTAAAAATTCTCTTGTTAATATTTCTTTCTTGATCTCAGAATAATCTCTATTGGTTTCATGATTATTTGCTTTTTGCTTTGTTTTATATTCCCATTCTCTTTGTTTGTATTTTCTTCTAATTATAGAATAAATTTTAAAATGATCTATCAAGGTATACTTTTCATACATCTAAAATTTCAGTTTGCCAGTGTCTATTGAAGAATTTCTGTTTTTTAATTGAAATGTTCCAAGTTATATTTAAAATTGTGTATTTGCCAGTACTCTAGTAAACAGACATTCTCATCAAAATAGAAAAAAAGAAAAATTGAAATTATAAACCAATTATAGTAGTTGTACAATTGTCCATACAATTACTTCCACCTTACACTTTAGGCATTGGGATAATTGAAATTTCAAGTTACATTTTTTTAGACTCTTGTAATAGAAAAACTTTGTATAGACTAAGTTGGGTTTCATGTGTTGCTAACCTTGTTTCTCCCCTAATTCCTATTTGTTTGGTCCTGAGTACATTAGGATACACTAATACTCTGTAAAATCTGGCTCTCAACGTTCCTATCAGGCTGGGTAGTTTTGCACATAGGGTGGCAGTTATATTACTGGAAGCTATTTGGAGGTGGCATTTTGATGTGTCCCTTTTACTAGGCTGAGCTCTGGTATTGTAACTCAAACATCAACCTAAGTGCTCAGTGAAGAGATGGTGCAGAAGTAGTTAAAGTCCTTATTCCATTGACTTTCCATTCAGAAGATCATCCTGAGTGGGCCTGAATTAGGCAGTTGGAAGGGACACTACCTCGCATGGGTCTGACCTAATCAATTGAATTGCCATAAAATTAGGCTTTGGCTTTTCTTGGGGAGAAGCAAGGGAAGGAGAGACTCCTGCCTGTGTAGTACAACTTTGGCCTGTGAAGCTCTGGGTGCCTCATCTTCCCTTTCTGATGGCCTATTTTATGGACTTCAGACTTGCTTAGCCAGTGTTATGGTTTGGATCTGGAATTTTCCCCAAAAGCTCATGTCTTAGGCAATGCAGCAATGTTCAGAGCTGAAAGGATTGTATTATGAGAGCTCTAACCTCATTCATAGATTAATCCATTTGGTGGATTAATAATTTGAATGGACTACTGGGTGGTAACTGTAGGTAGGTAGGGCATGGCTAGAAGAAATTGGTCACTAAGTGTATAATTTTGGGGAGTATATCTTGTCCCTGGCTTCTCTCTCTCTTCCTCTCTCTGCTGCATAACTTCCACATGCTGAGCAGTTTTCCTCCTGCCACGCCCTTCTGCCATGATGTTTCTGCCATGGAACTGGCCAGCCATGGATTGAGACCTCTGAAACCATGAGCCTAAAGTAAACCTTTTCTCCTCTAAGTTGTTCTTGTCAGGTATTTTGGTCACAGTGACAAGAAGCTACATAGCCAGTATGACACAATTGTATAAGCCAATTCCTTGTAATATGTATCTGTATGTATACATGTATAGATGTACCTATGATCATCAGTCTCTTTTAAGATTTCCTACTGGATCTGTATTCTTGGTTGAATCCTGACTGATATACCATTCCTATAATGACACCCATATCAATCAATATATTATTCCATTAAAACCCAAACCAAATGTATTCTAAACTCAACATCTGTTTACCCTGATTCCCCAGAATGCTCATGACCAACTTGACACCATGCAACACAAGAGGATTATGATGGAGGTGTAGTTAGAATGAAGAGTCTAAATCAACACTGGTTAAAATATACAACTTTTATTTCAAAAATAGGACCATGTGAAAAGACAACTAGGGCCTTGGAAGGGACCCATGCAAGTGAGTGGCCCTGAAAGTTAAGCTGCTTTAGCTTTAGTATAGAGTAACTCAATGTTAGGTACAGTTTCTGAGAGAGGTGCCACTCACGGGAGACCTGAGCAGAACCTGAAAGATAAGTAGAAAGCATCTTGGAGGAAAGAGGAAGGCAGAGATGGACACTAGACAGAGGAAAAACTTGACCAAAGCCATTGGAATGAGGAAGAGCTGGGCATAAAATGGGAGGAGAGAGAGGTGGGCAGGGACCACAGCTTAGGAATCACACTAATACTGACAGGAGTTGTTCTTCTGTGTGGTCCTCCCTCTATTTTGTCTACTTTCGGAGCACTTCAGTATGGTATTAGGCTCTGCTCTTCACGTAACCCAACTGAAGAGACTCCACGTCTCTCTCTACATAATCAAAACTGCATAGCCGGGAGCACGACTGTAATCCCAGCACTTAGGGAGGCTGAGACAGGAGAATTACGAGTTCAAACCCAGCCTCAGCACCGGTGAGGCGCTAAGCAACTCAGTGAGACCCTGTCTCTACATAAAACACAAAATAGGGCTGGGGATGTAGCTCAGTGGTTGAGTACCCCTGAGTTCAATTCCTGGTATCAAAAAACAAACAAACAAACAAAAACAAAAACAAAAAAACCCTCACAACTGCATGATGTGCTATCTGGCTTCATTTAAAAGATGCCAAAAATAATACTTCTTTAAATTCAGACATCCAAATTTTAGGCCATGAAGTTACTCTATTAGATTCATGAAGAATTAGGCTCAGACATCCCCCAGAAATTTGGGTCCTATAACTATGGGATGCATAAAACAATTTTCTTCATAACAAAATAGGAGGTAAAAAAGTCTTATCTTAATTTGGAAACATTTGTATTACTAAGAACATAAAGCACCTACATTAGTGAGAATTTCATCTCCACTGACAAATTATGGAAAAACAATTTTGTTAACTATGAGTGTTCTAGCCTTCCCCCAGGAACGTTAGATCAGAAAACCTGGAAGCGAGATTCAGGCATCATCCTCACACAATAGCATAAGCAAGCAGAAACTTCAGGTGATTCTACTGGGCAAAGAAGGTCTGTGATTTGACTGTGCCCCCTACAAAATGCAGGTGTTGTAAGTCACTGGAATACTATTGACAACTGGGGCCTTTGAGAAGTGATTAGGCAAAGAGGATTCATTTGTGAATGTATTTAAGGTTCAATAAGAGGCAACAGGAGGCCTTCAGTTCTATTGCCTTTCTGCCTCACACCACGTGCTCCTTCCCTCTGGGCCAGGCAGCAGGAGGTTCCTCTCAAGCTGTCAGAGCCTTGAACTTGAACTTAGCCTTCAAAATTGTGAGAGAGTAAGTTTTGCTGTTCTTCAGAAATTTCCCAGTCTGTGGTATTCTCTTATAGAAGCACAAAGCAACTAAGATATGAAGAAAAAATGTTAAATAGTACCAGCTTGAAGGTATTAATTATTTTTCAGGATTCCCCATTAGGTCAAATTCTTGAGAACATGAATGTAGTAATCTCTTCCACAATTAGGGGAGAGCAGTTGGTGAATTTTTTGTTGTAGCATAGCTACTCATAATATAATCATTTTTTAGCACAGAGGTTATGACCAAAAGTCATTACATTATAATTTCCCCTTTCATGCTTCTGGTTTTTCTTCGGGAATTGATATTGTGTCCAAATATCAAATAAGAAAATTTCCTTAGGACATTGTTTTTGGTTAAACCTCAATAGATGTTATCATGAAAAATCCTGTTTCAACAGGAAAGTTCACCCAAACCACTGAACCGCGTACCAGGAACATGTCTTTTGGTGTTAGCATTTCCTTAGCATTCTGTAAACAGTGTTTTCCATTTGGACAGTCAGCTTCTTTAAAGGAAAGTGACACTGACATTAGAAAGATTCCCCGAACCAGCAGGAGATCCTGACTACACTGTGGTAGCTTTAAAATATTAGCATTATTTATGGTAGCTCTACGTGATTAGGTTTGGGCAACCACTTTGATCACATTCAACTAGCTGGGATGACAATGTTTCCTATCACAGCTTTCCCCTTAGGGGCCTGATTATAGCTCCTGTGCACACAGTTCCCAGGGAGTTTTAAAGAACCCTATAAAGGGGGCTGGGATTGTGGCTCAGTGGTAGAGCGCTTGCCTCGTATGTGTGAGGCACTGGGTTCGGTCCTCAGCACCACATATAAATAAATGAATGAATAAAGGTCCATCAACAACTAAAAAAATCTTTAAAAACCCTATAAAGTAATACATATTATTTTGTCCCATTGATTCAACATGTTTTTTGTCTTTCAGGATAAAAAAGTTCAAACTCTCTGAGTCTGTCTGTCTTTGATTCATGGTCTTAGCAGGAGTTCTCAAATTTTGCTGAGTATTACAGCCACCTGAGCTTGTTCAAAACTCAGTTTCCCCTGAATTTATGCTTGTAATCTGATTAAATAGACCTGGATGAGAGTCTGCATTTCAGTAGACAACCCAGGAGGTTGAGGTGTGCACCCTTAGACTATGATTTTGATGAGCACTCTGTTTTGGAGTCATGTTGCATTGAAATAGAATTTCCCCAAAGATGTTAAAAATCTCATATAATCCATGTCCCAGAGCACAGGTGTTAATTAACGCTATAACTTCTCTCTTCTTTCTGTTTATTAACCAAGAACCATAGATGCTAAAATCCACTTTTGTACTTGCTATAGTTTGGATCTTGAATGTCTCCCAAAGGCCCATATGTTGAAAACTTGGTCCCAGGCTGGTGCTTTGGAAAGTGATGGAACCTTTGGGTGGTGGGAGCCTTGTAGGAAGTCCTTAGGTCATTGGGTGTGTGTCCTCGAAGGGGATTATGGGACTCTAGTCCCTTTCTCTTGCTCTTGGCTCACTGGCTCATGCTATAAGTGGTTTTGCTCTGTTGTGTACTTCTGTTATCAAGTGCTTGCTACCTCACCACCAATAACAATTGGTCTTCTTAATCCGGTCTTCTTAATCATAGACTGGAACCTCTAAAATCACAAGTTAAAATAACCTCTTATCCTTATAAGTTTATTGACTCAAGTATTTTGTTATAGTGATGAAGAGCTAACATAGTACTTACCTCTGCACTCCCTTCTGTATGCTATACTGTTCCCACATCCCCTTCACCAGCACCATTGATGAGTATGTACATGCAAATATTTGTCTTATTTGTCTAATCTTGGAATATAAACTCCAGGAAGGGAAGAGCCAAACATTCTGTATTCCTGTGCAGAACTTAGATCTTTGTGAAAAGATCCATTTTTCTGGGCTGTGGGTAATACTAAGAGAGTTTTTATACCATAGAGATGCCTAACCCATGAAAATGCCAGTTTTTTGGGTCAGAGTTTGCTCTAAAAGGAAGTAAAGTGGAAATCTCTGATGCTTGGTGATCTGATCCAGCTTTATTCTCTTTAGATAAGAGAAGGCAGATGAAACAAATGACAGCTTCTTTGAGAAAAATCACAAAGGATATTTTGAAGGAGGTTCTGTCTCTTCTTAATTCTTTTGAAAATCAGAGTACCACTTGGATATAATTGTAATGGGGGAACTGATTAAGTACCCATCATATGCTAGGCACACTTGCATGTAATGGGATTCTACATAGTCCTGAAATGTTCTGTTGATTGGCATGTGCCACCCCAGGGGATGATGCTGAAAGTCAAAGGCTGTGGCTCTTGAGCTGGTGGGTATGGAGGAAGAGGGGAATTTAAAGTTTCCAGCTGAGAAGAAGGGAGAGTATGTGGTGATAATCTGTAGAAATTCTTCTCTGAATATGACAGTTTGTCTCAATGGCAAAGTTTGATTCCATCAGAAAAATTCTGAGTTAGGAGATGGGCCACACTGTCATAGTTTCTGTGCCTTTTGTGTTATTGAGTATGAGTCTTATAAGAAGTTCTGATTTGATGTGTCCTGCCAGGATTCTCTCAGGCTCTGCTGCCATGTGTCAGTAGGCTATAACGAGAGATGGATTATTCAAGAAATGCTTTTGTGGGAAGAGTCTGTTCCCACATTGTACGTGCCTGGCTACCTCTGCTGTGAGCCACATGGATGGCAGCCTGGCTGGATACACCTGCCACTAGTCTCAGGCACCTGTAATATATATATTACAAGGTAGAGACTGGGTCTCTTATCTTTACTCCATGCAGGGCCACGCCTCATCCAGGGTAGACACACAGCCAAACACGCAGAACATGAAGAAAACAGGCCCGGTTGGGAATCTAGCCTGAGCAGCTGACTTGAACTCCACTGCCAAGCAGAAAAGAATCTGGCATGATTTCTGAGGAGTCTCAGCCAACGGGTGCTTCTGAAACCATGGCTTTCCTCTGAGCTTTCCCTAAGGATGTGTATAATTCTTGGGCTTATTTTGCTTCTTTCTTGTTCTTGCTTAAAAGTCAGATTCCTTCTCTGAAAGGCAGCAAAATCTCAGGGTTTTCCACGTGGGCAGAGAGGAGTAGGGAGAACAAGCTTGGAGAGGCAGGCAGTATCAGGTAACCCTTCCTGATGTTGATCCTTGCAGTGTCCAAGCCACTGTGTTCTTTTGGAATGTCTTCAACCAAGCATTGTGCCAAGCCTCAGGATATCAAAGAACTGCTTACAAAACACTTGTTCCTTCACAAGAAACATAATGAGTTAGCCAAAAGGGTATACCTGCCAACATAGGCTAGGACAAAGACTTAAAAAAACCCAAGGGCCATGAAATTGCCCTTGGTAGAAAAAGCACAGTCAATATTGCCCCAACAATTTCTATTCTCTGCCTACCAAAAGTATTTTGGTAGCTCCCACCTATCCCAAGAAAGACACACACACACACACACACACACATACACACACACACACATACACACACACATGACTAACAGAGAAAAATGTGGTATTTCAAGAATTATAGTAGGTAAAACACCTGGACAGCTAACAACATCTGTAACTCTTTTAGCTTTTTCCTTTTTTTTGTTTTTTAGCTCTGACTTTGTTCTCTTCAACCAATGAAATTTTAGTTTTGCCTGCATCTGATATTGAAGCATCAAGATATAAAATGAAAACAGCCAAAACAGAATCCTGACAACAATGTAAGCTTTGAGCTTAAAAGCTGTTGCCAGGTCCCAGCCAAGGACATGTGGTCAAATACACTCTGTCCTCCTAAACATACAGATTATAATACCAAACTCCAGAAACATCTAACAGATTTGCAAAGGTTATCACCCTACCAACTCTAGCAGGCCATTCTGTAGTTAGCACATAAAACAATATTATGTCCATTTGGTTGAGCTTTGAAACTCAAATGACAGTCCAAGGGATAATCAATGCTGTCACCCCAATGCTTAGAGATTTATCTCTAAGACATCAGTGATCACTACCAAGACTTGGAGAGTTGAGTCAATAGCATACATGGCACTAAACACCAAGCTGAAGGACCAATGTCACATGGAAACCTTGCAACTTTCAACAAGGAGTCTGAGATATGCTAACTATTTAAAATTACACTCACCATTGTGTTGGCAGAGTATATAAAGATGCTTGAGATCTTAGCAATAAACCCAAGATAGCACAGATACCTGCTCCCATGTCATAAAGTTTCTGAATGGAACTTGATAGACAGCTTTTCCCTTGGCGGCTCTCTTCTTTCCCATTTCCACATTCAGCTTTAAAAGCTACAAGTAGGACTATACCTAACAGAGCACTTAATGAATAGATCACATCTAGAAAGATTATGGAGTCATTGGAACAACATTTACACAAAGGGTTACTTCTGAATTTAGTGTGCTTGGAAATCTTGAGAACCCTTCTCTTTCCATCTAAGTCTAAAGCAGTGTTGTATAAATTATTCTGATGCAATTGAAAAGAAATGCAGATAATAAAAAGACTTGGGCAATTAATTTCATTATTCCTAAAAAATCCTTTCTCTTTTCAAGGAAAAAAAACATCATGATGTTGACTAGAAAGAGGCAACAATTCCATCAGTGTGAACAGTTCATTACAGACTACTTTTTATTGTGTCATTTTTCAACATCATCAAATTTTTTTGTTTTTTTTTAAATTAATTTTTAAATTGGTGCATTATAATCATACATAATAGTGGTATACATTATGACCTATTTATACATACATATAACATAATTTGGTCAATTTCACGTCTCATTACCTCTCTTTCCCTTTCCTTCTTCTTCCCCTGCTCCCTTTCCTCTACTCTGCCAGTCTCCTAATTTCAACATCATCAGATTTAAAGAGAATGCTTGTGAATCTTAATTAAAAAGGAAATCCCTGGATGGAATTATTTTTCTCATTGGATCCAATCCATTAGGATAAAGTACTAACCTCTCTAGTTAGTCAGAGTTGAGCAATTAGTCCCCCACACTGTATCCACAGACCCTTCATATTAGGATTATTTGGGGATGGTTGGTGATATCCCACTAACCCAAGCCCAAGGGAGCAGTATAGTATAGATCTTTGTTTTCACACAAATTATAGTAGTAATCACATACCAGGTTCAAAACATGTGCTTGCTTAAGTAAATTGTTATTTATTGAATTAAATATTTTTTTTTAAATATTTTTTTTAGTTCTAGGCAGACACAATACCTTTATTTTTATTTTTATGTGGTGCTGAGGATCGAATCCAATGCCTCACCCTCTACCACTGGGCCACAACCCCAGCCCTGAATTAAAGATTTTTTTAGAAATCATTTCTCAAAAAATATTGTTAAGGGAACTATTTCTTCAATTAATGGTAAGGACAACTTTCTTTCCCTAACATTAACTATTCTGGGATTATTTATTGAAAAATCTCTACTGTCTTTCATATTTCAAGCCAGCAGCTAGAATCTTAGTGTTCTTTTGCCTCTGGAATTTTTGCGCAGAGAAGGTAGAACTGATTGGTATCAAAGCCTCCTTCTATCTTTTATAAAAGCCAATTTTCATCAAAAAGATGCCAGGGGTCCTTTAGATAAGAGGAGAGAAGAAAAGCACTTTTGGGAGAAAGGAAAGTAATAAGGAATATGTCACCAACAAGGGCATGAGGTCCTCTGGGGACCAGAAAGTAATCCATAATACTGAAGCAGTGGCATGGATAACCAGGCCTCAGAGGGGGCCTAAAACCAGGCAAAGAGATTTCTAGCCTCAGTAAAGATTCTGAGCCCCCACATGCAGAGTGGAAATAGCAGCGGCATTGAACTAAAGCAGACGCAGGAATTAGAATGAGAGGCTTTTTAGCAATCACCAGGGTGCAGTACTGTTTGAGGGCTTTGATTCTACCTTAGGATGGAACTTCTCTTCATCCAGCCTCCATGGAGGCTCAGAGTTAGACTGCAGTTGATAAAAGGAAATAAAGAGAAGCCATATTTCTCACCCATACATTTACTACTCTGACTTTTTGTCAACAGCACTGTACTTATTGACTGACAGGCATAGCCATTTGGAAAAGCAATGGTTTTCTCAATACTGGAGGAATAGGTTTAGCCAAATGACTGCAAAGCAAGTTCTATTTCCTCGGTGACATACCACTGAAACATCCTACTGGGAAAATTGGTGGACTGACCTGAAGTTCCATAGTGGGATGCTTTTGCCTGCCTCCAGAACTCAAAGACACTGTCATACTTTTATCTTCACCGAACTGGCACCTTCTGCTGCCAGTTCCTGCCCTTCCTCCAACAATGGGTATTCCATTCATGCAGAGACATTCTCTGATTCTACCTTTATCAATAGATTCCAAAAGGGTTGATTTGTATCCATTTTTTTTTTTTTCAAACTGGGTAATGTCAAATACAGTTAAGTGGCTCTATTATAGTGGACTGCTAACTAGTGCTGTCAGACACAACACTAGATGTGTGAAATACAAAGATGATTAAGATCCATGCCCCATTAATGGGTAAGAACAGATATAAACATATTAATTACCATAAAAACAAAGTATTACAGGGCATATACGATGGAGGTTCTCCCACCAGGGGGAATCATGGGAGGCTTTCAAAAAGAAGTTATATTTAAGCTGGGTCTTAAAATATAGAGTGGAGAAAGAACCATTGTGGTCTGGGATAATAGCATGAAAGCCAGAATCTGGAGAAGTGCAGTGTCATGGAAGCAAAGGAACGTGCCTTTGGAGAAGGAGCCAAAGGGAGAGGGATTAGAGGGGGGTATTCTTCTAGAATGACACTGTGGAGCTCGGATAATAATTGGGTGTGAAAATCCCATTCACTGAGCATGTAGATGTGCAAACCACCAAAATGTCACAAGGACAGATGCACTTCTTCTTTTTTTTTTTTTTATAGTTGTAGATGGACACAACATCCTTATTTTTATGTGGATCAAACCCAGTGCTTCACACATGCAAGGCAAGCGCTCTACCACTGAGCTATGACCCCAGCCAGATGCACTTCTATTTTAAAAATTTTAAAAAGAAGAAGAATCAGAGGTCCCTTAATAAGTCCTACTTGGAGCAGATGCTCTTTTTCTGTCAAACTCCACTGTTGACACGGCCCAATTTAAGGCCTGTGGTTTTAATTCTGTTTCAAAGGAGGACCCTCAGCTCCACAAACAATATAAAATAACTTCCAAAACACAATGACTACTCTTCTCAGGTTTATAGATTAGAGTACTTTCTAAGAACTTTTCTGAAGAGTTTTGATGCTAAAACAATCTATACAAAGAAAACTCATTGGTTTAGTCCAATCTTCACTTTTAAAAAGTGATTTGTTTCCTGGCTATGTGAAATTATACATGTTTGTATAGAAAACCTGGGAATAATAAAAACATAGAAGGAAAACTCTATATATTTCATCCTTAAGCAGACAAATATCATGAATACTTGATGATATACAATATTTTTGCCATGAATGTATTTTACATAGTCATTATATAATATTAAATCTAAATGTTTAAAGTGATATAGACTGCACAAATATTGGAAAATTTCCTTTTTATACTGACACTAAAATTCACTGAATAATAAACACTGAACAGTTTATTTGGTAGCATGATTGTCAATGCCAATAGTTTAAATAATATAAATAATGTTAGACCATTCTTTCTTGGCAATATTTGCGTTCAAAGTTTTTTTTAATTGTGTAAAGGCTATTCAAAAGAGAAATTTTAGCAAGAGACATGTTTTTGATATATTTATCAATCATTACCAAAGCTTAATTTTAAAAGCAGAATAAAGTATTAAATAGAATTCTTCTGTTTTTCTAGAAACTTTCTGAAGATGGTAATATTTTTGGTTTGTGGAATAAAAAACATGTTTGGTTGTATCAGTCTGTTTTCATTACTATCACAAAATATATGAGGCAGGCTAACTTTATATATAAAAGGGTTTATTGAGCTCATCAGAGAGTCTCCATTGTTTGAGTATCTGGTGAGGGCCTAGCAGTGGCTGGCATCACAATGGTAAGATCACATGTAGGAGGAACTAATTACATCTCAAATCAGGAAGCCAAAAGGTGATTCAGTGGTCAGGCTTACTCTTAAAATGCTGGGGTCCTAAGAGGGCTGCCTCAATTTCTTCCAAGGCGGCTCACTCTATCCTAAGGACCTCTGAGGAGTCCTCATTTCTTAAAGGTTTACCACCATGTCCCTTTACCACCACCCTGAGGACCAAGCTTCTAACAGTGAACCCTTGGGGGACAAACCACATCTAAACCAGAGCAATGGTTATATTCCTTAATATCCTTAAATCTCAAACCATAAAGGGTTCTTAATTTTAGGATCCAGCAAATTAAAAAAACAAAATTAAATAAAATTCCCAATATTTTACATTGGTACTCAAGATTCTGAATAAATATTAAATGTTGACTATATCCTTTAGTTGGTATTATTTACAGCTAATCCATGGGGCCTTTTACACAAATAAAGTTGGAGTGGTTAAGTGATGAAGAAAATGTGAGAAGCTATATGTTCCCCAAAAAGAGTATGGACGACAGTCTTTTAGAATGTTGATGCCATATGACAACTCATAATTCCCTGCCCTTCTACCCTTGGTACCACATGACCCCCAATAATGTCCTAGCTCCTGGTATTCATGCCCTTATGGCATCCCATCTCTTTGAGTATTGGTGTGATTCACTTCTAACAAGTAAAATAAGGGATGTCACTCTGTGATTAGATTCTATCAGATTGCCAACAACCACAGGAACTCAAAAGGGGATCCTTGCCCTGTCACACTACTGTGGTTTGGATATGAAGTGCCCTCTGGAAACTCATGTGTGACACAATGCAGGATGCTCGGAAGTGAATGATTGGATTATGAGACCTGTAGCCTGATCGAGGGATTAATCCATTTGATGGATCAATAATTTGAATGGATTACTGTACTGGGTGGTAACTAGAGGCAGATAGAGTGTAGCCACGGGACGTAGGTCACTGGGTGTGTGACTTTGGGGTTTATGTTTGGTCCTTTGCATTTTGGGCACTCACTTGTTCTTTCTGTCTCTATCTTTCTGTCTTGCTCACTCTCTGCTTCCCAGCTGCCGTGAGCTGAGAAGATTCCTCTGCCGCATGTTCAGTCATGACCTTCTGGCTCACCTCAGGCCCAGAGCAATGGAATCAGCTGAGCATGGACTGAGACCTCTGAAACTGTGAAGCCAAAATGAACTTTTCCTCTTCTAAATTGTTCTTGTCAGGTATTTTGATCACAGGGATATAAGGCTGACCAACACAGAGACCTTCTAAAGGAATTCCAACCCTGCATTGTGACCTTGTGACAGGCCCTACAGCAGAGGAGCCTGTGGAACTGTGCCTGTACTCGTGATGCACAGAAGCTGAGATGAGCCACACATCTTGTTTTGCATGAGCTAATTCGTGTCAACTCGTGATGCAGAAAAACAGTACAGGCCTGTTCACACAGACATTCGCTCAGTGTGCCAGAATATGAAACTCAGTACCCACCATGCATGATAACAGCAACTCTCCATTTTCCTCACTCTCTTCTTTGCCTGAAAATGTCACTACAAGAAACAGCAAAAGAAAGAGATGACAAGACATATTGTTGCCTCAAGCTGTACCAGTGTTTGCATTTGGCTCAAAACAACAGAAAACTTGATGGAAACGATCTCATGGAGACAAGGGTTTATTGGTCTCACTCAGAGTGCAAAGGTTAGGCAACCAAGGACTCATAGAGCAACTTGGATCATACCTTATTCCATCTTCCTTCTCTGAAAGATGAACTTTTGAAATGACTGCAGTCATATCCAGATAGACTGACACAATATAGTAAATTTTAACAATGAACTGCAAAATTAAACACATGGTCCAAATTCCTGTAAAACAATAGGGAAAGACCAAGAGATCACACATCATCTCTTTTATTTTTAATCAACAGATTGTCTCCCCTCCTACCCTGTACTCTAGGGTGTATACATATTTTTTATAGTTTTTATTTGTGATCATATGTGACTTTTATTAATAAGAGGAAAAATATTGTTTGAGAGTTGCACATAAAATTGATAGTTCTTGTTTCTTTAATTATTTTTACAACCAGATTCCAAAGAACCCAAATGGTTAAATTCAAAACAATGGACATTTTTTAATTGTTGGAAATAATGGTAATTTTGGTAGGGTCATAGAGACATGTATATTCCCAACTCTGTAAGAGCTGCCGTTTCAGTTGAATACTCTGTTTATACTCAGAGAAAACAGTTTAGAGAAGGAATAACATTTGATTCAAGTGCCTAGTGATAAGTACTGTTGGCAAGTGTTCTAGAAGGGGAGAGTCTGAGATTCTGTTTGTTTGGAAGTTCTCCTTCTTTATTTATTTTTCTCTGAGAATATTTCAGCTGAAAATGTTTTTGGGGAAATGCAAAGAGCAAAATGCAGATTATTTCCTTTATTATGGGCATACATCTGAGTCACCTGTGTATTCTCTACATTGATTTGTGAAAAGAAACTGGGACCTAGAAATAAAAACATGGGATCACATTGCATCCATTCCTTGGATGTAGATGGGACTGGATTTCTGGTGGCACCTGTTAGGTCGGATCAGGGTCCAGGATGTCCAATTAGAGGGACCACTCAGAGCAGATGCGGGAGCGGCCAGCCAGACGCTGAGGTCACCAGTAGACACGCCTTCTGTCAATCAGCAGGTTTTCCTGACCTATCCAGGAAGGACTCTGGCCTTCTCTTCCTGCCCCCAAGCCCTCCCGTTCCTGACCAGGCCTTTTGAAATTATCTACACACCCCAGTGCCATTTCTCCCCGACACACTCTGATGGCCGGAAGAATTCGGCAGAGATCGTGTATTCCAATAAAGCCTTGCCAATCATCTCCTTCTGGTCATCTAGTCTTTATAGCACCTACTGGAAGTAGGCATTTCTGGATTGTACAGTGAGGATTCACTAAGTTTAATTATTACATGATAAAATGTACAGCTACATAGCACAGCCAAAGCATGAAAGATACTCAATAAATACTAATAAACACCAGTATTATTTAGAGGGATTAACATCTATGAAAAGGAAAAAAGACAGTATAAAGGGGATGGCAGGGGTGAAGCTGGGCCCAAAGGTAGCTCACAGATGGCAGATCTGATATCACTGCCAGAGATGGCCCCACAAGGCTGAAGCTTTTCCTCTCCTGTCGCAAAGTATGCGCATGTGTGAATTAGCAAAAGCTCTCTTTGCTCAGAACATCTTCTGGATAATTGTAACATATAAATCTGATTATTTTAGAAGTGAATATTGATCCCACAGTTGTACAGTGCTATACCTACAAAATTATACATTATGTATACAATTAGGTATTCTGGTGAGCCCCTTTAAAGTCTTTCTGGGTCAAGATAGGGTAGACATGTATAAATCCATGGTATTAGCATCAAGAAGAAGTTTGGTGCTCAGGACACAAAGACAAAGAATGGAAGCGGAGAAGGAGTGATCAGCCAGAACCTGCGCCTCTCCACTCTGTGTTGCTGTGAAAGGCCTCCGTATTAGCAGACACTGTGTCAGATGAGACTAGTCCCAAATGTGGGCCAAATAACTCACAAATGTCAATCAAAAGCAGCTCCTTCTTTACATACTCAACATATGAACCTTAGTACCACCAGAAGTTGGTTCGAATTGAAAATAAAAATGGTTAAGAAAGGAGGATTTCAGGTTTGTTGTGGAAGCAGGCAGATTTCACATGAAAGGTTTAAGCTACAACCAAGAGCCAGAGAATCTGAGACCATGTGGGACTTCCAGACTGGACACTGGCATAGGGGAAAGAGGTCACAATGTCTCAGAAGGCCACTGTCCTGGGAACACTGTTCAGAGTAACTCTGGGTCTATACAGGGCAGGTTCTATATAGTGGGACTAGAGAAGATTTAAGGATCTGCTCATTAAAGCTTGACCAGGATATGAGGGTAATCACAGGGATCAGGGCAAAGCACAGTTACTTGCTGGTACAAGCAAATTTGTTGAATAGGTATTAGACTATTTTTCTTTGGTAACCTCCTGACCAAGTTTTTGAGAAGGGGTAGGGCCAAGGTCCCTTCCCTTGATAGGTGAGATCAATCCCAGTTGTCTATGATGGGTTAAGGAGAAGACTGGCATTTTTTGGGATATTTGCCTTCCATGTATCTATCAGTATTACCAGCATTCTTTCAGGATTATCTCACCCTGTTGTTCCCAATTTTTATATTCAGTTACTGATTGATGAGACCATTTATCCCAATTTTGTTCTCCCCCTTTCTCTTACCCACTCCCATCAGCAGCCCCAATTTCCTGCACACACACATGTATAGACTTGAATTCTGCATCACTTTGGGTTTCTGTGAGCTGTGCTATTTGCTTGTTTTCTATCTACTTTGAAGTCTTGGATTTTAACTTCTCTTGCCTCCTATAAATTTTACCACTTTATTCCCTAAGTCCATTTTTTTTCCACTAATAATTTATTGAGAGGCTGTATTTTGCAGGGCCTGAATGTCACATGGTCCACAGACCTCAGGGATCCTAATCTATGCAGCTAATTAAAGTTCCCCATTTGCCTCTACTTAATTCTCAGGTAAGAGTGTTACTCCTTTCACAAATTTTGTTTGAAAAATTAACGAATGCCTTTATTCTTTTAAATCTCTGCACCTTGTGAGATAAATAAGGTTCTAAAGGTTCTATCTTTCTAACAACTGCTTAGTTTAAGTCTGAATGAAATAATTATCACAGAATTAGTTGGAAAGAAACTAAATCTTGATTGAACACTAAAGTCTTTTCTATTCTGCAACATGAATCTTTTTTTTTTTTTTTTGACCTAGATTCTGTCCCTGGAAAGGCAAGTGACTGTATTATTTTTTTAAAAATAATTAAATATTAACATATAAAGGACACATTTATTAACCAGATTTATTTGATTATCCCAAAAACCTACCAGAAAGTTCCTTTACCCACCTTCATTGTTACCTTCTGAGCAGCTCTCTCCATAGCAACTGAAAACTTCTCTGGGCTGAAATAATCCCCTCCAGCTCCCAGTGTACAGTCAAGGAATTTTAAAAACAGAGGACTTTGAAACCACAAAATGCTCTCTGAGATTTAAAAGCCTGCGGAGCTCCAGATAAACAATCGTTTATCTTTCTTAAGGTAAGCACTGGGTTTAAAAATGTTTGTATCATCCTCTGTCATTTAAAAAATGCTAACATAAGTATCTTCAGAAAGATTCTTACTCCCCCTCCCACCTTTTTAACATCGAAAGTATTCCCAGTATCTTTGTTACTACCCCAAGGTCATTATTAGCTCATTTCTGGGCCAGGATCTGAGATGAGTTGCTGTTAACATTTTGCATTCCTTAAACAATCAACTGAAGAGATTTGTTTTTTCTCCAAAAGCTGATTGGCTTGAAAATCATCTCCTATCCTTTTAGTCACTATTGACTGAGTGGTTTTTATCGGGGCTTCTGAGATCTTGAAATCTTGTTTTTTTAAGATAATTCATTCTCCAGAATCTTAGTTCTTAATCAACTAAAGAGTGACTGATATTTTATGAACATTACCATTTTCCTCCAGGATTTTTCCTTGTCTGAAACCTTCTAATGCAACTTTATATTGGCAACATACGAAATTAATTTTTCCTTTATTTTTATTCTCTTATTTTAGTGATGAAGACCCCAAATTTCATGGGGTTCTTTACCATGAGCTTAGAGGAGAGTGTTTCTCCTCCCAGTTCTGTAACTTGTGCCACCTGCAGAAAAAGATACAATTTATTCTCCCTAATCTTTGGCTGTTTCAGGTCAGGCAATCTAACAAGCTTCTTGGCTGTTTTTCTGCAGCTGGAAAGTTTACAGCCATGGTAGCTTCCTGCCTGCTGTTTGGGGTTATAAAAATTACCTACAGACCTCCCATTGTTTAGAAACAGCTTGTCATTGCAAATCAGCTTAGGCACCCAATTAATGAATCCTTTCAAACGTGTCGCAGGCACAATAATTGAAGCCTTTATTTCCCCCCTTTACCACAGAAATTCTTCTGGTCTCAAGTTTATCCTGTGAACAGCCACCCACTCACCCCAATCTAAGACAGATTCAAGGTAAAGGAAGCGTGGAAATGTGTTTGTGGACCAAACGTTCAGGATGTTGGGTGCCATTATTCTTTCTACTCAGCTTTATTCCCTTGACTGAGACAGACAAACCCTCAACCAAGGACAACAGCAGCACTGGGAGTCAAGGCCAACTGGCAGAAGTATTACAGGTTCTCTCTGCTGGTGACCACCCGCCCCTCAATCACTCACGAAGCCTCATCAAAACCTTGTTGGAGAAGACCGGGTGCCCCCAGAGGACGAATGGAATGCAAGGAGATTGCAATCTGGTTAGTGAAATAGAAGGGGGTCAGGTGCCCAGGTGTGTTCCAAAGAGAGTAATGAATGCTGGAGTTAATAAAAAGCAAAAGGAAATGCAGATCTTCTAAAACCCAAGTGGGCAATGCACTGGGTCAAATAACTTCCCGACTTGGGATCTAGCAAACCATTCTGCATTTTGCAGAGAACACTTATGGATAGAGAAATTTTTTTTTGTTGTCGAAAGGGTAATGTTTATGTTTTCTAGAATACTTCTGTGTGTTTAGAAGTATTTATGAGCATGAACTTTTAGTCCTTTCTCCTTTCTGATTTTCTAAGCCTTTATGTGAGCCTGCAGTCAACTTGCCAGTGACTAGTTAGATAGACGCTATTTGTTTTCTATAGCATAATTATAGCAATCTGATGTTTGTCTAATGCTCCATATTTAACTACTTTCTTCTAGATATGGACTGGTGTTTTCTAATATCTTTCATGGTAGTAACTGATGATTGGATAATCATCTTCATAATGAAGAATCTGAGCTGAGGGAGAGAAATGTTGCAGGTAGAACTGAAATTAGATCCATGGCTTCCGAGGGCCTTATTACAGCTTTCTCCTACTCTACAAAGTAGATCTCCAAACAGGCTACACTTCTGAATCTTCTGGCAGGTTCTGGATGGCACCTTATCCTCCTCAGATGGAGATTGAACTTGCCCAGGATGGAATTTTTTAAAACAATCTCTCCAGGTCACTTTAATATGCATTCATTGGAGGCTGAGAATCCACCTCATTGGGGTGAGTGGATGCCATGGTGGAGGGCTGATAAGAACAGTGTATAAGGTGAGAACGCTGTGTCTTAAAATGACTGCAAAGAAAAATAAAACAAAATCGATTTTCACATTCTATTCTTTTTTTAAAAAATATTTATTTATTTATTTAGTTGTAGGTGGACAGAATATCTTTATTTTATTTTTATGTGGTGCTGAGGATCGAACACAGTGCCTCACGCATGCTAGGTGAGCACGCTACCACTGCGCCATAACCCTAGCCCCTCACATTCTATTCTTGACCCATGAGATTTTGTGGGGGGAAGAACCTACAAATATATAGTTAAATGAAAACATAAGTTAAACAGATGCAAATAACTGCTTCCAAAATAACTTTTGGAATTTTTCAATCATGCATAGTTCTTGGGGGCGGTGCATTTCTTGGCCAAGTGGGTATTTTTTGTTTTGTTTTGGTGACAAAAGGGGTTTTTCTCTGCTGCTTGAATGATAAATAATTCAATAATTATTAAAATGCCCAGTGGCTCCCAGAGGACACTTGTTATAATAGGCAATTCATGTATGACAACATTAATACATATATAGATAGCAACAGAAGACATCCCTCTGGAAATACTCAGGAGTCGTGTTATGAATGTCTTCTGAGAATATGCTTCAGGGCAATGTTTTCCTTTAACGACATGGAGTGCCTTATTAAGGCTGCTTGAATATAATTTTGCTAGAGGGGAATGTAAACAAGCAAAATTGTTCTCCATTTTTGGGGATGGGGAGGAAGGGATTGTTTCCCACTCATTGTTTTCTGTGACATTATCAAGAATTTGACCCATTTGGCTTCCATTTGAATTATTATCATTCCAGGCCTTGACATAATATAATAGCTTCACTCTTTTGCTGCTGTTCTAGTTCTTTCTTTCTGGAAAGAACTGAGGAGAAGCAAGGTGACTCTGGACTTCACTGCTCAGAGGGCTTCCACTCACTTGCATTCCCTGTCACCAAGGAGCCCAGGGAATATCTTCCTGTCATTCATGAGAAACCAGTGGAAGCAGAGTCCTCCTGATTTCATAAACACCCAGATTCTGTCCCAAACCACAGGACTTGAGCTTGCTATGGAGTCTCTTGTCATCTCAGGGATTTTGCTGGTAGGCAGGGCTCATGCTAGAAACTCTACAGTAAAATGAGAGGGTAAAGGAGTGAGCGCAGATCTCAATGTCTGGAAAAACGAGCAAAGTGGGTACCTTGAATTTGTGAGGAGGAAAATAATATAAGTCTAGCTAAACATAGAATTAAAAGCAAACCTGAGGGCTGAGGTTGTTGCTTGGTGGTAAAGTGCTCGCCTAGCATGCATGAGGCACTGGGTTTGATTCTCAGCACCACATATAAACAAACAAACAAACAAATAAATAAAAAGGTCCCATTAACAACAACAAAAAATTTAAAAGAAAAGAAAGCTTGAGGTTTCTGAAAAGATTGGGCATTTAAATATAAACTCATTCTATCTATAGTCTCTGGATAGTTCTTGTGTGATCCTGGCTTTTTCTTTTCTTTCTTTTTAAATGAGAAACAACTTTACTGGATTTAATGAGGGATTAAGTGACTCTGCTTCAGTACTAATGTGAACCATGACCCTACATGGTTTCCTGAAGGGAAAAGAGCACTGCTCTGGCACCTTCTAGCTTTTAGGACCTGCTGACCCTCAGCCTCCTGGTCAGTAGAACTGAGCTGCAAGTCTGTCCTTGGGGATATCTCTGGGGATCACATGGACATCTGCACATGAGCTTGGATACTGAGGCTCAAGTTCCCCCTTGGTTTTCCCTTCTCTGTCCCCCATGGTGATGTCTGGTCCTTCCTGGTCCAGGGACATTGGAGCAGTGACATTCTTCAGAATCCTTTTCCTGCCTGTCCCCCAAGTTTCCCTCAGCTGTGTCAGATGCTCAGGATTTTAACCAAGTTCTCCAGGCAATTCCCTGCCACATTTAATATAAGACACAAAGGTCCTTCATTTATTTCACACCCAGCACCTCCCTCTGACTCATTTGTTATAACTTTTTTTTTTTTTTTTGGTACTGGGGATTGAATTCAGGGGTACTCGACTGCTGAGCCACATCCCCAGCCCTATTTTGTGTTTTATGTAGAGACAGGGTCTCACTGAGTTGCTTAGCACTTCGCCCTTGCTGAGGCTGGCTTTGAACTCGCGATTCTCCTGTCTCAGCCTCCCTAAGTGCTGGGATTACAAATGTGAGCCACCACGCCTGGCTTGTTATAACTTTCATGGGATAAAATGTAGAAAATTATAAGCTTTATCTTGCATCTTTAACAAGTTTACCTTTGCTGTTCTCAGTAAATACTTTTCTTCTTGTCAGTCAGGAAAGCCATTAAATCGAGTACAGACCCATTGAGAGGTACCATCTGCCATCAGCTGATGTCTATCCAGCTCTTTGGCAGGAAAAGGAAGAAATAGAATTTCCTTCTTGTATTTTACCATTGATTATTATCCATTAAAAACAAAGATTCTCCCTCCCCAAACAAGACCTCATAAAAATCTAAGAATTTAAAAGAGGACAGCGAATTTACTCATGAAACAAAATCCAATTTTAACATTAAAACCTCTAAAGTTCATCCTGCAGGTTTGGCAACTGTCTTATTGATGTAGAAAAAGAGAAATTATCATATTGCTTTTTGTCACTGATCTTCTCACCTGGCATAAGCAATAAGTGAAGTTGAATCACCTACCTAGGCAATCTGATTTGGCTTCGGGGTGTAATGAACAATGATTACCAAGTGTCTGGGTAGCCTATTTACTTGTAAGGATGCCTCTGCTTTAATTTGAATCAATCTTTTCCCAAAGTTTATTGTTTTATGAAGTCTTCAAAATGAATTCCTAGAATCTGTGTGGATTTTTTTTTCCTTTTAAATCTTATGCCTCCACCTGACAAGATTTAAAGGAAAATCATTGGATTATTTCTGAATAGGTCCATTCTTCTTTAACAAAGAATCACTTTACAGAGTCAGCAGCCTTGGACAGATCTTGACGCCTATGGGGTAGCAATATTTGTGAAATTTTGCTAAATATCCTCTCCCAAACACAATCCAGTCAACTGCTAAAAACTTTAACAATGAAAATAAATCTTATAGCAATAAATTGAAAATTCTTGTCCTCCTCCATCACCAATCCCCAAAATGCTTTTTTGTCATGTCTGTAGCCAGGGGAGAAATTCATTTTTCCTTATTTTTTTCATTTAATGCTTTCTACAGCATTCATTCCTCAAGCCACCACATTCTGTATTAGGGTAACTTTTTTAAGATTCTCGTATGATCAGAGGGAACAAAGTTTTCAGCTCCTGGTCAACTGATTCACAGTTATGATTTTTTTCAGCGGGCCTCAAAAAATTCAAGCAAGGGCTAGGTGGTTTATTCAAGATGACTGAAATCTCTAGTCACACAAAATTAGATGCTTTTATAACTGGTTTAAAATTTTCAAAGTCAGAAGTTGGTTTTACCTTCTGTGTTGTATCCTTTGTACAAACCACTTCTGTAATGCTTAGCACAATTACAATGTGTACCCTATTCTCAGTTACCCCATACCTTGCACACTCCCTATTCTAATCCTGAAAAGGCATGGCAAAATGTCAAGGAGGAACCATTGGTGGACTGGAGTCTCAGGCACCTCAGACCTGATGAAATATGGTCACATACACTGCTGTGTGGTTGTAGCATTTGTGCATGTCTCCAGTGATTAAGAATGTGTTCATATTCTTGATACATGGAGGGAACATTCCTCATGGGAAATTATGATGGGGTTTAAGGAGAAGGGGGGAGGGCAGAGAGACCTTCTTCATCTACTGGTTTTCAGCTGCCTTTAGCTCTACGGTGTCAGTGTGCCAAAGTGGTATGTTTTGGGGGTGGTATATGTTCTGATTCCCTTCCATGGAAGCATGTGTAGTAATTGCCTTTGGTAAGATTGGTGTGGGGCAGATTGGCACTCATTCATTGAATTTTTATACCAGGTTAATGCCAGGAATTGTGCTATAGGCTGAGTATACAAAGGCACAAAATTGACAAAACTTAGCCTTGATGGTCCACTTGTTCTCATGGGAGAAAGAAAATAAACAAGTAAAGAAACAGTAATTTTATAATACTAGTGCTATGAAGAAAATAAAATAATAATATGTTCCAGAGTTGTGCTGTCCAACAGAGTAGTTATGTCACTTATCACTGGGCACGTGATATGTGTTTCATCAGAATTAATAATTTTTTAAATCTTTGATTACATGTTGAAATGACCATTATTGTGGATATATGAACTTTTATAAAACATTCTTCAAATTAATTTTGCCTGCTTCTTTTTTTTTTAAATGTGGCTTCTAGAAAATTCCAAACCCATGTAACTTGCATTATATTTCTATTGGACAGCATTGAGCAGAACATAGATTGGGAGCAGGCGGGTTGTTGCAAAGGTTTCCCTAAAGGGATGACACTTTAAGCTGAGGCTTGAGAAATCAGGGAAACAAGGAGACCCAAAAAATGTAGGGAAAGAGCTTGGAGGAACTGACAGAAAAATCACAGGGGCAGAATCTCAGTTAAATGGTAGAGAAAGGCTAAGATGAGATAGGGCAGGTAGGGTAGACAGGGGCTAGATCAGGAAGAAAACTGTAAGGAGTTTGGATTTTATTTGATGTCATGGGATATCATTTGAAAAGCCAAAGAATTGGCTAGTTTATGCAAATCAGCAGATCTACAACTTGTGACAACTGTGGTTGGGGATAGAAGGACCACACTTAGAAAAAAGTCTTCCGAGGAGAGCATTATGTAACAGACCAACCAAGATGCTCCTATCTGCATCTAGCTATTGGACCTGACTTCTTTTCCCTTCTATTCATAAAATACAGGCGGTAGAGACCCTGTGGCTGTCAGTGTTCTAGAGCTGTTTGTTAAACTTTGCTTTTGTTTCTTTCTCCCCTCCCCTCCACAGTGTTTTGAACCAGATGCACTATTACTAATAGCTGGAGGAGACTTTGAAGATCAGCTTAGAGAGGAGGTGGTCCAGAGAGTTTCTCTTCTCCTCCTCTATTACATTATTCACCAGGAAGAAATCTGTTCTTCAAAGCTCAACATGAGTAATAAAGAGTATAAATTTTATCTACACAGTCTCCTGAGCCTCAGGCAGGATGAAGATTCCTATTTCCTTTCACAGAATGAGACAGAGGATATCCTGGCTTTCACCAGGCAGCACTTTGACACGTCCAGAAGCCAGGTAACAAGGGCACAACTGCCAACTAGCTCTGCTGCTGAGATTCAGTCTCAGATTCTTATTTATTGATTTATTTACTCAGTTAAGGATTCCCAAGTCTTTCAAAAACTTCTAAGGATGATAAGTATTTATGATTTTGATCCATGGTATGGTAAATGACATAATTAAAAAATCTGAGTCTAAAAGCGGAAATGTGATGAATAATCGGAAGATGACTTTTAGCTAGAAGCCAAGCTAGTGGGTGGGCAGTCAGGCAGGCCAGGTGACAGGCAGCTCCCTCTCCTGACTTCCCTTGAGCACTCCAGTGACTCAAGGGTTTTTAATCAGTCTTCAAGGACTGAACTGTAGTGGTGGAGGTTAAGGTATCTACTTACCTTGCCTTCTGGCCAGGGAAGAAGGTAGAAACAGTTTGAGAGAGATGAATTCATTGTTAATTGTTTTCCCAAAGAAGCATCTTACCAAAGGCATTATTCATGACAGTCAGCACAAGGGTTTGCATGTGCACAGGGTCCATTCAGATGCCTCTCATCTCTCCCAGCTCCCATTAGGAAATGGGCACCTGCTCATGTGTTGACTCATTACTGTTCTAGCAAAGGCTGACTTTTTAATGGTGTTTGAGCTTTCTGGGTTGGAGTGGGAAGTTTCAGAGGATGAAGTTCTCTGAATATAAAGGTTTTTTGTTGCTGTTTGGTTGGTTGATTTCTTTTGTCCTTGTTATTTTTTCATTTTTTCTTTTCATATTTGTTATTGGTGCATTGTAGTTGTGAACAATGATGGAATTTATTTGTATATATTCATACATGCATGCAATATAACAGTATATTCCTAGCACTTCCTTCCCCTTCCTATCTCCCAACAACCTCAAGTCCCTTTCCTCTACTGATCTCCCTTTGACTTTCATGGGATCTGCCTCTACTTTTCTTTTCCTTTTTCCTATCTTCCACATATGAGAGAAAACACAATCCTTGACCTTCTGAGTTTGGCTTATTTCACTTAACTTAATGGTCTCTGCTGGTGCCATTCATTTTCTGGGAAATGACATAATTTCATTTTTTCTTTTTTTAAATTTATTTATTCTAATTAGGTATACATGAAAGCAGAATGCATTTTGATTCATTGTACACAGATGGAGTAAAACTTTTCATTTCTCTTGTTGTACACGATGTAGAGTTGCACCATATGTACCGTCATACATAAACCTAAGGCAATGATGTCCATCTCATTCCACCATCTTTCCTGCCCTCATATCCCCTCTCTTTCTCTCCCTCCTCTTTGACCAAAGTTCCTCCATTCTTCCCATGCCCTCCCCCACTGCGCCCCACCATTATGGATCAGCATCCACTTAGCAGAGAGAACATTTGGCCATTGTTTTTTGGGATTGGCTTACTTTGCTTAGCCTGATATTCTCCAGCTCCATCCATTTACCTGCAAATGCCATAATTTTTTGATATAAAGTTTTTTAAGCCACTTTTTCTAGGAAGATTAATTGAGGAGCTGTACCACATTTTGAGAAATTGGTGAAAATTTTTTTTTCTCTCTTGAATTATTCATTGATTATGTACAGACATTTTGGTTCTTGGTCTCAATGGTGGCTTCTAGTAACCTAAAGGTATCTGAATAGTCATGCTCTGACTTAATGACCAACAAACATATTCTTCAGTTTTCTGTAAATGTATTTAATCTCTCTTGTTATTAGTAGAACTAATAGAAAGCCTGTTTACTAAGGACTTTGCAAATATCACTAAAGAAGCTCTAATCCTATAACATCAAAGTTGGGCCATAGTTTTGATTCTATTTTCATTGTAGAAAAAATTTCCTTGATAGAAATCAGTTTTCTGTTTAATAAAGAGGTGTGCCTGTATATAATGGCTTCATTATAACATCTATACAACCCAAGATGGGTTTGAATTAGCCACTAGGAATTTAGTCATTCTCCCTATTACTGTCTTGTGATGCAAATTAAATGGAAACAGAAGCCCAGCACTTAAAACCAGATGATATGTATGTGTCTAGGTTTATGGTTATTACACATGTATTGCCAATACCTGGGTTTCTGAGTGTTTGTGAGATCAGACATTCTTAGAATAGGATAAAATAATGTTATGTGGACAATGTTTTAGTCAACAGGAATTGAGCTCCTGCTGTCATAGCCGTTGCTAGGTCTCAGATCAGTGATCTCCCAGAGATAGCACTGTTCCTAGTCCCTGGAAAGGGACAGGGAGCCCATGCACCCAGGACTCCCTAGAAAGTTAGTCAATGTAGACTTTGCAGAGGGCTATTGACACCTCACTGTAGCTGCTGTCTTTTCCAGTCAGATGATGTGAGGTCATGGCAGGTGCTAGCACTCCGGACCCTACTAGCATTTCCAGATCTTGATCTACACAGGACTTGGCTTCCCTCAAATCAAACTACTGACAGCCATTACAGATGAACCTCACTCACTCCCCCAAAGAACTATCTGTATACCATAGGGTCCTAGTGCAGCCAACCTCCCTGAAGACCAGAACATAAACACCATTCCATCCCTTCATTCTCTTTTCCAAACAACTTTGTCTTCCATCTTCCTGACTCAATCCTTTAGTGTTCTACTTTTTTCCATGCAAATGGCTCTTGCTGTGTCTCCAAATTTATCAAAATTTTGATAATTGCCTTCCTGCCTTCCATTCTGCTATCTACCACAGCAATGAATATGCTCCTGCCAAGTTCACCAATTACCGTCTTAAAAATCCAATGAGTACTTTTATTTCTTGTCCCAGGTCAGAAGAATTGAATATCGACACAATAACCCTCTTTTGATTTCTCCTTTGATGAACATATTCTCTCCTTCATATGTAGTGGGCTTAGCATAATGCCAGGCACATTCAATAAATAAACATTCACTAAATATTTAAACCAATGAATGAGAATACTAGTAGGCACATATATAAGGCACATTTCTAGCTTTTTAGATATTTATCATTTAATTGAGGAAAATTGACATATACATATGAAAAAAGCCCCATATGTCCTATGTCCTAGAAGAGTTCAAAGAACACAGACCCTCTCCTGATTTTGATTTGTAATGAGTTCATGCTGAACTTGAGACTAAGGGCTGATGTGGAAGTAAGTGGAGGTGTCCTGTGATGGTTGAGGCAGCAGGGCCAGTGTGAAGTCAAGGTAGGAAATGTAGACTTGAAAGTCATTGGCCTGCAGGCTGTGCTTGAAGCTGGGAGAGATTTTACCAATGGAGGGGATATAAACTGTAAGAGCAGGAGATCACCTTGGGAAAGAACATCCACAAGAAAATAATGAGAAAGGCTGGATAACTGAGGACCCGTGGAATGGGGCTTAGAGCACTCAATGTTATGGCTGATAAAAGAAGCGAGTATTTTCCAAGTACAGTTGCATCTGAGACAACTTTGTGGGATGATAGTCATTCCCACACACAATTCAATCTTCTTTCAGATGGGCTATTCCTTATTCTTGGGGAAATCCTAGAAATACCTTATTCAAAATAATTTTAAAAGTTAAAATTGTTTTCTTTACTTTATGTCTGATTTCAGTGTATGGAAACTAAAATGCTGCAGAAAAAATCTGGAATCCAGAGCAGTGATGGAGCAGATGAACATACACTTCCCAGGTTGGCGGCGACAATCATAGCTTTGTCCCTCCAGGGTGTTTGTCTGGGACGAAGAAAGTTGCCAGCCCCAGACTATTTTACAGAATATATTTTCAGTTTCTTGAATAGTACAAATACTCTCCACTTATCAGGTAAGGAGGATTTTCATGAATTTAACTTCCAAGTCACATCTTCTAAAATGGGCTCAAAACACAGGCTGAAGCATTTCAGTTCCTGGATTTGTTCAGTTATATTTTAAGTACCATTTTACTTTGGCATGTAGTAAGAGGGCTCAGGTGGCCTTTCAAGGCAAATGTGTTATGATGTCTGTGTGGTGCTGAGGTGTAAACATGGATTTGGCCCCTTTTTGTGGTGATGGAAATTGTGATATCAAGCCAAAGGGAAGGATTTTAGGTTCTGCCATAAGGCCTAAATAAACACTTTCCTAACTGGCATATAATATTGGGCTCAAGATGGCAAAGTGTTCTGTAGAATGATGAAAGATAATTCACAGGGTTCAAGAGAATCAACGACAGTTTGCTTATCATCATATTTTGAGCCATTTAATTTTAAATAAAAATAATGTGATTTTTAAAAAATCTTTGCTGAATTCCTTTTTGGGGCGCTTAGATGCAATGGGATGTCAGGAAGGAAATCAGAATTTTTTGCACATTCCTTTGTACTGGATAAGACAGATGACAGATGACTCAAAAGTTACATGACTTATTTTTCAAATCTGTATTAAGGTGGCTAGAGATAGATTTTTAAAAACCATCTCATTGCCAATATCACAACTAAAAAATAATGATTTCTTAATATCATAAAAATGCTCATTCATTTTCTAAATGTTAAAATTTTTGTTAAAAAATTAGGATCCAAATAATGTTTACAAAATGCAAATTGTTGATAGATCTCTTAAATATCCTTAATAGGTGTCATCTTGTCTATTTTGTTGCAAATTATTTTGATGAGGGGGCAAAAAGGTCCTTTACCATCTGGATTTTGCTGATTTCTTTTTTTTTTTAAGTATTTTTTAGTTATACATGGACACAGTGTTTTTATTTTGTTTATTTATTTTTATGTAGTGCTGAGGATTGAACCCAGTGCCCCACACATGCAAGGCAAGCGCTCTGCCACAGAGCCACAACCCAGCCCATGCTGATTGCTTTCTTAGTTTTTTGACAAACATTTCTATGTGCTGCACTTCACATATGTTGGTTGTTGCATGTAAAAGCTTGATTAGTTTTCAGTTGTTTATTTGGGAATACTATTTTATGGTTGGTATCTTCCTCCAAGGAACATATAACATTTGGTTGTCTCTATACAGAGAAGTTGTAAACTGTTGATGATCGTTGCCTAGATGGATTATTTAGGGCTTGCCAAATGGTGCTCTTTTAATTTTCTCATTCCTACTTTATTCATTGGTGTGATAATTCTACACAAGAAGAACTTTCTCTCATCATTATTTCATTTTGTTGAAGTTCCTAAAGGAACTTCAAGTTCTTAAAGGAATTTGATACTGTAATGGACCAGTTTTCAAAATAGTAATACATTCCTCTGCATCTTTCAAAAACAGTGAGATTTTTAATAACTATTATGATTTTATATCTCTCAGTTG
Source organism: Geosciurus inauris (assembly GCA_004024805.1). Taxonomy (NCBI): domain Eukaryota; kingdom Metazoa; phylum Chordata; class Mammalia; order Rodentia; family Sciuridae; genus Geosciurus; species Geosciurus inauris. The sequence continues at coordinate 65,253 of PVHX01000225.1, forward strand.
TCATTATTGTCCTAATTGGTGCTCAGATTGTCCCTTCTTGACTTGTGAAATCTTATTCAAGTTGATTTTAAGTCCTTTTGACAAATATTAAAATATTATGTATCTACTTTGCTTTCCAAAATAATAAGCTAATCTAGGCTTATCCAATGTATTTCCTGCCTACACCTGGAATCAGTCATTTCTTCAAATATTTTTTATTTTTATACAATTAAGTAATCAAATGTTACTCTTACTATTTTTGGATTTTGAGATATAGTTAAGAAAGCTTTCCATATTCCCAGGTTATAGAAGTCACTCATGTTTTCTTCTAGTATTTGTATGTTTTCAGTTCTGATATAATTTGGATTATTTCTGGTGTATATTATAAAGAATAGATCTAGTTTAATTTTTCTATTAAACTCTCCAGTTTTTCTTATACCTCTTATGCATTATTTATTCCACTAATTGGATGAAATTCTTTCATATAATACAATAAAGCTCTAAACACAATAGAGCCTTTTTCTGGATTTTCTAGTCTGTTGCAATTGCCAACTTGTCTATTCATGTGCTAATACTATATGGTTTTACTTATAACAGTTTGCTGGTATACTTAAATATCTAGTAAGAGCTAGCCTTCTCCATAGTTCTTTTCAAAATTTTCATAGTTTACTTCTTTGTCCTAATGAATACCATCAAACTGTCAAGGTCCAAGAAAAAAACTTGAGGTAATTTTATATGATAAAAAATATACATATATAGCATACATGTAATTATATATATATTATGTATATGAAATTACTTAAATAGAAATGGTATTTTAAAGTGTTGTACCTTTATATCCAAGAACAAAAATTGTCTTTCCATTTGTTCATATCTGTGTGTACATTTTTGTGGAGAGTTTTATTATTTTCCTCACAGAGATTCTAGGACTTTCTTGTTACATTTATACATAAGCATCTAACTTTCTTTTTGGATATCTTAAATGAAGTTTTCTTTCATGGTATTTTCTAGTTTATCTTTAGATATATGAAAGTCATGATTTTCTAGATTAATTGTATAACTTAATCTATTTTATTTTTACATTAATTTTTTAGGAGTTTCATCTATATAGTTACATGCTTGTCAAAAAGATATAATTATGTGTCTTTCTAACTCTTGTATTTCTATTTGTTTCTTGTGTAATTGCACTGGTTAATAATCCCAATATAATATTAAATAATAGTGGGAGTGATCAGTATTCTTATTATATTGATGATTTTTAAAGAAGAGCCTATAGTATTTTCTCATTAAATTTAGATATTCTCCTGTCATATATAAGTAATTAGAACATATAAACATTTTTTTAAAATTTAGAGAACAAATGAGCAAAATATATTCATAAAGTCTTTTAATTAACTTGCATTCTTATATTTCTAGTACTCTTCATTTTTCCAGTAGACTTGAACAAAATGGAAAATTTAACCAAAAGGTACATTTGGGTCATTTCTTTTAAGCCTAAAGGACTTAATTTTGTATTTTTCATAGGGCAGCTCTACATACAATGAATTCTCTCCTCATTATTTACCTGGAATTATTTCTCACCTTTATTATGAAGGATTATTTTGCTGGCTATAAAGTTCTTAAATGACATTTTTTTTTCCCCTTTGCTCTCTGAATATACCATTCCACTACCTTCAGGTCTCCATTGTTCTGATAGAAAGTCAGTGGTTAATTGTAGTAATGCTCACTTACATGTGATGAGTCATTTTCACTTACTGCTTTCAAAATTTTATCTTAGTTGTCGACTTTCAACAATTTGATTATAATGTGTTTGGGCATGGATCTTTTGTATTTATCCTGTTTGATGAGCTTTTTGAACATATTAGATTTTTATATTAACTTGGAAAGTTTTTAGCCATTATTCCATCCACTAACTTATTTTTCTGATTTTCTTCTCTTTGTCTTCTCTTTCAGTGACTGCCAATACATACATTTGATATGCTTCTTGTTGTTTTATAGCTCTCTGAGACTTTGTGTTCTTTTTCTGTTTTTTTTCTTTCCATTCTTCAAAATGGATTTTTCTGTTAATCTAATTTATGTTCAGTGATTTTAAAATTGATTTAGTATTTAATTGACACATTTTAGTTATGTGTAAAAGTGGAATTCATTGTGATATGTTTATACGTGTGCGTGACATAATTTGCTTAATTTCATTCTGCTGTTCCTCCTTTTCCCATCCCTCCCCACTCCCCCTTTTTCCCCTTCTTTTATTCCACTGATCCCCATTATATTATCATAAGACCCTTACCCTTTTAAAAAATTCATTATTTCTCTCTGACTTCCACATGTAAGAGAAAAATTCAACATGATTTTCAGGGTCTAGCTTATTTCACTGTCTGGTGAGTTTTTTCCTTCTGCCTTCTCAAATATGTTGTTGAGTGCCTTTCGTGAATTTTTTGTTTTTCATTATATTTTCCTTCTCCAGAATTTCTATTGGGATTTTTATTTAATTTTGATTTCCTTATTGAAAATTGCTGTTAGTTGATTGATTGTTTCATACTTTCCTTTTGTTCTTTAAGTACGATTTCCTTTAGTTCCTTAACCATGCTTACACTAGCTGCTTTGAAGAATTTGTCTGTTAAAACCAACATTGGAAATACTCAGAGATGTATTTGTTAACTACTCTTTTTCCTGAAATGGGTCACATTTTCCCATTTCTCTGCAAGTCTTGTGACTTTTTTCTTGAAAACTAATCATTTAAAATGAAACTCTAGTTTGTAGTTTTTCTACCACTGATGATAGCATTTAGGAAAATTCCAAAGACATTTTATTAACAAGTAAAAGGGTGGATAAATCCACATGAATTTAATATTATATTTAATTCTTCTCTGTATAAGTATTTTTTAAAAGCCTAGAGTAATATTGAGGGAAACAAAATTGCAACCTATAAACTTACATACATTTCATAATATAATTAGAAAACAAGATCTGGTTTGTCTCTGTAATCTCATCTCCCTTTCATTTATTTTCTTTTTTTTTTTCATATCCACTTAAGAGTAAGACACTTTGATTGACTTAACTATATTAAAGTAATAGTCAATCTAAGGATGTGGATTGACTCAAGGAAATACATTTCCTAAAAACTAGGCTAATAAGTATCACCTTTAATTTATACTTTTGCATTAAAGGAAAATATTTTGCTCAATGGAAGACATTTCCATTGGTTGTGTTGCCCATTTATCACCTCTAGGGTATTAAAATGGTGGGAATACCTTTGAAAGATTGGTTCGGCCTTAGGTGGACCCTCTGAGAGAATCCATATTCATGTGAGGTATTAATGTTCTGGATTTGTTCAGAATGAAATCTTGATTTTTTTCATTAGAACAAAAAATTGTCTTGTGAAATGCCTATGCTGTGGCCATGTGAAATTGTAATTATTCTGAACAAGATCTGCCTATTCCATGTGACACCCAATTTTGTATGAAATTTTTAGAACTAGACCAACTCCTCAGTATTCTCTGGATCAAAACCACCTGTATCAAAAAGGATAAAATCCATCAACTTCAAAGGAAACAAAACAACATAACAATTCATCATTGGAGCTACCCTAATTTATCTGTATCTGTGGACAAAGATTCAGATGATGGTCCAATTTCCTGGGATCAGGTATTTCTATTATTTCTCTCATACCATCATTTGCTATTGATAAAGGAAGTCAAACAGTGAGAGTTCTATCAGAGTTGTAAGAAACTCAAGAAGAGAATGTATATTTTCTTAAAAGTAAAAATAATATATTTCTATAGTATGTTCTTAGTTTTCTTTTTCTATAAGCAGATTGCTGTAGAAAAAAAAATAAGGCCAATATATTAGGAGAATGATATATATATTGCTCTTTTGTTCTTTGGGTCAATATTAAATCCATAAAAAATTAATTCAGAAAACATATATTGAACATTTAGTATGTATCAGTCACCATTCTAGGCATGATGAATACAGTGCTAAATAAATATAGGCACAGCATTTAAGAACCATACAAGGCAGAGGAGGATATAAATATTGCATAAATAACTACAACAATGCATAAATAAATTTAGGTTAGATTAGGAAGCAATTACTTTAGGTTGTGAGCAACATGAAAATATTTGTATAGTAAATGATACTGAAGATTTTGAAAAAGGTGATATGTGAGCCTAAAAATATATCTACATCTGTATTTCATAAAGTTGTGTTTCAGAGAACATTCACTGGTCTACCTTAGCTTCTTTTTAGGTGTTATGGTCAAATAAGTTGGGAAAATACTGGAGATGCACATTTAACTGTGGCTTGTAAAGGAGTCTGGAGAGGTCCATTAGTAAACAAATTAATCTTACTGAATCCCAACTTTGATCAAAGAATCCTTCCCTGCCCTAGCCATTTAAAATCTTCAGAAATTTTATGATAAATTTATGATAAATTTAAGATAAATAATCTTCAGAATATTATTTTATGATAATGGCTTTCATTTATTAAATACTATGCATCAGACACTGTGTTATTTGACCTGCATTATTTCATTAATTATTAGAATAACTACATGTGGTTAGTTTGTATTATTGCATCCTGTAAATGAGGTATGAAGCTAATAAGCAATTGCTTGAGTTCACAGAAACTGAGGATATATATGTGTATGTGTATACACACATGTGTATATATATACACACATGTTTATATGTATACATATACATATATAAATGCACCTATATATACATATATATAAACTGACAATATGTCTGTGTGTGTGTGTGTGTGTATAATCTGATAGCATATTCTGTGTTCTTTTTTTTTTTAATTTTTTTTTTTTGTTTAGTTGTAGATGGACACAATGTCTTTATTTTACTGCTTTGTATGTGGTGCTGAGGATCGAACCCAGGGCCTCACGCATGCGAGGCAAGCGCTTCACTGCTGAGCCACATTCCCAGCTCCATATTCTGTGTTCTTAATAACTGTGTTATTATTTGGGAAATGGTCCAGGAAATTGGACCTACTATAGTATTCATTGGGAAATTATTTAAATGTGTTAATTATATCTTAAATGAGAAATTTATATCTTAAATGAGAAATATTCCTATGAAATACAATCTGTATCTTTATATCTTAAATGAGAAATACTCCTATGAAATACAATCTGTATCTTAAAACAGAAAAAAGTCCCTTCATATTCCTCATAATTCTGAATGTTGTATTCACAAGTTGTGAATTGTGAATTCACAAGTTTGATATTGGGCAACATCAAATATTTTTATTATTATGTATTTTTAAAAGTTAATTTGTTACCTGTGCCATGTATAAAATATATCTATCAAAATTGGTTCTTTCAAATTCATGATTATTATATTCAATAGAAGGTGACCAAAATGACCTCCAGATTAATCTTTGTAAAGTATCCTTAAGTGCTTCTTCGGGGCCATACTTGAAGAAGGGAATGGAATAAATTTGATTTATGGAAACCTCATTTGCATAAGGAACAAAGGTTATGTCTTAAAATTTAGGCTGACTATGCAAAATAAATGAAACAATATCTTCTACAATTCTTCTCTGTCCCAATATGTCACTTTCTTTGTGATTCTTGATGGATCCTAACATGGAACATCAGATCTGAGGACCCTGCCTATATTATTTAGAACAATAGTTCTCTAAGTCTTGTCCCTGGACCAGAAACATTATCATCACCAAGGAATTTGTAAGAAATGCAAATTCTCAGGCTCTACCCCAGAATTTACTGAATCAGCAACCCTGAGAATGGAGATCAAAACTCTGTCTTATAATAAGCCCTCCAAGTGATTATCAAAACTAAAGATTAGACACTATTATTTTAGAATACATTTGAAAGCTTTCATAGAAGTCTGATGACATCAACACAAGTATCAGCACATATTGAAATTTTATGCAAAGGAATAAAAGTATTTTAAGGATTATTGGCCGGATATTCTAAATTTTCATTCTATTCTTTAAAACTTTATAGGATTTAATGAGTCACCATTAAGACATTCATATTAGTAATTTCAATAGAACCTTTAAACAATAATGACTTGCACAGCAGCAGCAAGGAAAGATCAAAGGCACAGAGCTTATAATAGAATAATCATTCTCTCTGAGATGGCATTCTAAAACTAGAAACTATTCAAATTTTTGACAATGAACTGGGAAAAGATGCATGATATTCTGTTCTTGTTTACCTCTCTACTCTTACTTACCAGCCAGGCATTTTCCCATAGGATATTTATGATGGAGATTTCATCATCAAAAGTGTGTTACTAATTTCCCTTTCTTTTTGGCAGCATTTTTAATGATTAAAATAGTTATATTCCATCTGTAACAAATGGTTCAAAAAAGAACATTGTCTTTGGTAAACATTATCTTATTTAAAGGAAGAATACCACATGTTTAACTTTCAGGTGATGCTTTTCAGAGTAGAAATCTTTTTGGAGTTCTTACACAATTCCTTTCTGAGAAATGCCTACCTTACTCCTGTCACATGGGTAGAACTGATGCAACCAGACAGATAGCTGACCAAAGAGAGCCCAAGGATGGCTTTCCTGAATAATCAGGTCTTCCTCAGGTTTTGCAGACTCAACCCATTCTTGGATTCCTGACTGAAGTGTCACTTTAGATTTGGAACTTATATGGCCTCATGATTTATTGATTGATTGTGCTGGGGATTAAATCCAGGGCCTTGTGCATGTGAGGCAAGCACTCTACCAGCTGAGCTGAGCTATATACCTAGCCCAGTGATTATTAAATGAGAAAGACAAAGTGTAGAAGGAAATAGATACATGTAGAAGGAAACAGAAAGGAGAAAACGCTTGGTGTGCATGCATTGCACATGCATACACATTTTTGGTTCCCATTTTCCAGTTTGGGCTGCAGCTCCTTATGAGGTGTGGTCTTTAGTGCTTGGATTCTCTGAGATCCTGTGTGTCCTTCAACTGTGATCTCCTGGTTTTCTGGTTTGCATGGTTTCTATTCTATGCAACCAAAATTTTTCTAATAATGATAAAACTTTCTTGTCTATAGAATCATCACCAAAAGATTTTTTTTGTGTGTGTGTGTATGGTTGAAATAAAAGCAGCCAATGTGTCATCATTATGTTCTGATTAAAAGCATGTCTTTGTTTAAAATGTTAAAATTCTACAGCATAGCAAATCAGATGAGCCTTGTAAAGCATTGGCCTTTCTAAAAATACTTTATTGATTGCAACTAAAGATCACAAATCTATTGCATTGGGGTCTTCTTTCAACAAAAGTCATTTATTTGTGCTTGTGAAAATATGTGCCATTTTTATTCACATATTAAAATATTTATATTGTCATCTTTGATGTATAAAACATCAGCTTTCATTTCTGAGATAAAAAATGCCTTTTGGCAATTTTTAGAGACTTGTTGCCTTTGTTTTTATTTCTAAGTTTTATGTAGTAAATATGCCTATACAAATGGAAAATTATAAACATTAAGTTAAAAATAATTAAAGACAATAGAAAATAAAAATTGCTACTATTTTGTGGAGTGGTAATGTCAATTACCAGAGATAGTCATATCAGTTAGTGTTCGCATACCAGCTAGTTGACACAGAATTCACTTTTAAAAATTTTAACCTTTCTTTTATCACTTTTAGAAATACAGGTTGCCAAAACAGGCTTATTAAATCAGGGAGTTATTAAAGATAACGACCTCATTACCACAAAGTTCCTGTTTATCACATGAAGTCTTAGCTATGTTGAAAAACAACAAAACACAGACATCAAGCCTTATTTAGGCTGCTGGTTACACCACCATGCGGCACATTGTAAAACACTGTGTGCCTTTTCAGGAAAGAAAAAAATGTGCAGGAAATATTAAATAAGATTCAGAATGAAAGCTAGGTGCTGCAGACTTTGATCTCAGGTTTAAAATAATCCTGGGAGGTTAATAAAAGGTTAATTAACAAAGAGCAGCAGGGAAATGTGTAGTAAGGACTTCCTCTGTCCATTGTTGACATTCCATGTAGCTTTTTGTTCCTCAAGAATGACAACTGGTGTCACCTCTGGCTCAATACCGAGCTTAGTAACAGTGTGTTTTCCCCATACAGACTTGCTTCTCTGCTCAGCAGCTGGTGGAGATATTTCTACAGAATAGCTTTTCTTCCATTTCTAAGGAGGACTTTAAGCAGATGAGTCCGGGGATCGTCCAGCAACTACTCAGCTGCTCTTGCCACCTGCCCAATGACCAGCAAGCAAAACTTCTACCCACCACATTGGAGAGTAAGTTCTAGTTCTTCATCAGGTAGCTGATAGGCACAATTTATGTAAATAAGAATAGTATTATGTAAATAATAATAGTGAGCACAGAGTACTAGGAAGTACCAGGTGCTATTTATTCTAAACATTCCATATTTATCAACTCATTTAATCCTCCCAATAATATGAGGAGATAGGTGCTATTTTCATACTCATTTTACAAATGAGGAAACTGAGGCACTGACATACTCGGGGACATACAATGGCATATGATGAAGCTGGAATTTAAACTTGGACAAACTGGCCCCAGAGTCCATATTTATAGCTATACTGCTTTTCAATAAATACTGTGTTTTGTATACAATTTATATAAACTGATTTTGTCCACCATATTTGATTCAATCATAGAGCAACTTAAAAACCCACAGTTGGTAAGTGACATGGTGTAAGAGGAAACACATGAGTATTAGAATCTAGTGAAGAATTGAGTCATCTCTTTCATCCTCAGCACCCCCTCATCCCCGTGACCTTACGCATATTTCTGCTTCCACAAAGCTGTCTCTTTTCTGCACAGTGGGAAAGCAGTGATATCCTACAGTGCTTCCCAGCCTTTCACACGTCACAGTACATACACAAAATGAAGGCACACGGGGGTAAACCAAAGAGGTGCTTGAATGGAGGTGACCAATCCAGTGGGATACCAGCCTCCTAGATAAAGCTGATAGCCATAAGAGTGGTAGGGATCAACATTAGCGTGAGGACAGGACTGTGGTTCTGAGCTTCCATGAGCATGTTTATATTCCTACCACCCAGCAGAGTGCCTGGTACACACAAGCTTGGGAAAGGGTTTTCAAACTTTAAGATGTACGAAGAAAGCTTTATCCCCTTTCGGATAAACTTCTAGACTCTTCTAGGGAATAGTCTTCCTGAGAAAAAATCTCCACAAGTAACACACACTGAAGAGCCTGGAAAAACATCACTGTCCTCAATTTAAAAATTTGCATTATGCAATTAAAGAACAAAGCTTATGTTGGACATTGGAAATTTATAGAATATAAGATGTTACATTAAAGAGAGGAGGACCCAGGGAGACATTATTAAGGAAATATTGTTTGGTAGGCTGTAAGTCAACCCCTAAGTGCCACCTTTAATTGTTTCCAGGAAAGAGGATTATGCCTATGTTTAAATCAAATTTCAGACCTAGTTAAAGTAGCTGCTCAGGAATGGCTAAGAATTTAATAGAGAGGTCAAGGTCTATTGAATGATGGAAAATGCTTAGAACAATCTGCAGGCATCTGACTCCAATCAAGACACCATGGCAACTATGTAGAGATCTGGGGCAAATTGGTAGAGTCTTTTGACCATAAATTCTGAGATTTTATGGTTTTCAAACTGTCCTTCCCAAATGAGAGCAGGCAAAATCTGACTCACAGAGGATCTGAAAAGATTTTATAATGGATGTTATGAAATATCCATTCTACTCCTCATTTTCCTACTCACAGGACAAAGGAAAGTAGAAAAGGAAAACGAAAGAACTTGAAAGTTTGCCCTTTGCCTATGAAATGTCATACCCTAATGTGTCCTTGGGAGTTCTTGACATTTCATGGTCTTATGAAGCTACTGTAAAAAATGTGACAGCTTTGAATTTTATTAGAAATCTAAGTGCCCAAATTAAAATTCAACTAGCTTTATGTAGTAGATGATAATAATGACATTCCCATATAGAGTCTATCTGGGGAAGAAGGAGAGATGAAACTTTGTTGGAAATATTCAGAGATGTTATAACATGGATATTCTTACTAAATCAAAATGAAATAAAACCTCTAAGCCTTTTTTTAATTAAAAAATTTAAACTGTGGTAAACTTTACATAAAATCAAATCTACCATTTCAATCTTTCTTTCTTTTTTTTTTTTTTTTTGGTGCTTGGGATTGAACCCAAGACCTCATGCATGCTAATTATTTGCTTTACCACTGAGCTATATCCACAACCCCCTTAACCATTTTTCATTGTGCAGCTCAAAAGTGTACAGTATGTTTGCATTTATGTGCAACAGCTCTCTAGTACATTTTTCATGTTGCAAAAAGAATAACTTTCCATCTCCCCTAATCATCTTATGAAATGTCCATATCAGTGAAGGCAATGGAAGTGGGAGAATTAATGTCTAAAGTTTTCATGCTTCATCTGAGTACTCTACCAACTCCATTTCAATATTAGACCCCTTAATAATTTAGAAGGTAGAATCAACAAAGGTCCTTCTAAAATCACAAGCTCATTTCCATGTTACCAGTTGTGTCTTTAATATAATCTAATGTGAAAGGTGGACCTTCCAGAGAAACATAAGTATAGTAAAAAAGGTACATTTTCTATTATGACAATCTTTAATAGGACATTTTCTTAAAAAGTGCATACAGCTTTGAGTATTAGGATAACTTAATTGTTTGATTTCAGCCAAATGAAAATGATGCCATGAGTAACTCTTTACCCACAAGTCATTTGTCTTTGGAAGACACTTCTTCTCTTTTAATGTTTTCTTCCTCTCCTCCTTTATTTCTTCACCTTCACATATATTTGCTTAAATATATTTAAATAATCTTATAAATTTTACTTTTTACTTTTCTGATTACTAAAAAATACTTGGAAGCCTGTAGCCATGAATTAAATTTCAGGGGTTATAAAGTTATTGCAGTAATCAAAAAGGTTTAGCTATTTTTCACCAACAAAATCATTCATTTTAGTTATTGAGAATAATAACTACTTTCAACATTACATATAGTTTTAAGAATTTTCAGGAAGAAGTCCTTCCAAAGCACATACTTATGTTGTACAGAAACAGATCTATCATGGGGCAAAACTACTGGCTCCTCTATAACATCTCCTCCTTGCCTTTGAAATATTTAAAATCTATTAGATAGAACTCATTACTAGTGTCTGTCAGTGGATGTTGTAGTTTTAAGAAGGAGACATTAATTTCTTAGTGGTTCAGAAGTAAACTAGGTTTTTGATTGCCTCTGATTTTTAGTAAGGAGTAGTCAGAATAACTTCAAAGCAATGGGGTTAAGTGGAAGTCTTGTCTTAGTCTTTGCTATAACAATACCGTAGAGTGGGGGACTTGTAAACGATAGAAAGGTAGTTCTGGAGACTCAGAAGTCCAAGATCAAGGTGCTGGTAGAATGGTATTTGATGAGAGGTCCACTTGCTTATATCTTCTCGCTGAGTCTCCACCTGGTGGAAGAAAGTGCTCTGGTTTCTTCAGCCCCTTGTAAGGGCTATAGTCCCACTCACAGAGCAGAACCCTCATGACCTAATCAACCTCCAAAGGCTCCACCCCCTAATATTATCTCCTTGGGTGTTAGGTTTGGGAAGTGTAAAGCCTCAGAGTTGTCCATTTTTTTCATAATAATTAAATCTTTCCCCATGTTTTCATTAGTTATTTCGCTGCTGTGACTAAAGCATCTGACCAGAACAATTTTAGGGAAGGAAAAGTTTATTTGAGGGTTCACGGTTTCAGAGGTCTTAGTCCAAACAAGGCCAGCTTCCTTCCTTGGGGCTTAAGGTGATGCTAAACATCATGGCAGGAAAGGGTGGTGGAGGGAAGCAGCTCACATCATGGTGATCAGCAAGCAGGCAGAGACTCCAATCACCAGATACAAATATATACTCAAAGTCATACCCCAATTCCCACCTCCTGGAGCCACACCCTACCACTTCAGTTACCATTCAGTTAATGCCTATCAGTTAAATCACTGATTGGGTTAAGATTCTCCTAACCCAAACATTTTCTCTTTGAACTTTCTTGCATTGCCCTGCACATGAGCTTTTGGAGGACATTTCACATCCAAACCATCACACCCCATATGTAACTTACATCAGAATCCACATCCCTATCCACCATTGTTGTAAGACAGATTATCCTGGCACTTTGAGTAGCTGAAACAAGACTGAAAAAAAAATGATTGCTGACAGTGTTTATGATCTCCTTTGATTTAGAATATGGCTACAGTACAGTGGCTGTGACACTTCTCACACTGGGCTCCATGCTTGGGACAGCATTGGTCCTTTTCCACAACTGTGAAGAGAACTACAGCCTTATTTTACAGCTGTTTGTGGGTTTGGCTGTTGGGACACTCTCTGGGGATGCTCTGCTCCACCTTATCCCTCAGGTAATCTGCTTCTTTCCATGGAATGTGTTGAATCTCTCTTTATGTTAACAACTGGAGGCATTTACACAGAATTTCACAGTGACATCATTGAATAAATGCAGTGACCAGTGTTTTCCTTGGAAATAAATATTATTTGCTCTAAGCTTCTCAGCACTTGTGAAAGAGAAGAGGTGACCAAACATTAAGTTCACTTCATATTATTCTTATTTAAAAAAAAAAACAAAGAAAGAAAAGGCAATCAGATCTAGATTCCTATTAAGAAAGAGTCAGTAAGCCAATATCCATTGTCTATAAGTAGAAAAAAGTGGACTGTGAGATGTTATGCTGATTTTCCTCAAGTTGCCTGCTCTCACTCCCCCGTATCGGTCCCTTCCCCACTTTTCTCTCTTTTCCTCCCCAAAAGGTTGCATCTCCTCAGCTCCCATGCAGATGGATTTTGTTTGGGTCAAACACATGGGGAGCATAAGATAGGAGGAGAGAGAGGCAGGGGTGTTTCTGCACAGCTCCCTGCTGGTGCTGGCATCTGTTCCAGAAGTAGCAGATGAGCCTTCTTGCCACAGCTGGAGTTCTCCTCCATAGCTCCATCTCTCTCTGAGCTTCTATAATATCACTTCCTCCCTTTGCCCTTTCCACCCTAAGGGTGGTACTGAGTTTCTGGGGTTGCTTATCCCTTGTTGATACCCTGGACCCTGTTCATAGCTCTGTGTAGCACCATCATTAACATCTCTTCAACAAAGCCCTTAGAATGGATTTATCATTCTTTTTAAAAAAAAATGTATTTTTTAGTTATAGGTGGACAGAATATCTTTATTTTATTTTTATGTGGTGCTGAGGATTGAACCCAGTGCCTCATGCATGCTAGGCAAGCACGCTACCACTGAGCCACAACCCCAGCCCCAGATTTATCATTGTTTCTTGAATAATGGTGTCCAGATTTGTCTTAAGTGAAATGTAAGCACCAGGAAGCTAGCTTTTTGTTAAATTGATCTGAGGGTTTCTATTTATCAGAAATGGAAGCTCTTAGACCCAAGATACTAAAAGAGTGGTAAATATCTATTCCCTCTGAAATCTCTTCATATGGATGGTGACCATAGACCCATGATCCTGCCCTTTGCAAATCCCAAGATGTTAAAAATTTTCCACAAGCCTCTGGCACTTTTCTACAGGGTCACTCTTGTTGCTCAGAGGCTCAATAATAATTTTATGTTTGGAAAATGCAAAGTGAGCATTGGAGAAATAAAACCAACAGTTATTAGTTTTAATTTCCCTCATAATCTAATTTTCTGGAAATATTTCAGGGCTTATTATTGGCTTGAGGCAGTGGCCAGGGCTTTTTTTCTGGGTCACCACAGTGGTTACAGAGTTGTTTACTGCCTGGGATTCTGGGAAGCCAAGAAGGATCTGAAGGCTGCTTGGGTCTGTCTTTAAGGGGGAGCACATAGCTAGCTACAAGCAGCTGGGGTGAACTTGCGGAGGGGGCTGGATAGGAAATGTTACAAAGTGAACTTAAAAATTACCTTGGTTTCCTGAAATTTAGAGGGCAGTTTCTTTGCTTGAAAAAAGTGATGAGAACAATAATTACTAGAAAGAAGAAGAAAGACACAGTACAAATGAGATGGAAAGCTAGAAAAATCAGTGCTTCCTGAATGTGCAGGTTCTCAAAAATCTGTGCAGAAATGAGACAAATGTCACTGTAATTTCCCTTTTTATTTGGCTGAATTTATTCAACTTACAAGATCTTCATTCTATCCTAAAATTGAGGAATTTTCTTCTGCTTTATTTTGTGATATTGCAATGCTCTCTGTTGTGTAAAATATTGGTAATTACAAGTATTAGGTGGATATGTGTTAACATTCTTACTAAAAGAAAAACAGAATAATGTATGTTGGTTTTAGTTATATCTGTGTACTCAAAGTATGCATGTAGGTACAAAATCATACTCGCACATAAACATATCTACATCCCATTGGGCTTTGGTATACACAGGGATAAGTTCTGGGACTCCAAAAGGTGTCACAATCCAAGAAAGTTCAAGTCCTTTACATACAAGGGTGTAGAATGTGCTTATATCCTATGCATATCCTCCCTAAACTTTAAATCATCTCTGGACTATTTATAATACCTAATACAATGTAAATACTAAGCAAACTATTATACTGTGTTATTAAGGGGATAATGGCAAGAATAAAAGCCTGTACTTGTTCAGCAAAGATGCAGTTTTTTCCTGAATATTTTCAATATGTAGTGGAATCTGCATATATAGACTATGGATATGGAGGGCCATCTGTGCATGTGTACACATGTAAATGCCTACATTCATAGGTGTATGAACATATACACATAAATCTATACATAATTTATATTTTTCTTTCTTTAATTTAGTGGTCAGGAACATCCTAAATCTGGAAACTACTAAGTTATTTTATAAATTTGCTTCTCTTGGGGGAAAAAGCATGCTATGTAATGACTGATTAACAGGAAATTATGAAGTCAGTCAATGGATTGAAAAAACCAATATGAAGAGTCAATCAGAGCCAGGTTCTTATTCTCAACTTTTCTTTTTTTTTTTTTTTTTTTTGCCTCAGAAAGCTGACAATATTGCTGATCATACAATATACACGTGGAGGAATGTCTTCCAGATGGATTTCTTACTTATCTGAATAATTTTTAAAAGTTTAGTTGCAGCAGGTCATGGAGAGAATAAAGCAAATGAAATATATCCTTCTCTGTGTTCTGGATATAAATCCTATTGATAATGGAGTACTCATGTACCAACCAATGCAGATAGAACTCCTGGGAAAAAAAGCAGCCAAAAGACAGAGAATGTACGAAAATCTAGGCCACTTGCTGAAATAAAACTGAGGTGCTGTTTTATTCATCAGTATAAGCTATTCAGAGCTCTCGTTTATTTTCTACTGTGTACATTTCATTTGACCCTGGTTAAATTATGTAGTGCAAATATTCACATACCCAAAACAAAAAGCAAACTGAGCTTTGAATATTTCAGCTGTCATGGGATTCCCAGACTGAAAGTTAAATACATTAAACCACTGTGCTTACTATTTGATACCAAAGTCATCAAAAGTTCTTTTTCTCCCCTCCTCTCCCCCTCCACTCCTCTTCTTCCTCCCCCTCTCCACCTACCCTCCTCCTTTTCCTTCTCCTTCTTCTTTATTTTTTAGGTACTTGGTTTAGATAGGCAGGAAGCTGCAGAGTTTGGACATTTCCATGAAAGCAAAGGTCATATTTGGAAACTGTTGGGTCTAATTGGAGGCATCCATGGATTTTTCTTGATAGAAAAATGTTTTATTCTTCTTGTATCACCGAATGCCAAGGTAAATTTTAAGTTTTATTTATATTTTTTTCCCAAAGTTTTATGTCTTTTGCTTGAAAAGTCCTTGTTCAAAAGTATTGATATCTTCATGAAGTTGTCTATACAAGGGATGAACTCTTTAAAGAATCATTCTAACAAGTTCCTCTTAATTTTTTTAAACACCTGTTGCTTGTCAGTGAATGTACTTGCTACAGCTTTCTACTTAATCTTCATGCTTGATTCAAAACAGTACACTATTTCATGTCTGAAGAAAGAGTGGTTCAAAGTTCTAGCTACTAATCAGGATTTAGGATGTCTTTCTTATCCATAAACAGATAAATGAACAAATGAAAACTTTGAAAATCCACAAAATTCCCATCCATCATCTATTTTAAGGGCATTTAAAATGATACAAAACCAGAAGCTCAGGAATGTGATTTATAGCAAATAGTTTTCCAGCTTGAGTAATTTCTTTCACTGTGCTTTGATAAACATCTCCATATATAATGAAATATAAAAAGCAATATGGCTGATTTATGAATTATTTTTCTTTTGCTCCTCCACAATGTTGTATAAGAAAAATAAGTTACCTGTTTGGCAGGATAGTTAAAAAGGTCAATTTTTATGAAGGACTCTAAGAAATTAAAGCCAATTCTCATTATAAAATCCTCAGGTTCTTCAGTCCTGAGGTTTTCTGTGTATTTCCTGAACTTTACCCGTCCACATAACAACTGGCAACTTAGATTTAATTCCCAGGGCAAACACTACTACCTTTGAAAATATCAGCACTGGTTTATTACCATTCCTAAATTTGTACAAAGTTATTTTTTATGCATCAAAAAATAAAATGGATAAATAGAGGAATGATAGATGGGCAGATCTGTGATAAAGTATGTATAGGAAGATGTTAATGGCAGGATTCAAGAAGTGGTTATTTGCATGTTCACATATAGCTTTTCTGTATGTTTGAAACTTTTCATTAATAAGTGGATGTCAAGGATTCAAACAGATTTCAAATCGAGTCTTACAAATGTTTTGTTTCAATGAAGCAGGATTGTTCTTTGGCCTGGAGCACAAGCTAGGATATTACATTAATTCAAAAATTATGAATTCCAGCTTCAATCATAGCAATTACCCAAAACATTTAGGAAATTAGCCTGCACAAATGAAGTCCTAATCTCAAGAAGTACAAATAGCAGCAACAGATCTCCATTTATGTACCATAGATTAGCATTCATGGACTGGGAAAGCTAAATTATAATACCAATCTATCTACACTGAATGGTTAGATGTTTAACCAGTTTGGAAATGAGTAAAAGAAATTCTGAACATCTAAACCTGTAGTTCATTTAGATTGTCCTTGAGCTTCTCAGGAAACAAAATGAGTTTTAATAATACAATTTCAAGATTCTTTTTATTGCTGGATACGGTGGCACATGCCTGTAATCCTAGCGGCTCAAAAGACTGAGGCAGGAGGACAGCGAGTTCAAAGCCAGCCTCAGCAAAAGCGAGGCACTAAGCAACTTGTATAAAATAAAAGGAATACAAATATTTACACATGCTCTAATTGATGAATGCCTTACTGGAGATATTTTAGTAATTCTGGGGTACAATTCAGTGGATGATTATCATTTTGGTATCTCTGTCAGAAAGAGTTAAAATTAAATTTTGTTTAAATATACTTTTAGTGATAAAAAGACAATATAAAAACTACTACCATTCAAACCTGTGTTACTCTCAACTAGACATTTTTAAAGTTGTGTTCTTAAAGCATTCTGAGCGTGCATGATGTTTCAGAGTAGGACTGTGCTTCTCCAAGATCAGACATTTTAGCAAATATCCATCATGAGGACATTTTCCTGGTGTTTTATTTATGATACCCAACACTTTGAGCAATAAGCAAAATATTCAACGGAACCATGGAATTGACAAAGTTGCACCTGTGTTCTTCTGGCTTCCGCACTAATTTTAAACCATCCTTATCCAGCAGGGCCTGTCATTGGCTAATGGACATGTGGGACATTCCCACCACCTTGCACTCAACCCTGAATTAAGTGACCAGTCAGGCGGAGGCAAATCTGCTTCAACCATCCAGTTGGTAGGTTACTGATCTGAATGAAGTATTCTACTAACTTGATTGTCTTCTTTCCTTTATTCCTCATTGAACAGATGAAAATCACTAGGGTAGACAGAACAGAATCCACTCCTGATTGCCTATTCTGGACCATGACAGACACTGTTTGGAAAAATCTTCCAAATACTTGAAGCGATTTTAAAGAATATAAAGCCCTGCCTGCTGATTTAAGTGATTGCTATCTGGACCACTTTGTAACACATATGGATCAGATACAACAATCAATTTTTATAGTTTTCTTTACAAGTTTTCATGAACCAGTTGACCTTTAGATTTTCCATTCTGTGTGATCCTAGCCACTTCTAGGTTGATGCAAATAAAAGTTGAGCAAGGGATTAGTGTATCTAGGGCTAGGGTATTTATTTTATCATGCCAAAGAGAATCGTGTCCAGTGAGATGTTCCGTAGTGAGGGCCTTTGATTCCACTGAATTTTCCACAACAAAATCTTCTATATTCATTCTTAAAATACAATTCCAGTGAAATTCAAAATTATATTCTCATTCCACTTAGGAACAGGAGAAATATGAAAGGGATATGTAACTCTTGACTTGCCTCCCGAAACCCTAGCTTTGGCATAGGGGGTTTATAGTTCAAGGATTGATTCCTAACTGAGTAGAGATAAGTTAACTATTCATGAGAGATTAACATAGCAAAACAGAAGTCAGGTAATAGATTGCAGATCTAATGCCAACTCAGAGACATGAGCAAAAAATGTTCTTTTAAAATAATTTTGAAAGCTATATTCTATTTATTGCTTAGGTATTTTAAATGTGTTTTGAAAAACAATAGTTTCAGGCTGGGATTAGTTTTGAAATCACTTTATTGCAGGTTTTATTTCTTCTGTTTAACTGATGGGCCCAGAACCTCACAATGCATGTAAGCAAACCTCTGAAGCTGACTTTGTTTTGAACTCTCTGAACACTGGCTCATTAATATATTCACCATTACTTTTATTATGTAAACTGCAAGATAAATCATCTATTGCAAAATAGAAACCTTGAACTTTTAAAACTGTTTCATGGGTTCCATTTTCCATTTTTTCAGGAAAGTGTAGCTTGAAGGGGGAAAACCCTCAATTTTTCGCAACCAACAAGGAACCTCGAACATTTGCCTCAGATTTCCTTTGCATATTATGATGATTTATACCTTTTTTGCTAGAGGGAGTATTATGAGATAATATTTGGACTCCTATATTTTAGGAGAACTATAGAACATTTTTCTTATGGACAGGCTTTTGATACAAAATGTTCACATTGCTTTTATTTTTCTAGATCCGCCCAATTTCAGGCAAGAGGCCTGAAACTCTAAACTGTATCCCTTCAGCTCCTATTTTATTTCTTAACCTTCCTTCTCCAAAAAAACAGCCCTACCTATGCACACCTGGTGTTTTCGTACCATGTGAACTTTGTTTACATTCACTTACACATGACAAAAGATACTTACTTCTCACATTAAATTTGTATCAAAATTTCCCTAATTTGGGGTGATAGAGTTATGTGAATATGCTGATTAAAAGAGCCACTTGCTGGTTGGAGGAAAGCATTCTTTTCACAAAATAGATAAAGAATCTGAGACACAGGGCATCCTACAAAAATCAAACTGACTCAGTCTCTGAAATAAAATCATGTAACTATAAGTTATACTCTATTAAGCAATTTCAAAATCTCTGTTGTATAAAAGGATGAAAAATTTTAATAATCTATTTGTTGATGTAAATCTGTTGATCTACTTTCCAAATTGACAAGACTCTTTGACTGACTAGAAAAACAATTAAAAAAAAAAAAAGAACATTATACTATAGTGGATGAAATGAAGTGTTAGGTTTGCATGCCTTTCTTTTCTATCCAGAATATGCCATCTGCTTACAGAGCAAAAGATGAATCCTAGATCTACTATCTACCCTCACAGGAGATGTGACAAATGAGGGCAAGGATCTTTTTTTTTTTTTTCCTACTACTTTTGAGTTTCATAAAAGCTTGCATAATTTAAAAGTCTGGATTATAGACTGTCTCTTGGTGGCCTCCAGCCATCCATGGAAGGTAGTGATCTGTGTAAGAGTATTATTTTCATCTAAATGTAGGTAGTACAAAAAGTATGCTTTGTTCACATTTTTCAATTTTAGGTTACATATTTTCTATGAATTTGAGTGGTTATAACATATGCCTAGAGTATAAGAATATCTCTTAAAACTCAATATAACTCTTCAGATGTTTATGTTTCAGCCAAATGTGACCATTACCCACTTTTCACCAGTTACTTTAAAATTTTCAATAGAAAGGTCCAGAAGATTTACAGGCTGCTGAGAGTCCCATAGACAGTATGACAACCTTCCACAGAAAATGTGAGTACCAATTTAAAAAACAAACAAATTCATCTTTAAATGGAATAAGTGCCATAGAAAAAGGCTGTATCTGTTTAAAAATAAAATACAACAAAAGCATATAATTTCATAGCGGATATTGAGTTCATTATTAAAAACTTTGCAGTAAGATCTTCAGTAAATACCCATTCTCATCTGTCTTCCAAAAATACCACACATTTGTAACAGCTCCACTCCATTCTTTTAAAATGACATTTTCCCCATGGGCCTAGATTGAGATGTCTGGAAATTTTCAGTGTATACACATGCATGGTTGTCAGGGCTCCTTTTAAATTATGCTTCTGTGATGTTTGAGACTTTTAATTCACTCGGAAGGGTGGGGACATCCTTGGTTTTTCATCTTCTTTCAGAGTCAAATGAAAGTTCATCACAAAGGTCTGTCTTGTCATATTGTCATTAAGACAATAGAATTCAAATTTGGTGATGTTTCATTATTCACAAGTTATTCTGTAACTCATTTGCTCATCTAGCTTTCCATCAACCTTTTTTTCTTTCCATTTAACTATTGCTGAATTTAATTTACCAATTGTAGATAGAACTTTATGCCCCTTTGCTATGTTTCTGTATAAGTCTTTGAATTTTTTGGTTTTGGTTTTCATTAGTTGCTTTTGAATCTTGGCCCCATGTTTCCCATTTGTATTACTCTTTTGTGACACAAACTTCCTAATGTTTTAATGTTAACCAGTTATGATTAGTTATTCCCACCGTACCACAATAAATTAGTCAGTCAGTGACAAAAACTGCTACCAAGAACTGAACACTTCTTCTAGGCCAGGCACAATGCTAAACGCTTGATGCAGACTATCTCGTTCAATTCTCCCACAACTTAGGTACAAATAAATATTATCTAATTATACAAATGATGAAAGCAGTTGTTAGAGAGGTTAACTCATTGCCCAGGATAGCTAGGAAACTCCAGCATTAGGGAACTAAAACAAAAAAATGTTAATACACCAACAATTTCTTTGTGATTATTCATTCATGCATGCAGCCACAGATTCTCTCACATTCTTTTATTCATTCAAGAAGTGTTTAAAGATATGTGGTGCTATAGGCACTGTGTGTGCACTGAAGAACAAAATAAGAATGTTCCCTATCCATGGTTTGTTACATAGTTTGGGATATGAATACTAATAAGAGCAAATACTTAATAGCGTTATAACCTGTGCTGTCAAGTTCTACTTCTAAGACATTATTAGTAATATTTTTCTTACTAAATTTTTAGTTCCAGGATTGATTTAGAATGTTTGGCACTTAGTAGTTCCCTCGTGAGCATTTTTTTGTTGTTTTCTTTTTGAAAGAAAGAAAGAGGAAAGAAGGCTGTGCCAAGTTAAATTAGGACCAGGGAGTGGAAACTAGATCGGGGGTAATAACATTCTTACTCAAATATTTTGTAGTTTGCATAAATCTTCCCATTTCAGATATCAAGCTTGGCCTTCAGAATGGATAGTGAACAAATCCCAATTAGAATATTCAACTGCCCAGAAGAATCCCAAGTTCAAAGCCAGCCTCAGCAATGGCGAGGCACTAAGCAACTTAGTGAGACCCTGTCTCTACATAAAAATAGGGCTGGGGATGTGGCTCAGTGGTCAAGTGCCCCTGAGTTCAATCTCCAGTACCAAAAAAAAAAAAAAAAGAATATTCAACTGCCCTTCTGTCAGGAAAACACTGAATTAGCTTCAAACATTTGATTACTTGTTTCATATTACCTCATTGGTAAAACTCAGCTTATGTTTCAAAAGACAGGATGTGAAAATCCTATCCACAGTCTGATTTAAATAAACAAAAAACAAAATCATATTAGTTCCAGCTAATGTTTCACCATGGAAAACCTCAGATAGATAGGAAAATGTTAATACAATAATGACTGCCAGGTACATGAGCAAAGGTAAAATATTACAGATATTTCTCTAATGAGTACATTAAATTGCCAATGGATGCTTATCTTCCTCTAAATGTTGTTTAAATTATCTTAAAGAATAGTCTTCTTTGTGGCTTACATGCAAATGTGCATATTTGCCTTGTGGCTTGTTACATATCCATATTCTGACATTTAGAAACCCATAATCAGAGATAATGAAATAACAGACGGCAGAAATAGGCCACACTGTTTCCTAGCAGAGTATATATTGGCTAAAAATCTTTCATTTGAATATATTCTATTAATATCGAAACTACATGTAGGCACAGGGAAATCACAATTTTGTGTGCATGCTGCAATGTGGTCAGATATATCACTTTAAATTTTAAAAAATTATTTTTCACAAAGAAGAGCATTATCTCTGAAAATTGGCAGGAACTGCTAAATGACTAGTACCATTATTGGACGCTGAGAGCTTCTGGGAAATGCCAGTAAGAGCTGGCTGAGTTTACTAATGCAATACTTCTTTTGTGTGCATTTATGACTATTGCCTAAAATTTGCCCATTTGTGATAAAGAATAAAAGGGGTTTATAAACCACAAGAAGGCTATAAGTCATATTTGTAAATCATATTAGTATGATATTTAGAGGTTAGATGATAGGACACTTTTGTATCTCAGGCAATACAATCTCCTGGTGAAAAATCTAGACTATGATTGCTGTTTACTGAAGTTACTTATTTTGTGATGTGAGCTATACTATATGTAAAATCATATTCCCTAAATAAAATAACAAACCATATTATAATAGACCCTCTCAGTCTTAGACCAGGTGTGAGTTAGAAATCAGAAGATAACGTCTTTCTACATCTATTGAGTATAATTATTCGAATGATGTTTTCCATTCTAACAGTAATGACAGTTCCTGCTTACACTTGTTGCACACTGTATATTCAGCTGAATAATTAATGAAATTTTAGATTATAACAGTTGGTGAATGTCTGTTCTCATCAAGTGATATGCCTGGGCATTTTACTGTCAGAGCCAAGTGTTACCTTCAAAATACTTTCTGTGTTTGTTAATTATTCAATTCTGTAATTGGGTCATAACCTAAAATATAGGATTTTCAAAGCAGAAATCTGTGTATCAAAAACTTGAATCCAATTTTGGTCAAAATTATTTTATCTACTCCCTCCCCTTCCCTCCCTTCCTCTCTCTCTCTCTTTTGGTACCAGGGATTGAACTCAGGGGCACTTGACCACTGAGCCACATCCTTGGCCCTATTTTGTATTTTATTTAGAGACAGGGTCTCATGAAGTTGCTTAGTGCCTTACTTTTTGCTGAGGCTGGCTTTGAACTTGCTATCCTCCTGCCTCCGTCTCCAGAGCCACTGGAATTACAGGCATGCACCACCACGCCCTGCTTATCTACTCTCTCTTAATCAGATCATAGAATCCCATGAAAATGGAAACTTTATTTTGTTCAACATCTAACTAGAGGTACTGGAAGTTATTTTGCAGATGGTCATATATATTGAGTGACATTTCAAAGATAACTTGACAGCCAGAAGCGTTGGTTGTAGTTCTGTTGCAGTCACAGGGAGTGAATGAAGCACAGGAAGTGAATGATGGTCATTAGCACCAACCAGAAAAGATAACAGATGATCACACGATGGCAGAACATACACTGCAGCAAATTTTGACAAGGACCATCAGATTCAGAGAAACTATTTTGGAGAATTGGCTTTATTTTAATAACATTCTGCAGGGAGGTTTATCTTGGTCTATTCAGGTTGCTATAACACACTACTATAGACAAGGTAGTTTAAAAACAACAGAAGTTTCTATTTCACCATTCTGGAACCTGAAAGATCAAGATCAAAATGTCACAAAGGCAAGGACCTCCTTTTTGGTTCCTAGATGTCACCTTCTCATTGATTTTTAATGTGGTAGAAAGACCAAGGAAGCTATCTGACATGACTTTCATAAGGGCACTAATCCCATATATGCGGGTCTGTGCTCATCACTTAATCACCTCCCAAAGGCTCTGTCTCCTAATACCATCACACAGTTTTCAACATATGAATTTGGGTGAGTGGGGGGACACAAGCATTCTGAATAGAGCAAAATTCTTAAGTTATTTTAAAATACAAAAGATCGTAGTATTTGGGGAGGTCAGAACATTGTTTTTGTTTCTTTCTTTCTTTTTTTGGTACTGGGGATTGAACTCAGGGGCACTCGACCACTGAGCCACATCTCCAGCCCTATTTTGTGTTTTACGTAGAGACAGGGTCTCACTGAGTTGCTTAGTGCCTCACCATTGCTGAGGCTGGCTTTGAACTGGTGATTCTCCTGTCTCAGCCTCCCAAAGTGCTGGGATTACAGGCATGTGCCCCTGCACCCAGCTGTTTTTGTTTTTCTTTTGGCATAGCTGGACAGGTGATAAAATAATTATTGCCAGCATAGAACTTAGCTCATTATTTATCAGAACAGTGGGGAAAACAATGACCATTTTAAGTGTATTGGCTACCATATCTGCATCTGTAGTACTGATTTATTTTGGAAAGCTGAAACAGAGAAGGGTTATTTAATTAGATGCAATGTAAGAATGTCAAGGGCGGATGGGAGAGCTGGTCAGATTTGAATGGTTTCATGAAATCTGTAGTGCTCTGCTAATGCTTCTCATGCCTTGATTTGGTTCCCTAGGCAAATCCATTAGCTTGTTAGCCATAATGATTCTGGTTGGGGACAGCCTGCATAATTTTGCAGATGGCCTAGTGCTAGGAGCAGCCTTCTCATCTTCATCTGAGTCCGGAGTGACCACGACAATTGCTATCTTGTGTCATGAAATTCCACACGAGATGGGTAAGTCTGACAGTAGAATCACTCTTTTGCTAATTGTTGAGAAAGTTCTGATATATTTCTAGCCATGGTTTACTTGGATTCTTTTTCCAACATATGATTGAAAGATGAGTACTTTACATTTATAATTTATTTAAGCCATAAGAGGAAGAAGACACATGAAAAATCCTATACCTTGAGATAAAACTCAAGTCGATGCCTTTATGATCTTTCCCAAGTCCAGAAATGACTATGGACTTCAGAGAATTCTGTATGAGAGAGTCATTCAGGGAACTCTCATATTAAAGAACTTTGGCAAGGACTTTAAACTCTGCATGTTAAATGTGGGAAAATATTAAGAGGGGAACTTTACCCATTATGTTAGAAAACAGGCCAATGATATAAAATAACGTTTAAATTGAAACCAACCCATGGTTTTACCAACTTGATTTAAACAAAATGTTTAAAGCCAAGCATAAAATTGAAATGACAGGCATATGGTAGCAGATACACAGAAGACTTTTTTTCCAGATAATCTTAATAGCCCTGTAATTCAAGTCCTGCCTCCCAAGAACCAAGATGGGATACAAGAGAGATTTCTGAAGCAGACCCAGAAATAGTAGAGATGGATCTGTGTGCTTGCATACACACACACAAATGCCTTAGGGACATGACTCTTCGTAGTCATTCTTTCTACTTCTGCTCTCAGCCTAATGGCCCCTTGGGCCACCCTCACTCAAGGGTGTTCATTGATCAAAGTCCTTTCACTGACTCCTTGTTAACTCATCCTTCTTGGAGTAGTTTTTCCTGAGCTTATTAATGTGTGCCTGGTCTAGAAGCCATACCATACAGCTCTATGTGTAGCTACTGTGATAGTGGCTGATCCTTAATCCAAAATCACAGGACAGTGTGACAGTCTGCAGCGAACCCACAAAAATTATTTCAAGATCTGTTTATCTCTTCTAATCCCTGAGACTAAGAAATAGATACTCTGAGATTTACTACTAGATCACTCTTTATTCAGAGGATAAGTATGCATGGAAGAAGTTTGTTTTTCTATAATCATTAAGGCAGCGAAATGATTTTCTAAAGGGAAAATTTTTTCTCCTGACTTGTGATGATTTTTTAAAAAAATCTCTTAAGTAGTTTTATCTTTCCCCACAGCAGTTTCTGCAGCAATAAGTCATAGAAGCCCATATAATGTCACGATTTCCCCCTGGCAAATTGCCAGGCAGAAATATTTAGAAACCTTGGGATACAGAGTGACTCTATTTTGCATTTATTAAGTTGAAAATGCATGGGATATTGGGAACTGAAGAATATGTCACAGACCTCTCTCTATAGACTCTGTTTAGGAGAAGCAAAAGGAATAGAACTTTCACTACACCTCCCTCTCAGTAGAATGAGCCTGCTGAAATTCCTAGAGAAAAACAGGACAGTGCTTTACTAACTGATCAGTCAACTTTACAAATTAAATTGATTCCAGATTCTGAGATTAGAAACAACCCAATAGCATGTTACTTTTCAGATATCACTAGTTAAATGATAATCACACTCTTTTTCCCTTAAACTTCAGGAGACTTTGCTGTGCTTTTAAGCTCTGGACTTTCTATTAAGACTGCCATCCTGATGAATTTTATAAGTGCTCTAACTGCCTTCGTAGGACTATACATTGGCCTCTCAGTGTCTACCGATCCATGTGTCCAAGAGTGGATTTTAACAGTCACTGCTGGAATGTTCTTATATTTATCCTTGGTGGAAATGGTAAGCTTTTTTTTTTTTTTTTTTGGCTTTTCTATTTTGTTTTCTAAATACTGAAAATGCAAAAACATTTTAAAAAATGCATACCTATAATCCCAGCAACTCAGGAGGCTGAGGTAGGAGGACTGCAAGTTTGAGGCCAGCCTCTGGTAACTTAGTAAGACCTTGTCTCAAAATTTAAAAAAAACTTAAAAGGTCTGGGGATATAGTTCAGTGGTAGAGTGTCTCTGGATTCAATCCCCAGTACCAAAGAGAGAGAGAGAGAAGGGGTAGAGAAAAGAAAAAGCAATAATCAATTAAAATGGAAAAAAGCAATTAAATTAAATAGGGAGAAGATAAGAAGAATATAGATAATAATATATATACATAAATAAAAGAGAATATTCTGTGGAATCCAAGGTAAATTGTAGGCAAAAAGAACATAATTTGAGGTACAGAAAATCTTGGTTTTTTATTTTTAGTCATCTAAGTGGAAAAAATGAAATATTTATAATTGTCAAAAAGTATTTTATTCTGTTCCAGTTTTGCATCTTGTCTATAATGCCTGGACTCCCAGCTAACAAATGAAATGTTCTATTAAATAATCATTTTATAATCAGAGATTACAACAAAGTTATGTTTTAAAGAACATTCAGTATTGGTGTATATTTTTAAAAAATTAAAAACTTAATTTTCCCAAAAAATAAATAACCATTTTACTCATACAATGCCAAATAGTTCCATGAAATTTATCATTAATAGTCATTTGACTTAATCAACTGACTGATCATATTTTTAAAATAAAAATTTTATCTTTGAGTTTAACTACCAACGGTCTATGACATGAGAGAAGTGAGAATGATTACGATAGCATTTGTTCTACAAAATGCAAACATGTTTTCTAAAAAGGTCCTTGCTGACGCTAATGACAACTCAATATTTTTTCATTCTCTATAATCTTATGAAGGATTTGACTCTGGGAAATTTTACTCTTTTATTTTAATTATTTTTTTTTTCCTCTAAAATTCTGGTCCCCATAAGATAAACCAGTCTATTTTTCAGATTGCCCTCTGCTGGACTTGTTTACAATTAAATATCTTCAGGGTGAAGATCCTAATGATTATCCCTTCTGATGGGTTGGACTAAGGCAGATAAAAATTAAATAAATTGTTCAAAGAAGTACTGAAGACTGCAAATCAGTCTAAATGGAAGCATATTATGTCATTATATATGTCGAGAAAATAAAGCAAACTAAGCCATGCTAGAGGCGATGCGTGTAATAGATCTGTCAGGCAGCTATTGACCTGAAAGTGAATAAAAAGAAATGTTTCATGAAGAAAAATTTATGGAAGTAGAAGCCTGGGCTGATGTAACCAAAATGGTACATTCTGGAAGAAGATTTCAGAAAGGGAACTTTCAGAGTAAATACCACCATTTTAAACCCTTGTGTATTTCTTTTCCTTAATTCTTATAAAATTCAAGTAGCTAAGGTTATTACCAAATGTACTTCCATATTTAGAAATGTTCTTATATATCATCATATATATCATGCTCAGAAAAATTTTATTAATTTTGATAATGAAGCTAAAAGTAGAGTGAACTCCATACCCTAACCACCCCCCCCCCAACCTGTGGTTAATGTTACAGCATCCTGTGATCCCTCCCATGTGAGAAATCCAGATTTCTAGCTTTTTGTGACTTCAAAAACATACTGTCACTCATCATTACATGACATACTTTATCTTTTTTTTTTAAATGTCTACATATCAATCTTTAGATTCACTCTTGAGCCTTCTGATTTTCAGATTTCTAGTTTCTGTTTTCTTTATGAGTCAGTTGGGGGCAGTTACTAGATTCTTTGGAAGTGTATTCTGTTTTTAACCCAGACTGGATCTCTCTTCAAGTATGATGGATGTATATGTATGTAGTCAATCCTTTTTCTTTGTTCTGGCTTTTTCTAAGCTTCCCAAATTGATCTGGGAAGATTATCAAGTGCCATTTGTCATGTAGAACCCTAAGCTAAATATGTCATTTTCCCCTCAATGTCTCTGCTACTTATCTGGTAAGAGTAAGCAATGGCTTTATAAGAAAGCAATGTAGCTGATACCCTATGAGACTCCAGCTAGCATAGATCTTGACCTTATTGCAGACGACTATTGGCCAAGGGAAAAAAACAGCATCCTGGCAAAAAGACAGGA
Organism: Geosciurus inauris; assembly: GCA_004024805.1. Lineage (NCBI taxonomy): Eukaryota > Metazoa > Chordata > Mammalia > Rodentia > Sciuridae > Geosciurus > Geosciurus inauris. Next base: position 94,092 of record PVHX01000225.1, read on the forward strand.
AAGTAAATACTCTGAGTTTCCTGGGGCTGCTTCCTGAAATCCAGGTCGCCTGCTCTCACGGCCTTCCGAGTAACTTCTAAACAAATGTAGCTTTCACATAGCAGCAAATTTAACTATTGCTGTATTCTGGGGTTGTGCCAAAGAAAACAGTCTGTCACTTAAAAAGAAGAAAACAAGGTTCCAAGACTCTGTGAAAAAGCAAAGAAAATAAATGACAGCAACTGAAGGGTAAAGGGAAATATTCTAGTATACTGGTTATTTGCTATATTTACCAGGCACTTTCTGCAGGGTTAATATGAAAAGATTAGCTAGATGTTTGTTTGTTTCAAAGAAATGGAGTGTGTTATTTCAAACTCCTAAAAGAGAAAGAATGGGGCAAGAATTTGGCCATTAGCAATGAGGTCCACAAAGAAGAAAGTCTTCTCTGGGGAAAACTGCCAGCCTCTTCTCCAAAGCAGAGGGCTTTACCGAGAATGCTGACTCCCAGTTGTATTGATTCATTTCTAAAGAAGTCAAGAATAAATACAACTCTCTGTGGCCCCAGGAAATCCATTTTCTGCTATGAAGATCAGTGTCTTAGTGGGGTTCCTCCAAGCAGAAGCACGGGTAAGTGTGAAAGCAATTCTGTTGGGAAGTAACGTCAGGAGCGAAGTGCTGGAGCAATGACGCAGGGAGGCAGAAGTTGAAACAGCAATGTGTTTTTATTTAGTTGACCAGTACTCTAGACCATCCCACAGGACCCTCTGAGGAAGCCTTAAACATTTCCTTTAAACTTAACTGGAGAATGAAAATAACTTTATCTTTGGGCTCTTGTCCTGTTTTTTTCAAAACCGTTCCTGCAAGTATCATCACCCTGTGCTTCTAGGTTAAGCATCTTTGAGTACCAAGGTCATTCCCATTGGGGTTATGTGCCAAGACATCAGAGAGCCCCCAAACAGGAGAAAAGAATGTGGTATAGACCTGAAGCAAGGACCTGCACAAAACTAGTTGACACCTTCTTAGAACTAATCTCTGAAGCAGTGGCTGGGGTACAAGATGGGGCTGAGAGAATAGAGGCTAACACAGTGATGTCTATCAACAGTTTACCCCTGCTACCGCTCAGATATGCTTATGACCTCTTTTAATTTTAAGTGCTATCTGTCCCAAAGTCCCCTTACGGTGGTAGCCAGTCAAAAACTCCATGAGAACATGATACAAAATTGTTGTCGGAACAAGTGCCAAACCCTGCTGCTCCGGAGGCCATGTTTGATACTGACCATCTCAGTCCTCTAGCACCCAGTCTTTTTCCTCCTCACTTCCAGGCAGCACTTGGCTGACACAAATTCTGTTCCTGGTAGAGGAAGCCTAGGTCTTCACTAAAACGCCTGAGTCTTAGGTGCTTTTTTCTTGTCCGGTCCTGTTTCTTCTAGTGGCCTGTTTACCATTATTCCAGACATGGAAACACTGAGAGATGCTCCAAGGACTCTCCCAGTTTCTAGATAGGTTCATTCTTCCCCCCTTGGATGGTATTAGCCTTAGGTTTTCATGAGGACTCCCACCAGTATAATAACATGTTGGTGTTTGATCCACTGGTATGGGAGCACTAAATGATCAGACAGTGGTCATAGCTTTGTGTTCAATGGAAACATTATTTTATTCTCTGGGGCATTCTCCCCAAGAACAAAATCTGTGATCTAACTAACAGCGCCTAAGTTTCTAGGAACAGGAAGCACAAAGGTGGTAATTGGAGAAACTAGTAATAACTATGTATCATTGCTTTAAGATTGTTTCCACTATAATTGCTATTATTTCTTTCCTTCTTAAATGTATTTGCTATTTATTTTTTTGCTTTATGAGGTAAAATATTATATCATGTATTTTTCTAATATTAGCATTCAAAGCTATACATTGCCCTGGAAACACTGCTTTAGTTGACTCATGTATTTTAATATGTTGAGTTTTCAATATTGATCATTTTGAAATGTTTTTAAGTTTCTCATGTTTTTTCCTCCTTTTTGATCCATGGGTTATGTAGAAGTACTTTACCCATCAGTATGCAAACTCTTTCTATAATATTTTAGTTGTTGATTTTAATTCAATTCCCTTTTAGAATAAGAGTATGTTTTATTTTATTTTGACCAACTGATGTGTTTTTGAGACTTATTTTCTGGTTTAGCACAAAGAAGATAGACTATTTTGGTGAATGAACCCTAATACATTTGAACAGCACAAAAAATATATAAGTTGTTTGATGTGGAGTCCCGTGAGTGTCAATTAAGTGAGGCTGGTTGATAGTGTTAATCATATTTTCAAATTATGTGATTTCTTTCTCTACTTGTTTAATGTTAAAATACTGACCAGTTTTTAAGGGTTTGCCTATTTCTACCTTTGTTCTCTCAAATTTTTTTTTTGTGTGTGTTCAAAGCTCTGATACATGCATACTTAGAAGTTTTCTTAGTCAGTTTGGGTTACTATTAGAAAAATGCAATGTACTGAATAACTTAAAAAAGCAGAAATTTGTTTCTCACAGTTCTGAAGACTGAGAAATCCAAGATCAAGGTGATAGCTGATTTGGCTCTTGGTAAAGACTATCTTCTTGGTTTTTAGACAGATGCTTTCTTGCTATGTACTTTCACAGATAGAGAGAGGGAGGGAGGGAAAGAAGAGAAAAGAGAGAGAGAGAAAGAGAGAGAAAATTTTGATCTCAAATCTCTTAGGAAAGTGATAATCCTATCATAAGGTCCACACTGTCCTGATTACTTCCCAAAGGCTTTATTTCCAAAAGCTTTCACATTTGATATTAGGGTTTCAACATACATATTTTTTGGGGAAAACAAACATTCAGTTTATAGTTGGGTTGTTGTGTCTTCTTGATGAATTGGTGCTTTTATTATTCATAACTGTCTGTCTTTGTTTCTAGTCAAATTCATTCTCTTGAAGTCTCCTTTGTCCTTCTCTGTTGATATAGCCACATATGCTTTCTTGTTTACTGTCTGCACAAGGTAATCTGTTCCATCTCTTACCTTCCACCTTTTGCAAAGTAAGTGATGAGGCCCAGATGGAGTATTTGAAGTGCACATAAAAGAAGTATCTAATACAATCAACAATTCCTATGATTAGTAAATTACGATTTATCATTCCTGTCTACTTTCTCTAAATCTTACTTATAACCAGATTGATGGGTTTGCTGTCTTTTTCATAGTCTCATGTTTGCTACAAAGATTTCTGAAATTTATTCTCTACAGATAAAATGCCAACCTCCAAAATGATACACATCCTAATCTGGGGAGTCTACGTGTCAAAAGGGACTTTGTAGATGTGATTAAGGTGTAGAATCTTGAGAGGGTGAAATTGTTCTGGATTATTGGATAGTACCAATCTAATCACATGAGTCCTGAAAGTGAAGGATTTTTTTTCCCAGCTGTGGTCAGCAAAGAGAAGGAATGACAAAAGAAAGATCAGCAAGACCCAGCATTGCTGGTTTTGGAGAGGGAGGAAAGGGGCCAGGAGCCAAAGAGTACAGTAGCATCTAGAAGCTGGAAAGGTAAGGAAACAGATTCTCCCCAAAGCTTCTGGAAAAGAAAGCTGACAAACTGACATAGGGGGTTAGCTTGCTGAGACCCATGTTAAGCTTCTGACTATAAGGCAGTCAATTTGTATTATTTCAAGACACTAATTTTGTGGTCATTTTTAAATAGCAGCTGTAGAAAACTAACTCATTCCTTTGCTGCTAACCTAGGTTTAGGGGTGTTTGGGAATGGAGGCAGCTATGTAAGAGCATCATTATTTTTTTGTTTTTGTTTTTGGACTTGGGCAGCATTGGAGATCAAACCTAAGGCTTCATGAATGCTAATTTAACACTCTACCATTGAGCTACATCCCCAGCACTAAGAGTATTTTATTCTCTCTGAAAACGCAAAGTTCTAAGAAAATTCTCAGAACTAGAACTCTAGAGGATTTCTTTCTTTAAAGTTTACAAAATCAATCAAAAGGAAGATACAAGCCTTCAAGTACTGTTTTTCAGCCGATTGTATACAGAATTTCCATTTTATTAACTACTATAATTTGTTATATGTAGATTAATTAATTTTAAAAACATAAATGGATTATGCCAAGGAAAGGTTTATTTTTGGATCTGAATCAAAGTTTCAAACCTACAGGCATTTTAAAGGCTTTACATCCTGCAGAAACTGTTTCCATAGCAACACATGTGTAGAGACCTCAAGGGGCTGTCCTGTAAATGTACCAAGAGATGTCTCTAGAACAGGGGAACTAGACACCTGCCCAGTGTCCTCTACATTAGTATAACCCAAACTGATGGTGGAGGAGCTGTCACTTAGGAAGGTAGGCAGGATGAAACTCAAACAAAACAAAGGTGAGGTGCTGGATCCATGTCAATTAAAGGCATATTAGTTGAGAGTACAGGTGACCCCTGTATCTTCAGCACCCACATCCATGGATTTGGCCAACTGCAGATCAAAAATATTTGAAAAAATATTTCATCTGTACTAAACATGTATACACATTTTTCTTGTTATTATTCAGTAAACAATATGGTATGCCAATTATTTATGCAGAATTTGTACCACATTAGGTATTATAAATAATTCAGGATGATTTAAAGTATATGGGAGGATCTGTGCAGACTATATGTAAATATTACTCCATTTTTTGTAAGGGACTTGAGCATGTGCATATTTTGCTATCTGAGATAGGTTCTAGACCAAGGCCACATGGATACTGACAGGTAACCGAATATCCTATTTCCAACTTCTCCCTCACCCCCACCCAATCTTCCTTATAACCACATAGTTTTCTAAATCTGCCCCTGCAACCAACATTTTTGGATGTTCCTTTGAAAATTCTCTTCTTCTTCAAGACTATTGCTGATAATTTTACTTATATAATAATGGAGGAACAATCAGAAAGAATGGAGAACAATTTATTGCCTAACCTTTTCTAGGAAGTATCTCCCAGAAGGGATATCTCAGCCATATTTTCCTGGAGATTTTTCTAATTTCCAGGTAATTTTCCTTGTAGGAAAGGCAAAGAAAGAGCCTTTTAAATATAAACTTAAGATTCTCTACCTTTAAAAAATCCACAGGAATACAAAATAAGATCTGAGTATTAAACCCAGCCAATAAATCAATAGTCGAGATTAAGTAGATCATTGGCTTCTCTAGAAGTATTTTAGTTTGGTAAAAGCAACAACTTCAAGGCAGTATATTGGGTAAAAACATGAATTGAAAAATTAGCCATCTCTTTTTTTATTCACATGACTATAAAATTAAGCTATAACCATACAATTTTAGGATATTGATTCCATTCTCTTCTCTCCATTTTTTTTTCATAGTGTTGGGCATCAAACTCATGATAGGTATGTGCTCTACCACTGAGGCACATTACCAGTTCTCATTCCTTTTCTTAAATTTATTGAGTTTGATTGGGTCAATCAGGAATCTAGACAAGGCCAATGCAATTCAGTAATAATAATGAATCACCAAGTTGACTGTGGTAAATGAATCCCTTTCCATCTAAAAAATGAGTAAGTCACCCTTTCTTGTAAGTGCAGCAATAGCTGGGTAACATACTTTAAACATCATCCATCTATGTGAAGGGGATAATTTGTAATAAAAAGACATCAGAAGCAACCTTTATATACATAATTGTTTGCAACAGATATTGCATAATTCTTGAAACCAGTGAGTGCAACTGGCATCATTTTAAATACTCTTTGCTCAGAAATGGCCCGTATTTAAAACTCATCTCAGGCAGAAAATTTAATATAATTTAACATTCAAAATTATTTCCTCACAAAAGAAAGAAGTATGAATCATTCTTACCAACAACTTTGAAAGACTTCTCTTTGTGTCAAAGTCAGCTAAACCTTACCCTGAGAAAATTTCTACTGAGATAATGATTAATACGCTTAACTTTAATTAATGCTGAACTTTCTCTATGATATAAAAAATGAATACTGGAACTATTTATATATTTTTTCTCCTAATGTCTTTTTTCTTCTAGCTCTTCTTGAACTTCTCTTTCTCTCTCTCTATTTTTCTCTGTCACTCCCACTTACACACCAACCAAAGTAATTATTTCTTAGAAAAACACTGAAGCTGGCTGATGGTTATCTTTTTGCTGAACTACACAATTAAGAATTTATTGGGCTGAGTGTAATGGTGCACACCTGTAATCCCAGTGGCTTGGGAGGCTGAGATAGGAGGATCATGAGTTCAAAGCCAGCCTCAGCACAAAGCTAAGCAACTCAATGAGACCTTGTCTCTAAATAAAATACAAAATAGGGCTGGGGATGTGGCTCAGTGGTCAAGTGCCCCTAAGTTTAATCCCTGGTAACCTCTATCCCCCAAAAAGAATTTGTCTAAATGAATTGTTTCCCCTAGGAAAAATAGAGGGGTAAATTATTAAGTAGAAGCTAAAAGGAGGTCCCATTTTTGTCACTCCTAACTGTACATGATGATGATGGTAATCCTTATCTTACAACTCAGTTTCCAAAGGACGAATTTCCATTTATCTTTTGCTGCAAACTACATTCATGACTTGCTTTGGAAAGATGTCATTGGGATTTTATAGGCCTGTAATATCCTGTATGTGAATATTGAACAGATATTAAAGTTTGAAAAGTTGCAGTTTTAAAGGTTACCTTGAGGGAAGTCTCCAGTTTGCCTGTTCCACATGTATTGAGAGCTGTGGTCCTTGCCTTCTGGCTTGATAAGAAAGATTTACATTGCTATCTTAAAGTTGTTTTTTTTTTTTTAAACAGCTACAAATTGCAAAAATACCCATTCAAAATAAGATCTGTCTTTAATGGGACTATACCAATTTTAGGATATTTACAATCAATTAACATAGTAATCTGTGTTGAGGATCCTACTATTACTAATGAAATATGATTCTAAAATAAAACACACATTAACATCTCCCTTTTCATGGGTGCCAAAAGGGACAACCAAGAAAATAAGTCCAGAAAATAAAAGGGAAAACTTTATAGTCATACCCCAAACTATTATTGAATTAAACTCTTGAGATTATTAAAAGCAAGAATTGATGTGGTATTTTTAAAGGAACATTCAAGAGCAAATTTCCATTCTCCAAGAATATTGTAGAAGGAGAAATCCTACAGGGTCCTCCTGAGATTTTGTAGAAGATAAAACCACATCTCTGTGGATGGGTATCCTTTTCCATCCAGGTCCCATCAGAGGATTAGCCAACTCCTCTAAAGGGAAGGAGGCTCTAGGTATCTATCTCTCCATCTCTTCTATATCAGTCAATCACAAAGAAATTTGGAGTAGATAATGCTGAAGATGATTAAAAAGAATGGCTTCTAATTCTCCAGAAATGTATTATTTTGTGATTATTTATGAAACATGAGAGCTGAGATGTAAACATAACACAGAATTTCATGTTTCTAAGTGGAATGTAATGGCAATGAATCCTTACCAAGCAGTAAATGACTCTGTTATGGTTTCAATGTGGTTTGTCCTCCAAAGGTCCAGGTGCTGGAAGCTTCATCTCTAGTGTGGTGGTAGAACCTTTCAGAGGTGACACCTAGTGGAAATAGTTAGGTCATGAGGTCTCCACCCTCATGAATGAATTCATGCTCATATGTCAGAGTGTAGTTATAAGACTGGATTATTTATTTTATTTTATTTATTTTTTGTAGTCTATAGATTTTATTTGATTTTTTAAATTAATTTTTAATTATCCAATAGAATCCATGTATATTGCTTAAGAAAGAGTGAGTAGAAACAATACAATGTGGATCTGATAAACTATAAACTATTCAATATATAAAACTACTCAGTATATAAAAATTATATAAATTATTCTATATAAAGAAGTTAAAACAGTCTACAGAAGATGTAGGAATAGGATTCAAAACATGTAGTAGAATTAATCATATTGGTTTTCTATATTCAACAAAAGCATTTCCCAAATGGATGATAAAATGGAAAAATTAAATCAGAGAAGGAAAAAAGAATACAGAAATGGAAAGAATGAATAAAATTAAATAAGTATTTTTAAACATTGTTTTAAAATTAAGAAACTGACTTCATGTTTCATCTCTAATATATTAAGTAATCAAAAGTCATCAATCTTATCCTTACAGTAACAAAAATGTCTGAAAATCAAATTACATTTCTTGAACCCAACAATGTACTGCTAGAGATGTCAACTGGTATATATAATCTTGAAGAAGGGCTGGAGACAGAATATGGGCTAATTTGAGATTAAGGAAACCTTGGGGTCCTCTAGACTTAGGGAAACCCTCACAGTTCCACAGTTTTCCTTCCAGATACCCTACCAATTTACCACTGAAGATTCCAGAAAGACCTCATATCTCTGATAGGATTAGGTTGTGAATTAAAAAAAAATCAATTAAGGACAAATTTCAAAGAAAATTATTGGGAATATTTAAAATCAGAGACAGGGGTAAGGGTGCCAGTGGGGGTGGTACACGTTGATGAAACACTTGTGAAAGTCATAGTCCTCAGACATAGACCCACTTAAAGATTGGATAAGATTAGAAAAAACTCCTTTGTCCATATTTAACCTGCACAACAGCAAGGATCTGGTATAATAACAATCAATTACAGCTGAAAGAGTTGTAATACATAAATTCTTTCTCCCTGAAGTAGTGCTTAAGGAAACTCAAACAGTGAGATTTTAAAAAAAAGTATAGGATGGAAACTTAAAGCCTCTGGTACCTTTAGCTGCAAGCAAGCATTAAACACTAGACAAGTCCTCACTAGATAAATACTCCTATCAGTGGCCTATTTACCTCATTATTTTTTTATTATTCAATAAAACATATCTGGCTTTCAACAAAAAATTACAAGACAGGCCAGAGACATACTAAAATGTAGTCTGAAGATAAAAATCAGACTCAAACATATCATACATGTTTGAATTGCCAAGTTAAAAAAACTAAAGTAATTATGATTAATATGTTAAATACTCTAATGGGAAAAAAAGTATATAGCATGCAAAAACTTATAACTGTGTTAGGGAAAATGGAAACTTTATGAATCAAAACAAAGTTCTATAAATCAAACATGCTGAAATAGAAAGGAAGAATGCCTTCTGATGCCATCAATTAAATTATGGCTAAGGAAAGAAACCATGATCTTGATGATAAGTTAATTTAAAATTTCCCAAATAAAAATACAAAGGAAATAAAAGCAATCCAAGAACTGTGGGACAATATCAAAGAATAAAGCATGTATAATTAGAATACAAAAAGAAGAAAGGAAGACAGAGCAGAAAAAATATTTGAAGTAAAACCATCTGAAAATTTTTCAAAAACTACTATGAGATAAAAAGCACAGATTTTGAAAGAATATCAAGTAGGATAAGTACCAAATATAAATAAGTGAATAAGTAAAGTAATACCTAGTCATCTCCTATCCAAATTACAGAAAACTAAAAACAAAGAAAAAGTTTTGAAAGAAGAAAGAAAAATAATTGCCTTCCTTATTGGATAGTACAAATTCATTGGATAGCACAATAACCAATTTTTATCTTCAGCTGATGTTCCTAACACAGTCCTTTTCTCCATTGTAGGCATAGCCCTGAACAAACATCTGTATGAATTCCACAATTTGAGTCTTTTTAAAATTCAGTCTGCCAGTCTATGTCTTTTAATTGATGAGTTTAGGCCATTAACATTCAGAGTTATTATTGAAATATGGCTTGTATTCCTGTTCATTTTAGTTTATTTTTGGTTTTTAACTTGACTTTGTTTCTCCTTTAGTTGGCTTTTCCTTTAGTGCAGTTCTTCCCTTTGCTGATTTTCATTGTTGTTTTTCATTTCCTCCCCATGGAATATTTTGCCAAGAATGCTTTCTAGTGCAGGCTTTCTTGCTGTAAATTCTTTTAACTTTTGTTCATCATGAAAGGTTTTTATTTCATCATCAAATCTGAAGCTTAATTTTGCTGGATATAAAGTTCTTGGTTGGCATCCATTTTCTTTCAGAGCTTGGTATATGTTGTTCCAGGATCTCCTGGCTTTGAGGGTCTGGGTCGAGAAATCTGCTGACATCCAAATTGGTTTCCCCCTGTCTATAATCTGCTTCTTCTCTCTTGCAGCTTTTAAAATTCTATCCTTATTGTGTATGTTAGGCATTTTCATTATAATGTGCCTTGGTGTGGATCTGTTGTAGTTTCGTACATTTGGTATCTTGTAAGCCTCTTGTATTTGATTCTCCAATTCATTCTTCAAGTTTGGGAAATTTTCTGATATTATTTCATTGATGAGATTGTACATTCCTTCCTCTATCTCAATAATTCTTAGATTTGGTCTTTTCATGTTATCCCATAGTTCCTGGGTGTTTTGTTCATGGTTTCTTACCATCTTCATTGTGTGGTCAACTTTATTTTCAAGATTCTATATTTTCTCTTAATTGTCTGAGGCTCCGTTTTCCAAGTTCTTTAGTCTGTTGGTGATGCTTTCTATTGAATTTTTTATTTGGTTTATTGTTTCTTTCATTTCAAGGATTTCTTCTTGGTTCTTTTTCAAAGTCTCTATCTCTTTCTTAAAGTAATCATTTGTTCCCTGAATAAAGCATGCATAATTAGAATACATGCATGCTATCTTATCTCTTTGTTGGAGTGATCAGTGGTTGTTTGTATTTGCTCTCTTATATTATTCTGTGCTTCACAGATCATTTTAATTATGTACATTCTGACATTTCATCTACTGTGCTGTCAATGGATTCTATTGTTGTAGCATCTTGGTTTGTTTGGAGCATTTTCTTCCCTTCCTTTTTCATGTTGTTCATGTGTCTTTCTCTCTAGCAATGCTGATCTGAGGTATTACAGTTTCTACCCTATAATCTTGTAGTGTCCCTGTAAGTTACCAATACCTCACCTCTGATGTAACCGGCCTATAGGAACTTTGGGGATGATCTTCCTGGTCCTGGCTGTTGACTCTAGATGGATGTAGGAAGAGAAGGGGGCCACAGCATGGTCGGTCTTCCCCTCAGCGTGTCAGGATGGAGTTGGTCTGCTCTGCCTCCTGGACTGGATTATTCCTTGCAGAGTGAGTTCTTATGAAGTGTGGTTACCCCATTTGTTTGGCCCCTTCTGCAAGTGGTGGGCTCCCAGGCTCATAGCTTTTGAGGCTGAAGTCCAAGCTCAGGTGGTTCCATTGGTTCAGGCTCTGAGGAGGGTATAACAATGGCTGGCATTATGGAAGGAATACATGCAGGAATAAGATTCACTTGAACAGACAGAAATGGTCAGACACGCTCTTGTGAGAACTAACTCAAGTCCCAGGAGAACTATTGTAAACCCTTACAAGGGATGCTCCCACAATGACTTAAGGACCTTCCACTAGGCCCCACTTCAGGTCTATACCACCTCCCAATGCTGCCACACTGGAGACGAAGCTTTCAACACATGAACCTATGGAAGAAAACCCACATCAACATTGTAGCACTGTATGGGGCTTTCACTTGCTTAGTTGACTTTATTCTCATATATATTATTCTTTGAGGTACTATTGTAAATGGAATTGTTTTCTTAATTTCCCTTTTGGATTGTTTATTGTGAATATATAGCAACTGACTTTTGTGTATTGATTGTGTCTTTCAACTTTGCTGAATCTATTTGGATTTTTAAACATCTTGGGGGTAGAAAACAGTGTAGATTCTGCTTAATGAATTATTATTTAACAGAATGATATGTTCTATAATCTGTATTTTAAAAAATATAATGCTGTGTGGATAAAATACATATAGATTGAAGACAAACTTATAAGTCAAAAAGATTCCATACCAACCACATAAGCCCCTTTCTCTTGTTTTGTTTTTGAAACTCACTAGAAACAAATTGGAATTTAGCCCATCCAGTGACTCTTTCTTGCTTCTTCAATTTTAAATTGTATTAATAAAGAAATATATATTAATGAGCAACAGTTTTTCTAATTTACCAATTTTTTAGCATGTTGTGATTTCATGGATAACTTTTTCTGTGAATTTTCTTGGAGACAGTACATGGATAAAGCATTACACAGATTCTTAGCTTTGCAAAAACTGGGTAAATTTCTGGGTGTCATGAAGAATTGTATGCAATATGTGTGTATAGTACTCAGATGTGTCTCTGGGTAATCATTTTTTAGATAACATGCTATCAACCAATAATTATCAAAGGTCTTTCAAAAATCAAGAGAAAAATTAATTGAATTTAGTATTAACATTATTCTAAATATACACATGTATGAGTGTTCAAAAGATTAGTTCTTTCATTTTTTGTATCCATGTGTTTGATAATAGGGAGATGTTCCAGTGACTTCATAGCAGTGATCAACATTAGAAAAAAAAATCTAGTGCATTGGTGGTATAATGTGGAAAATACTTGGACTGAATCTTGTCTTGAGTATAAATAGAAGACATTCAAATGGCACAGTCTAGTTTGGATTTAGATATCAAACACTTCAGCAACTTAAAATATGCTACAGTTTTTATTTCCTTTTTTATTTTTAGAGTAACAGGAATGTGTGGGTGGGACATAAAAATGATGATCCATAACTATGCTGGGTCTTCTCCAGGCAGATATATATCTTCTGCAAAGGTAAGAGCACTTCTTCAGTTTAGGGATAGAAAAGAAGCCTTTTATTTTTTCTCATACTGACTACAAACAGTGACCACTGGCCACTTGTGGCTATTGAGCACTGGAAATGAGGCTAGATAAGGCTAGTATAACTGGAATGTGGATTTTTAAAAATTAATAAACTATTTTAGCACAGTTTTAGGTTCTCAGAAAAACTGACCAGAAAGTCCAGAGAATTCTCTAATACATCCTATTCCACCCCCTACCCTACTGTTGTTCTCTTACGTGATGGTAGTTCATCTATTACAATCTACAAACCTACACTGGCACGTCATTGTACTAACATTCATAGTTTATATTAGGGTTCACTCTTGGTGTCATGCATTCTATGAGGCAGACATATGATAATATTTATCTGTCACTGTAGTATCATACAGGATAGTTTCACTGCTCTAAATATCCTCTGTCCTTTCCTATTCATCCTTATTTTTCCCCAGCATTTGTCAACTCTTATTTTTGCTTTCCCCATAGTTTTGCCTTTTTCCAGATATCATTGAGTTCTAGAGTATGTAGCCCTTTCAGATTGGTTTCTTTTTTTTTAAATCTTTTTTAGTTGTAGATGGCCACAATATCTTTATTTTATGTATTTATTTTTTATATGGTGCTGAGGATCAAACCCAGTGACTCATGCACGCAAGGCAAGTGCTCTACCACTGAGCTACAGCCCCAGCCCCTCAGACTGGTTTCTTTTACTTAGTACTATGTATTTAAATTTTATCCATGTCTTTTCATGGCTTGATTTACTTTTATTTTTGAATAATATTCCACTATCTGGATGTACCATAGTTTATTTAACCATTCACCTACTGAGCAACATCTTAGTTGCTTTCAAATTTAGCAATTATAGATAAAGCTACAGTTTTTTTATATTAACATAATAAGTTTTCCCTGTTCAGATTTTGTGTGGACATAATTTTCAACTCCTTTGGATAAATGCCATGAAACCTGACTGCCAGATCATGTGGTAAGAATATGTTTTGTTTAGTAAGAAACCACCAAACTGTTGTCCAAAGTGGCTGCACACTTCTCATTCCCACTAGTAATGAATGAGAGTTCCTGTTGCTCCACATCCTCAGCAGCACTTGGTGGTGTCAGTGTCCTGAACTTTGGCCATTCTGATAGGTGTTTGGTGGTATCTCAATGTTGTTTTAATGTGCAGTTCCTTAATAATGTGTAAGGCTGAACATATTTTCATATGATTACTTGCCATCTGTATATCTTCTTTAATGAGATGTCTTTTCAGGTCTTTGACCCATTTTGTAATTAGTTGTCATTTTCTTGTGTTTTAAGTTCCTTGAATTTCAGCCCTTTGTCAGATAAAGTTTTTTTTTGTTTTGT
>PVHX01000225.1:108141-365444 GCA_004024805.1 Geosciurus inauris
GGTACTGGGGATTGAACTCAGGGGCACTCAACCACTGAGCCACATCCTCAGCCCTATTTTGTGTTTTATGTAGAGACAGGGTCTCACTGAGTTGCTTAGCACCTCGCCATTGCTGAGGCTGGCTTTGAACTCGCGATTCTCCTGTCTCAGCCTCCCTAAGTGCTGGGATTACAGGCTTGAGCCACCGCGCCCGGCTTGTTTTGTTTTTTGCAAATATTCTTTCTGTGGCTTATCTTCACATTATCTGGACATTGTCTTTCACAAAACAGAAGTTTTTAATTTTATTATAGCACAACTCATCAGTTTGTTATTTAATACATTTTGTCTTTGTTACTATGGATTTAGTGTCCCCACCAAATTTCATGTTGCAATTTAATTCTCATTGTGAAGTATTAAGAGGTTTGAAACTTAATGCAATTATGGTATTTGAAGGTAGAATGTTTGGGAGAAAATACAGTTATTGAGTGTGTAAGAGTGGGTCCCTAATCTAGTGGGACTGTGGCTTTATAAAAAGAGAAACCTTAACTAAGTTGTTCTGTCTTACTATGTGGTACCCTATACCACCTAGGGACCTACAAAGAGTCCATACTGGCAAGAAACATTTCATGAGCTATGAACTTCGTTGAACATCTTGAACTTTGTTGTCTTTAGAGTCAAGACTTAAGGAAAACTTTATTCTTTATAAATTCCTCAGTCTTTGGTATTTAGTAATAGCAACCTAAAATGGGTTAAGATAGATGTCTTGTCTAAAATGTCATTGCCATATAAATGGAAAACTAGATTTTGTTTATTATAATCTTCAAGGAGTTTCATGGTTTTGCATTTTACATTTAGGTCTATGATCCAGAGGTACTTTATCACTGAGAAATATCTCAGCTATTTTTTTTAATATTTTATTTTGAGACAGAGTCTCACCAAGTTGCTAAGACTGACCTTGAACTTGCTATCTTCTGCTTCAGCCTTCCTAGTGTCTGGGATTACAGACACTAGGAAGTGCCTGACTCTATGATCCTTTTTGAAATAATTTTTTGGAGAAGAGTAAAAGATCCATATCTAGATTAACTTTTTTTTTTTGCATTTGGTTGCTAGGTTGTTTCAGCACCATTTGTTAAAATGGGCCCATTTCTGCCTCTTTCTTTGATCAGAGATCAATCTGTCTGTTGTTTTGCTTATACCACACTGCTTGATTACTGAAATGTGAAGTCAACATTGGGTACTGTCAGTTCTACAACTTTGTCCTTGTCTCTCAATATTGAACTATTCTGAGTTTTTCTTTTTCTTTTTTCTTTTCTTTTCTTTTTTTTTTTTTTTGATCCACATAAGCTTTAGAATTGGCTTACTTATATCCACTAAATAAATTGCTGGAATTTTGATTTGGCTTGCATTGACTCTGCCTATAGAGTTGGGAATAAGTGAAATTGTGAGGAATACTGAATCTTCCTATTCTTAAACACAGAATCCTCTCCATGTCTTCAGAGTATTGAAGTTTTCCTCATAGAGATCTTATACATTCTGTGTGGAACTTACACTTAAGTGTTTCATTTTCATCATGTTAAAGTAACCAGTGATGTGTTTTTAACTTTAAATTCCGCTAGGCCATTGGTGGTATACAGGAGAGCAATTGACTTTTGTATATTATCCTTGTATGTTGCAAGGTTGTTGTGATCAATTATTAGTTCTAAGAGCTTTTCTGTCAATCTTTTTTGGCTTTTCTTTATAGATAACTATGTCATCTGTGAGCAAAGTTATTTCCTTCTTCATAGTATGTATGCCTTCTGTTTTCCTGCCTTATCTAATTGCATTAGCTTGGACCTCCAGGATAACTCCAAAAGGAGAAATAAGAGGGAATATGCTTGCCTTGTTCCTAATCTTAGTAGAAAAGTTTCTAGTTTCTCAGCACTTAAGATAATGTTAACTATAGGTTTTTGTAAATATTCTTCATCAAGTTGGGGAGATTTCCCTTATCTCTAACTTTCTGAGAGTTTTTTTTTTTTTTTTTTAATCAGGAGTGGGTATTGAATTTTTCAACTGTTTTCTGCACCTGTTGCTATTAACATGTGGTTTTTCTTTTGTTAGTTGTTGATATAATGAATTATATTGTTTTTTTGAATGTTGAACCGGTCTGCATACCTGGAGTAAATCCCACTTGGTTGTGGTATATATATAACTCTTTTTAAACAGTGTTGGATTTTACTGTAGTTTGGATTTTTAATGTTCTGCAAAGGCTCAGGTGTTAAAGACTTGGTTCCTAGTATGTTGCTATTGAGAGGTGGTGGAAACTTTGGGAGATGGGGCCTAGGGGGCTGTCCTTAGATCTTTTGAAGCATGCTCTACAAGGGAACTGTGGAACCATGGTTCCTCTTCTCTCGCTTCCTGGCCATGAGGTGAGCAGTCTTTCTGACTAGAACTGGAAACTCTAACATTGTGAGCCAAAATAAACCCTTTCTCTGTATAAGTGTATCATCTCAGGTATTTTGCTATAGGGATGGAAAGCTGATAAACACTTGATTTTCTAGCATTTTAGTAAGGATTTTTTTTCTTCTATATACCTGAGAGATATTAGTTTGTGTAGTCTTTTATTCTTGTAATGTTATCTGGTTCTATTGTTAGGACAGTACTGGTCTCATAAAAAGAGGGAGTATTCTCTCTGTTTCTGTCTTCTGGAAGAGATTAATGAGACTTGCTATAATTTCTACCTTAAATGGTAGAATTCATCAGTGAAGTCCTCTGAGCCTGCACTTTTTCTTTTGGAAAGTTATTAGTTTGTTTCAATCTCTTTTATAGATATAGGCCTATTCAGAATGTCTGTTCTTTCTTGTGTGGGTTATGGCAGATTGTGTTTTTCAAGGTATTGGTACATTTTAAAGGCATTGGTGTAGGGATAAGTTTTCGTAATATTCCTTTGTTACATGTTCAATGTCGATGAGATCTATACTGACATCCCCTTTCTCATTTCTGATATTAATAGTTATCTCTCTTTTCTCCTAGTTGGCTGGGCTAGTGACTTATCTATTTTGTTGATCTTTTCAATGAACCATCTTCAGTTTTGTTGAATTTCTGAATTGATTACCTGCTTTCAACTTCTTTATCTAATGTTTTGCTCTAATATTTACTATTTCTTTTCTTTCACTGATTTTGAATTTAATTTGCTCTTTATTTTCTAGTTTCATAAGATGGAAGCTTAGGTAGTTAATTTAAATCTTTCTTCTTTCTTGATATATATATTTGATGTTATGAAGATCTCTCTAAGCATTGCTTTTGCCTTATTCCACAAATTTTAACAAATTCTATTTTCATATTTGTCCATTTCAAAAATTGGGAATTTCTTCATGAACTCATGTGTGATTTGGATATGTATTGTTTTATTTCAAGGTATCTTGGGATTTTCTGGTTTTCTTTTCATTGTTAATTTCTAATTTAATCAATATGGTCTAAGTGCAGATATATCACAACTTCTAATCTTTTAAATTTGCTATGTCTTGTCCATCTTGGTGAATGTTCCCTTTTATTTGGAGAAGAATTTTTAATCTGCTCTCATTGGATGAAGTAGTCAATAGGTGTCAGTTACGTCCAGTTGAGATTTATGGTTCTGTTGAATTCAACTATCCTTATTTTCTGCTTGTTAGGTATGTCCATTTCTGATAAAGGAGGGCTAAAGTCTCCAAATGAAATAGCAGATTAAAATGTTTCTTCTTGCAATCGGATCAATTTTTAACTCACATATTCTGATGCTCTATTATTAAGCACATACTCATTGTGGGTTTTATGTTTTCCTGAAGGACTGGCTCCTTTATTGTTATGTAATTTCTCATTTATTCCTGATAAGTTTTCTTCATCTGAAGTCTTCTCTGCCTACAGGTAATATAGCAGCTTGACTTTCTTTTGATTAGTATTAGCATAGTATAGCTTCCTCTATCCTTTCCTTTTTAATCTATGATTGTCTGTATATTTAAAGTAGGATGTAGACAGCTTAGGGTTAGTCCTGGTTGTTTGATCCACTCTGACAATCATTGTCTTTCAATTGATATATTTAGACCATTGTTGTAATAGTGGTTACAGATATGGTTAAATTAATATCTACCACATTTGTTTCTGTTTTCTTTCAGTTAATTCTTCCTCCGTTGCTCTTTTTATTTTCCACACTTTTCTGCCTTTTTTGTTTTTAATGAAGCACTTTATATAATTCCATTTTTCTCCTTTATAGAATAAATTATATTTCCATAATACTTTTAGTGGTTGTCCTAGAGTTGCAATATACATTTGCAATTAATCCAACTATTCTTCCTAATAAGACCACAGTGCTTCAGAAGTAATGCTAACATTTCATAATAACAAAATATCCCTAATTCTTCTCTTTTGTCTCTTTATCACATCTTCACTCATTTCATTTATACATAAACATATGTACTTGAACATGTTATTTATTATTATTTTAAACAACTACTATATGTTAGATCAATTATGAATAATAAACTAAAAGTTTCCTTTACCTTCACTTTTTCTTTGTCTAATGTTCTTCCTTTATGTAGACCTAAATTTCTGACCTGGGTGACTTTATTTCTTTTAGGAAATTTTGCTATTTCTCACAAGGCATGTCTTGTTTTCTTTTGCAGCAAATTCCCTTCATTTTTGTTTTCTGAGAAAGCTTTATTTCTTCTTCATGTTTAAAGTATAATTTTGCAGGATATAGAACTCTAGGTTGGTGGGGCTTATTTTTCTTAACACTTTAAATATCTTATAACATCCTTTTTTGTCTTGCATGGTTTGTAAGGACATTTCAAATAAGTCTCATCCCCCTGGTTCTTTCAGGATTTTCTTAAGTTTGAATATAATGTACCTAGGTATGATTTTTTTATGATTATTTAATGCTAGTCTGAACTTCTTGCATATCTAATTTGGTGTCTGACATTTACTTGGAAAAATTCTTATTAGTGTTTCAAATATTGCTTCTCTTCCTTTTTCTCTTTCTCCTTATGATTTGTTTTACTTTTTGTAGTTGTTCCAAAATTCTTGTATATTCTGGGCTTTTTTAGTCCTCTTTCTTTCTACTTATTTTTGAAGATTCCTTTGTAATAGCCTCAAGTTCAGAGATTCTTTAGCTATGTCCAGTCTATTAATAAGCTCATCACAGACACTCTTGGTTTTTGTTAATGTTTTTATTGTCTAATATTTTTTAATTTTTTGGTTTTTCTTAGAATTTCCACCTCTCTGCTTACATCGTCCATCTGTTCATATCTGTTGTTAAGTCCTTTAAGCATGTTGATCATAGTATTTTAGAATTTCTGTTCTAATAATGCCAACATTCCTGCCATATGTGATACCAATTCTGATGGTTGTTCAGTCTCTCTAAACTGTTCTTTTGTCCTTTTAATGTGTCTTGTGTATATATATGTATATATATGTGTGTGGGTGTATACATACATATATATATTGTTATTGAAAGGTGGAGCTGATATACTGAATACAAAGAATTGTACTGAGTCAGCCTTTAGTAATATAGCAGTAAGCTGTAGGGGAGGGGAGGGTTCTGTAGTCCTTTGATAGGGCCCAATCTCCCAGTGAACCTGTGTCCTGGACTGTGTTCACCAGGCTTCACAAGAGCCTCTCATTCTTCCTCCCACTCCCACCCACATAAGACTAGAGGGGACTGCAGGTAGATTAGGTTCCTGATAAACCCACGAATGTTAGTCTCAGATTAACTAGTTTTCCCTGAGGGCAGGGCTTGTTAAGAAGAGCTGAATGCTCTGGTATATTTAGCAGTGGTTCATTTTCCTCTTCCCTGGCCAGAAGCTGAAGGGGAATCTATCTCATTTTCATGGTAAGGACTGTGGAGCCCCTACAAACTGCTAGAATTGTGACTCACAAAAGCTGGACAGTCTCTCTGACTGGGTCCCCTGGAGTTTTAAACTCTTAAAGATGTCCACAATGAGCCTCCAGAAAGTCATCCATCACAGCAAGTGTTCTAGTCTAGGCATTGGTTTCAGCAGAAATCTCTGCTCTTGGGCTTCTGCTCCTGACGAGTTGTGAATCTCTGAATCCACCAGGCTGTGTTTCTGAGGCAGTAGTATGTCTGGTGATCTTCCTTCTTTGATGGATCTAAGAAAAGTTATTTAATTTGGTCCTTTTTTGTTCCTTTAACATGTTCAGACAGAATGGTAATTTCTAAGCCCCTCAGAAGAGCCAGGTAATCAACTTTTAAGTATAATCAACTTTTACAGACAAACAAGTAATTGGAAATTTGCAAGTCAAATGGTGAATTGAAAACGAGTTTCCATTTTGCTCTTAGATGTATACTTTATGTAAGGACAAATGAAGCCAAACTAAGGTTAGCATTAACTTCATCACTTTTCTAAATGGCTTCGTTTGCCCTCGCAGAAGGCAAACCACCTCCAACATGGATGCTCTCCAGTGATTAAGCGTAATTAGGATGTCCTCCAAAATAAATCTCCAAATTTTCTTCTTCATCCTACTTCTCAGGAACAAACATGGGTGTGCTATCTGATGCAAATATATACCATGAGTTTTAGGACATTCTTGAGAGGAAGATGGCATAAATGACTTGTCGAGTGGGCTTCATGATGGAGAAGAATATCACTTCTAAAAGTCTGTGACATCAAAGGCTATGCATTCCTAAAAGAAAAAAAATAGTTGAAATACAACTCTACCTTCATAAGGGGCAATACCAAAAGTTTTTAATAGATGAGTATAGAATTTCCGTACTGGAATTATACATTTTTAATAATGAAAGGCCTTTGACATCTTTGCCTATTTTAGAAGCCCTGGTGCTGATCTTTCTCCTTTGATATGTACATTTATGCATCACCAGTGAAAGTAAACATTAAAGTATTCAGTGATGGATCTTTAATGACACCAGTAAGAAACAATATTCAAATTACAGATGGAAATCAAGAAGGCTTTGCTTGGTACAAGAGTCTGAGATTCAGGTGTACAAGATACCCGATATTAGATCCAGAGAGTGTTCTGCACATAATTCTTTGTGACAGGTCCTTCCTAATATGTAATTATTACATAGTACCTGATGAGTATTCATCTATATTCTCTCCTGAAGTATTTTCCTAGTTTTCTCTATGAGCATTTATTTTAAAGCTTTGGCTTGACTAGGAATACAATTATGGAAACTAATTGAAGCTCAAAACATTTACTTAATATCACTTTCTAGAATATTTCAGAAATCCCACAAAGTGGTTAACCATAACATCTCAATTAGAATTTGAGGGGAACATTATCTGTGATAAGTCACAGTCAGTGTGTGGACTGTGTGCATCTTAAAGAATTTTTTTCATATATACTTTGATTGAAAATTGGAAAAAGAATTAACAATGGCAAACTTAAAAGCTGCTTTTTAGGCAATTTTTTTTCCAGAAAATAACCACTCCTTGAATGCCATGTCTTTATGTTCATTGCATTGAGTTAGAAAACGTGATAAACATGTTGGTGAAAAAAGAAAACTGCTTTTCTGTGTCAAGGTTTCCAAATTCCTGCAAGAATTTTTCTTAGTACTATCTCTGGGCAAGGCTCTTTTGCTAAAATTCTTTTTTTTCTTTTGGTCACTTCTGTAATAATATACTCTATCCGTCATCTTACCTTTTTACTCCTACATTATAAATCAAGGTCTGTAAAATTGCTCAAAACAGAATTTGACTTCCTTGGAATTAAAATCCTCTATCTCAATGAGAGCCAAGGGTGAAGTGGTGGCACTTAAACTGTCTCTATATAAGAATTTCAAAAATAGAAAAAAAAATTTGCTTTTGAAAATTGTTCTGAACCTTTTATTTCCCTTCAAATTTTAGTGACTAAAATGAAAAAATATGAGTAGATTATGAAGAGCTATAATCAGATATGACTTGAACTTTGGCATTTTATGTCTGTATCCTTTGGAAAGACGTTCTATAATGCTTTCTGGTATTTCAGTATGTATGCAAGAGATATTATGATTCATATGTTCATCTATTATCATGCTAAAAAGAGCCCAGTATTATCTCAAAAGCAAGTTTAGCCAAGTTTTCTTACCAAACCAATTTATATGTGGACACAGGAAGTTCAGATAGGCTACCCGAATTAAAATTAAAACTTACACTTTGGAATAAGAATCTTCTTAACTATTTTTAAATGTGATTTCAATTTCCATATCAACAGGATAACAAATTTAATCCTTTTTTTAATGTCCTTTTCCAAATGTACATTGTCTGTCTTGAAAACATAGACTTATACTATGATGCCTTTTATAACAAAGCACAATATCTGTATATTCTATATTTTCATCATATTTTTCTCATATGCAGTGATAGTTTTATACTTAACTGGACATTTTTGCTTTGGAAATTTCCATTCTTTTTCTAATTGGAAAGGTTCTGGCATAATAGACAAGCATGAATTTCAGATAGAGACCTGAACATCGTAGGTCCACTATAATAAATTGAACTGGCTTTTTGTCCTAGTTTTGATGTTACATCTTGGTGATTGTCAGTGAGTCTTTTATCTTCCCCTGAGCCAATGCTCCTACATAACTCAAAGGAGTTAATGATTTCATTTCTTGCAGGATTATAAGGGGTAAAGGGCAAGGGTAAATATAAGAAAGAATATGATGAATGATTGTAAATGAAAAGCAAATAAAATAAGCATTGCGTAATATTTTGTAGCTATGTAGCTAGGGCATTCTGAAAAACCTCCAGGGAAAGACATGCTTGCAGAAGGCACACCAGAATGAATGGTAAGTTACCATAGAGTCAGTTATCTTAAGAAGAAGGAGGAGCCTGCTGCATAACTCCACCAGGCAAAGTCCTCCAAGAGATTGTTGCCTTGGAGCTGTGAAGTATTCATGAGGTCTTCTTGTGGATGATGCCATCGACATACTCAGAATGAAGAATTAATGATTTGCTCATTGGGGTTGGGTCGCTGACTCTCATAAACAGATGTATTCAATTCTAACATTTGTCAGACCCTGCAGGTAAGCAGCAGATGTACGTGCTTAGGCTCATGAGAACAATAAGACACATTGTGACTCATTTGTTTTTTAAAAATTTTTGACACTTAGATTTAGTCAGAACAGTAACTGCTTGAGATTTTGCTATAAATTCCAAGACACTAATTCTGACTCTGTGGTTTTCTTTATCTAAAACTTTTTGGGTTTTAACTCTCTCATCAAGGATCAACTTCTCTCCAAGGACCCTGATTAGAAATTGGAGGAAAACATGGAAATTTGAAAATGAGCTTTCAAAAGTGTAGGCTCATGAAGACATTGGTGATTTTGAAAATTAATCTCAGTTCTCATCTATTGAACTAGAATCATTCTAGTTATATAATTCTATATTGTCTGAAATATTTTCCTTCACGATAATCATTCAAAACAATCCTGATTTCAATCGATGGCCCATAATTTTAAGTCTTTGTCAAGAAAATCTTTCCAGAAACCACTCTCCTGTTTATGAAAGGTGAATAACAGCACAGGTACAGTAGGACAGTAGAGAAAGGACATGTTATTAATTCAGATGCATCATGTAAGTGATCATTAATTATCTTGTGTGGAAAATAAGAAGGAAAGGGAACTATACAATGTCTTATCCCAGTATTTTTTTTTTTTTTTGGTACCAGGGATTGAACTCAGGGTAACTTGACCACTGAGCCACATCCCCAGCCCTGTTTTGTGTTTATGTAGAGACAGGGTCTCACTGAGTTGTTTAGTGCCTCACCATTGCTGAGGCTGGCTTTGAACTCGTGATTCTCCTGTCTCAGCCCCCCATTATCCCAGTATTTTAAAGTAAGGTTAATCCAAGTGTGAGCCATTATGTGACCAAAATCCGTATAATTGTGTCTCACTGAGAAAGTCTGAGATACAGCTTAGGAAACTCATTGACCATATCACTTAACCATGAAGTTAGGTGAACTATTGAAAATTACTTAAAACTTGAAAATCAAAGATTAGAAAAATTCCCTACATCTTGTTAATGCTTCAAGGGTCCTTTGAAAACAATCACTATTTCTTCCCTACACATATGAACCTTAGTATAGAATTCTAGAATGCTGCTCTGTCCACTGTGGATGTCAGATTAATATCCAGGTGTTAGAAACCAAAATAGTCCTATTAATAAAATGGTAGGTGTTCATTCACTAAGAAGAAATGGGAGAAGTTTTTCATAAACCCATAGTGAACTATATGAGCATTTTTTTTACAATTATACTAAATTTAAATATAAAATAAATGTAATTATAAATATATATTATATGTAAAATGTAAAATAACAGTAAATGCTTCAGCTTCTTTTTACTAATTTACTTCTTTTTACTTTTTACTTAATTTTACTGAACTACAAAATTGGAATCATACAATTATATATTATCCATAGTGCATAGTTTTCAAAATGTCATTTTGAATTTATAATAATTTATGGATCATACAGGATTTCCCTAAAGTAGCATGTTTAAACATGGAATAAAGACACCAAAAGGACATGCAATGTTTTTAAGGCCAACCATCCTGGAAAGCAGTTCTGGATCCTATTTTGTCTCTTCAGTTCACTGCTAAATGCTGGAACACAACATAACTGGTAACAATAATCCAAACTTTATCCTAGTGAATTATCTTTTAAAAAGAATAAATATCCATCCCAAGCATATAGAACTTTTAGGATGCTCCTCGACAGGTATTTGAAAATGTGTCCCCATTTTCCATTGCCATAAATCTAAAGCCTTTGAATATATTATCTGTTCATTTTTTATTTGATATAAAATAATCTAGTAGTTCACTATTGCAGAAGGTTTTTATCCCCCAGGTAACATTTGACAAGGTCAGGGGACAAGATCGATTGTCATGACTCAGGGTAGAGGTGCAAATGATATCTAGTGCAACTGATATCTAGTGGAAGCCAGGGACATGGCTAAACATCTGATAGTGGACAGGCAAGGTCTTACAACAAGGAATTATCAGGCCCCGTATGTCAGTCACACCAAGATTGAGTTAAATCTGCGGTCCACGTTGACCTTACCTGTCTTTGCAAAAGAGATGCACTCACTCTGACCTTCTCAGGATGAAGGATTCAAACTAATAGGTTTCAAAAACATGCTGGAGCACTTCACACAGGTGCTTGAGTGAACATTTCCCTCTAAATGGTATTATGGCATTTGACAAATGTGAAATCATTTCCACTTGTCTCTCTGAGAATAAAATATAGACCTAGGAAATGATGGCTTTACTGTTCTAAAGGTCAGGAAGGCCTTGATCATCTCTTTGAATAGAAAAAAATTTACAGATGCTTTGCAACAAGCATAAGCCTAACAGAAGAGTCAAAAGTAGTACCTTTTATGTTTTATCTCTTTAACATTTAAACGGTTTCTGAAAGCAAAGGCGAGAAGAATTGGGCTTCAGCTGATAACCATGTCATTTTAAGATTTGTGCCAAGGCTAGGATCCTTAGAACCACAATCACGTGGCTTATTTTAGCTTACATTTCAAACTAGTGGTAAGAATAGGTATTATGCATTTGGTAAGTGTTTGGGGAATTTTAAAGGTTATTAAGTTCTGAATAACAGAGTCTCTCATGTTTTCCCACCAAGCTTTTCCCAGCAGTTGAATATATCTGGATCTTATTCTGGTCTTTCATTCTTTTTTTAGCTTCCTGAAATGACTCATGTTCAAACACGACGACCCTGGATGATGTTTCTCCTGCAGAACGTTGGATTGATCTTAGGTTGGCTTTCTCTCTTACTCTTGGCTATATATGAACAAAACATTAAAGTATAAATTAAGATTCTCAAAATTCCTCGAAAATGAAGTTACACGGTCTCATTTCATTTCTTTTGTTGTATTCTACAGTGATTAGTAAATTAAGCATTTCTTATCTCAAGTGAAGAATGTGCCTTTGAGTTCAT
Source organism: Geosciurus inauris (assembly GCA_004024805.1). Classification (NCBI taxonomy): domain Eukaryota; kingdom Metazoa; phylum Chordata; class Mammalia; order Rodentia; family Sciuridae; genus Geosciurus; species Geosciurus inauris. The sequence continues at coordinate 120,027 of PVHX01000225.1, forward strand.
TAACCTGTTAATTTTTAAATGCAGTTTTGGTTTTGAATCTATCTAAAGGTCAGATTGTTATCATTGAAATTTTGGTTTTTATTTCCAACAGTGTGGTAGAACTTATTATGTTTTGTTAGCCATTAGTAAACTCAATTCTAGTAAACTTAAAAAAATACTGTTTCCCTATAAAAGAATATTTACTCATAGTGTTTGAAGTAGACAGATGCCTGTTGGGATAAAATCAGCTGTGACCTTTCTGATGTCAGTTATGTTTTTTTTTTTTTTCCTGTGAGATTTTAAAATCAAAAGTAACCTAAATAACAAAGAAATGTAATAAAGTCTATTTTTAACGTGGTGATTTGTATGATCTTCTATTATCAGGTGTCAGGTGTCAAGTACCCCCTTACAGAGCTGATATGGTATAGTTCACCTGGAGGCATTACTCACTGGCTAAAGAGTGCTCATAAGCTTCGGAAGCCCAAAGGATAATATGTCAGCATTCTTCTTCTAAGTCACCAAAGAAAATCTGCTCCAGGCTGGTAGAACTGGAAACAAAAGATGAAGTTAGAACATTTTTAAAATAACAAAGATTGAGTCAAGGCAATAGATTAATGCTTAAATGCTCACAGATTGTGTAACAGAGAATATTTATGGAAATAATCTTACTGACAAGTAAGATATGTTTTATATTCATTCTGAGGAACAGAATCCTAAACAGGATTGCAGTAGGTACGTTTATGAAATGAATAAGCAACATTACTGATAACCTAGCAAAATTATTAAAATAGAAAATAACCCTGGCTGTAGTCATGTTTTTTCTTGGAACATGAATGCCTAATATTTTTTCCTTTTTTTTTTTTTTTTAAGGATTATCTTGACAAGGGAAAAAGCCTGTTTTACTGCCAAAATGACTCATGGCACTCAGTCATATGTCTCTCCCACCTTTTACTCACCAGTGAGTAGATATTCTTTGCCATGCCTCCCAAACACAATCTTTTTCAACCACTTTTCTTTGATTTCCAAAGGAAATATCCTTCTTTCCCAGTTGTCTTTAGGACTTGCTTTTAAAGAAGCATCACTGAATAGTGTAGTCGTTCTCAAAGTTGGGCACCTATCAGGATCAAGTGGAAGACTTGTCCGTAGGAAACACAGGCAACTGGCTTCATTCATCCTTGGAGTTTCTGATTCTGTAGGTCTGGAGTGGGGCCTGAGACCTTGACATTGATCAGCTTCCAGGTGGTACTGATGCTACCGGATGGGGCATGACTCTGAGCACCACTACTATGACAGAGGTCAGGTAGGCTGGGCTTCAAGAACAGGTGCACACTCTGTTGCTCAAAAGCTATGTGCTTTTGAGTAAGGAGGTTAACACTTCTGAAAACTTCAGGGTTAGATAGACATGAGTTCCTGAAACTCCCTTCTCTTCATCTGTTGCTTTATAGTATCAGATCAGTCCTGGGAGTTGCTAGATGGGGAATCTACAGATAATACTTTGAGTCACATTTACCCTGAAAGATAAGCAGATTTGACGATAGAGCTTGGCTCTTCTTTTGTTAAAAGGCTAAATTGTAACTGAATAGATCCCTTCACGTATAGGTCAACAGAGTATGGAGATATCAACGGTTCGTTCCTGGTGCCATCTGTGTTTGGGTTTCTATGCCCAGGTTGTGATTTTTTCATTAAGCTTCCATTTATGTCAATTTCATTAGAACAGCTCTGATGAGTGTCTTTGCTTCCATTTCAAGTTTAGAGTGGTCTGGGACTGGTTAAATTAAACTTTTTAGAAGGAGCTGCTCCCTCTATAACCTCCAAGTTAGAGTGAATTTGACACTGGTGAGGTGAGGCACTTGGAGGGAGCCAGGTGTCAGAAGGGATGTATATATTAGACATACTCAGTGTCTTGTAACCTTATTACCAGTGTTCCCTTATTGTCAGCAGAGACCTGGCCACTCAGAGGTAATCCTAAGGAGAGTGTGACATAGTGGCTTCTGAGGGCCCCTTTCTAGGATCCCCATTTCTCCTCTTCTTGAACTTATTGCTATTTTTTTTCCTAATCCACACTGAGTTCCAGACAACAAACCACAGACCGAAATAAAATTGCTTGAAAATCTCTATTCCTCAAAATCGAGTGGTAATGATAAAAATAATATCATTGCAACTGTGTGCCTTTCTAGACATGAACAGAGTCCAAATCTGGGATGGTTTATGATTGTGATCCCTTTTGGCAGTATAAGTAATGTGCTACCCATTGATCTCTGAGGTACATGGCATTTTCCTTGCAACCAGATTTTTCAGTAATGTAGAGTATTTCTATTTCCTAGGCCTAAATTTAGAATTCCACTGTATTTTTACTTGGTGATTGATTTGTTTTTTCATCACTGAACTAGAAATGCTCCTGAAGAAAAATCAAAGAGAAAATCATGCAAAAATCTTATTTGAACATCCATCATCCATTGACAGGGCCATCTTTAGGGAAAGGGAAATTGGCCCATGTTCTGTGATGCAGAACAGAGCCTAAAAAAATGGCACCACTACTATCTGCTGATCAGCACCAGAGTCTTCCATGACTATGCCGGTGAATGTGGCCACTCAGACCCTCACCCTTTCAGAACCATATTTATAGGTGAGCCTATGGCTGCCCTTCAGAGCCACACTTCTCTAGATGCTGCACATTTACAACTCCTTTTGCCCTTCAAAACTGGAAAGGGGAGGGTCACCCAATCACTAGGGTAAGCTAGACTAATCATTTGACCTCTTACGTGGTCATTTAGAATTCAGTCTGTAAACTAAAATCCAAGTTCAAAGCCCAGCTACAATGCTGGGAATAACACTTTTTACTTTCCACAAAATAGGGCTAAGAAGAGACCCTACATCATAAGGTTGTGGTGACATCAATATGGGACTACTTATGAGCACTTAACACAGTACTTGGAAAATACTAATAGTTCAATAAGTATTAAACCATCATCATCATCATCATCATCATCATCACCATCAACATAGTAACTCATATTCTCTTCTTTTTTTTTTTTTAGTTGTAGATGGACATAATATCTTTATTTATTTATTTTTATGTGGTGCTGAGGATCGAACCCAGTGCCTCATGCATGCAAGGCAAGCACTCTACCACTGAGCCACAATCCCAGCCCTCATATTCTCTTCTTTCAATACAGTTTCACAGTGTACCCCTCAATGCTGTTCCTTTGGTCCAGAAAATCTCTTTTCTTGGTGGAGAATGGAGATCAAACCTTTTTTTATGTATTATAATCTTCTATAAAGCCCCAAAACTGGCTCCTTCCAGTCCTTCAATGCTGTGTGCTTTGACTCACTTCCAGAGCAGGAGAGATGGGCCCCCTCTGGTTTGCTGCACTCTGCCCACCCTCCCCAGGCAGGCTTTGTCTGTGACATAATGCCTACACAGTGTGAGCCCCTTTCTCTTATTCTCTCTCACCACAAGGGAAAACCTATCATGTTTCACTTCACTTCTGAAGTTGAATAATGGAACCCGATAGAGAGGAACCTTCCTGAGGTCAGAGTTATTGTCACAACTCAATTTCAACTCAGTGGGGGGCGGGGGGAACGACAAAAAGTAGTTCAATTGATTCCCCCTGTTACCAATGCACCTGCTGAGGAAATGAAACCCACCAGGGAAAGATTTCAGCACCAGGAAAGGAAACAGCTTGTGCCTGCTTGAGGCCTGGCTCCTTTAAATAAGGCCAATGTCGCCTGTTCTTTGGGAAAGAGCACCAGGACAGAGAGGTTGCGTGTGCCCAAACTAGTGTCCCTCGGCATGAGGGGATAAGCCCCACGTTGTCATGCACTTCTCAAAATCCAGCTGAAATTTAGGAGAAAATGTGAGATGCTAGAGATGTTCCTCAACCCAGAGTAGTCTTGCCTTGCATACCATTGCTTCTTTGAATGGCCCGTGAAACGTATTTGCACATCTTTTCCATTTGTACTCACACCCCTGCATCCTTCTTGGTTTAGAGCCTGAATGCTTAATGACCACAATGATCTTCATTGTAGATCATGAGAAATGGTTAAGAAAGTGCTCAGAGCACCTTGCCATGGATGTACCACTAATTGTGTCCTTAGACCCACATTTTCTCCTCTGAGAGATTAGGTTTGATGATCTCTTATGACCTCACTGAGGACTGGCCTGTGGTTCTCTATAAGCACTCTCCCTCCAACAGAATGGTGTTGCTTGTATCCTCCACTGCATGTCAGGCAGCACATAGCTTAGGGTAGAGTGTACTGCTCTTGCAGAAGTCACTTGTTTAGTAGGATAGAATTGCAGTAGCCATGATAGAGTAATTCAAATGGTGTCCTCCCAATGTTCTTCTCAAGCCTTGACCTTTGAATGTGATCTTATTTAGAAATAAAGTCATTGCAACTATAATAAAGTTAGGATGAGCACATGCTGTATTTAGGTGGTGTCCTAGTAAGAAGCTCCACCCACAGAGGAAAGAGACAGCATGAAGACAGAGGCAGAGTAAGCCAAGGAATGCCAAGGATGGTGAGCAACTACCAGAAGCAGGACAAGGAAGACAGGATCCTTCCCTTGAACCCCCAGAGGAACCATGACCCTGATAACACCTCGATTTGGAACTTCAAGTCTCCTGAATTGTGAGAGAACATGTTTGTGTTGTTTTAAGCCACCCAACTGAGTTATTTATTTATATGTTAGTCTTGGGAAACTCATAGTCTCTACAGAAGAACACTCTCAAACATTAAAGTCTTGGGGTTCTCATCAGCATAAATATTTAAAGAACTATATTTTAAAAACCTAGGTTAAGGTTTAAAGTCTACTGACTTTAAAGTAGAAAACTGTCATTAATGGTCCTTCCTTCTTTAGGTTCATTTGTTCAACAATCTTCTAGACAAACTAGATGAAGATATGGAAAACATGATTTTTAAATTTGTTGATGTCATAAGTCAAGGAGATGGATAAGTATGTCTGTAAAGCAGAATGAAGCTTTGAAAACATGACAATAATATTGGAAGCAATTAAATAATGGATATTAGCACTAAACAAACCTCAAAAGTAAGCCTCTAATTTAAACACCCTTCAACCAGTGAGAATGATGCTGTAGAAGACCAGCTTAAACATATAGGTCTATACTTTAAGCCAAAACTTGTTTCTTTTTTTCTTTGTTAAAGGAATTTTGTATAGGATATCCACAGATGCTACTAAAATTGATGAAAAGAAACCAGAGCCCTACCCTTCTGTTGGCCTCCCCTTGTTTTCCCATAGACATCTATGAGGGAGCTCTACTAATACCGCTTAGAAGAATGAAATCCTGCATTATAAATTAATATTTCAAATGCTTATTGCTACAAAAGATGTCTGTGGCTCATTGAGTAAAAATATAATTGTCAACTGAGCATATAATTCCAGTTTTATGAATGTACAGTTTATATCTTATATATTACATGTTTTATGAATGTACAGTTTATATCTTATATATTACACTTATTGAAAAGTTTCTGGAAGACTATACACTAAAACATGCATAATGGGTACTTTCTAAAGGAGACTGCTAGACTTGAGGGAGGGTAAGAACTCACTTGCATGGCAGGTCCTCACAATGAAGAGCAGAGCACAATCCTTTTGTGTGTCTGATTGGGGAGGGAAAAGTGGCCCTTGTGAAATGGGCCAGAACACTGTGTTCTTAACAACACTTGCCCTTCAGAGAAACAATTTTCTCAGATTCAACTGGTATTTTATAAGCAACTACCAACCTGGGAGAAAGAAAATACCAACTCCAACCATCCCAAACCTTTCCATGTCATCTAAGATGGAAAAAATTAATAGAACTGAGAAGCAGGCTCACTAAAGGACTGAACTTTAATCATAGGATTGTAGAATGCTTTCTTTCCCCACACACTACAAACAGATCAATAGGGCTCTTGTATACTGACAAGAAAATGCAACCTGCAACCAAAAGAACTACACATCTTGCATGTTAGCTTAGAAGAGGTCTCTAGGGAACTCCAAAGATAACATGCAGACCAAAAAGAAACAGGAAATTTTAGCCTCTGACAACAACAGCAACTGTAAACAGGAAACAAAATCCCTCATCAGGTAAACATAAACATCTCACCTGAGGGGCTATTTATCTTGTTTCTTTTTTATCCAGCATATCACATTGACTTTCAATACAAAATTACTAGGCAGACTAAAAGATGATGACTACTACTACTACTACCACCACCACCACCACCACTACTCAGTGGTAGAGCATTTGTCCTGTTTGATCCACAGCCCTGCAAATAAATGAATAATGAAAAAAATAGAAGAGACAGAGAAACCATCAGAACTAGTACTAAACGGGGCAGAAATATTGGAATTATCAGAGCAAGAATTGAAAATAGCTTTGATTAATATGATAATGGAAAACGTAGACAACATGCAAGAACAGCTGGGTAATGAGAGTAGAAAAACAGACACTTTAAGAAAGAATCAAAAAGAAATGCTATAAATCTAGAAAAAACAAAAGTGAAGAATATATCTGATGGACCCTTAAGCACACTGGACATGGCCAATGAAAGAATTAGTAAAACTGAAGAAATTACAACAGAAACATCAAAACTAAAATCAAAGGAAAAAATGTCCAAGAGTAATGGAACGATTAGGAAAAGTCAACTACACATAATGGGAATAATAGGGGAACAAAGAAAAAGGAACAGAATATTTGTAATAATAATTTCTTAGAATTCCTGAAAATTAATAGTAGACACCAAATCATATATCCAAGAAGCTTAGAGAATACCAAGCAGGATAAATAACAATAACAACAAAAAGTGTATAACTATGTACACTATTTTCAAGATGCAGAAAACAAAAAAGGAAGAAAATATCTTGAAAGAAGCCACAGGGAAATATTTTTACCTATACAAGAGCAAGGATTAGAATGACAATTGTTAGATTTCTCTTTAGAAACCATGTAATCAAGAAGAAAGTGGAGTGAAATATTTTAAGTTCTAAAGGATAAAGAGCCAACAATTTATAATTCTGCATTCAATGAAATTGTCCTCAGTTGTGAAGAGAAAATGAAAATTCTCTTAGATAAACAAAAATTAAGATAATTTATTGCCCATAGATTTCACTTGCAAGAAATCTTAAAAAATAATTTTTCAGGAAGAAAATGGTACAGGTAAGAAACTTAGATCTACATTAAAAAATGAAAAGCACTAGAGAAGGAATAAATCAAGATATAGCAAAATATTTTTCTTATTCTTAATTGATCTAACAGATGACAGTTTATTTAAAATAATAATAGCAGAAATATACTCAGTGATTATAGCTTACAGATAATTTGACAACAGTTTATAAGGATGGAAGGAGATGTGGGGAATATTCTATTAAGATATTGCACTATATGGTAAGTGACAGTATCGTTTGGAAGAGAACTTGGATTAATTTAAATCAAGGATTACCACACCAAAAAAAAACTGAAAAATGAAGTTTAATTGATATGATGAGAGAAAACATAATAGAAGAATACAAAATATTAAATTTAAACTAAAATATGCAAGAAAAAGAATGGAAGATCAAAGCAAGCAAACCAAAACAAAACAAAACAATCCCCCTAAACAAACAAGAAAAAACCCCAAAAGCCAAAAAGCACAATGAACACAAAGCAGTAACAAGTATACTAATAACTACTTTAAACACCAATGGTCTAAATACACCAGTAAAAAGAGAGATTGACAGAATGAATTATAAAACTAAAATTCAACTACATATTTTCTATAAGACACCTACTTTAAATATAAAGATACAGATGCATTAAATTAAGGGATAATGACACTTCTGAGTATATGTCCCAAAATATCAAAGTCAAAGACTCAAACAGGTATTTGTACTCGGCTGTTCTGAAACATGTATTTGCCTTTGCTAAAAGGTATAAACAACCCAAATTCTCATCAATGGATGAATGGATAAACAAAATATGAACATATGGTAGAATATTATCCATCTTTAAAAATAAATGACATTCTGAGACATTCTGCAACATGAAAGAATCTTAAAGACATTATGCTAAGTAAAACTAGACACATAAGGACAAATATTGTATGATTTAACATATATGGGGTATCTATAAGAATCAGATTCACACAGACATAAAACAGAATGGTAGTTGTTAGGTATCCCAGAAAGAAGGCATGAGAAGTTGTCATTCAAAGGGTACAGAGTTTAAGCCTGAGATCATAAAGTTCTGAAGACGGATAGTGTTGATGGTTGTGCAACAATGTGAATTTACTTTTAACACAAGTGAACCAAACACTTTAAAGTGGTTAAAATGATAAATTTATATTGTCTATATTTTATTTCAATAAATTTAAACAAAGGGATGGTGAAAGATATTCTATGCTAACAGTCAAATAAAAGGTGGAGTAACTATATTAATTTCAGACAAAGCACACTGCAGCAAAAATATCTATCAAGGAAACAGAAGAGCATTACATAATGAGTCAATTATCCCAAATATAATAATTCTTAAAATGTATGTGAATAACTGCAAAGTGGCAAAATATGTGAAGCAAAAACTAATAGAAATGCAAGAAACAATATATTAATCTATTTACTAAAGTTGAATAATTTAACTGCCTTCTATCCATAGATAGGAAAGAGAAGTGGATAGTAATTGACAAATAGCAGGCAGAAAATCAGTAAGGACATAGTTGAAATGAAGAGCATCATCAATCATCTGGATCTAATGACATCTATAGACTACTTTATCTAAGAACAGAAGAATACACATTCTTCTCAAGTTCACAAGAACAGTCACCAAAACAGATCATATTCTGGGCTGTTAACAAATTTAAAAGAGTAGAAATCATGTTTGCTCCCAGAGTACCATGAAATTAAACTAGAAACCAATAACATAAAGATAGCTAGAAAACTCCAAAATAGGTGGAGATAAAACAACACACTTCCAAATAACAGATGGACCAAGGAACTAATCTCAATAGAAACTAAATAAATTTTGACCAAATCAAAGTGAAAACACAATTTTTTAACCTTGCAAAACCATACCTAGGTGATTTCACTGGTGAGTTCTACTAAACGCAGAGGAAATTAACACAATTCTTTACACTCTCTTCTAGAAGAGAAGCAGAAAGAACACTTCTTAACTCATTTTGTGAGTCTGGCATCACTCCAATAAGAAACCAATGTTTCTCATGAACACAGATGCAAAAATCCTCAACAAGCTATGTACAGTGGTGTGCGCCTGTAGTCACAGCTGCTCAAGAGGCTGAGACAAGAGAAGCACTTGAGCCACCATCTCAAAAGAAAAAAAAGTCAGCAAATTGAATCCAACAATGTATTTTTAGAAAATTATATGCTCTTACCAAATGGAATTTATCCCAAGTATTCAAGACTGATTCAATAGTTGGAAATCAATTAATGTAACTCCTCACATCAGCTAATGAAAAATTATATGATCATATCAATATATGCAGAAAGTGCATTTGACAAAATCCTATACCTATTCCTGTTTAAAAATAAAAACCTTCCACAAGATTGTAATAATAATCTCCTCCACTTTATAAACATTTATGAAAAGCGCCTACAAATACAACCACCCTTAAATAGTGACAAAATTGAAGCTTTCCCACTAAGATCCAAACAAGAAAAGGATGCTCCTGTTGACACTCTTTTCAGCATCATACTAGAAATCCTAGCTAATTCAGTAAGACAAGAGAATAAAATAAAAAATATACGGAATGCAAAGAAAGAAATAAAATTGTCTTTGTTTATAGATAACATTATCTATATAAAAAATCTGAAAAAATTGATAAAAGATGCCTGGAATTAGTAATTATGGGAAGATTGTAAAATATGAAATTAATAAAAGTTAATTGCTTTCCTATATGTTAGCAATATATAAACATGGAATTTGAAGTTTAAAACACAGTATCATTTACATTAACACCACCCAGAAGGAAATTCTTAGGTATACAACTATCAAAACAAACAAAACCACCACCAACAAAAAACACATATAAGATTCTTTGAGGAAAAGAACAAAACACCAATAAGAGGTACCAAAGCACTAAGTAAATAGTGAAATGTTCCATGTCTAAAGAAAACTCAATCTTACCAAGATTTCAGTTCTTCCCACCATGATATGTAAATTCAATGTAATTCTAATCAGAATTTCAGCAAATTATTTAGTGGATATTAACAAACTTATCCTAAAGTATACACAGGGAACAAACTAGACCCAGAATAGCCAGTCAATATTGAAGTTAAAGAACAGATTTAGAGGACAGAAACTACCAACTTTAAGTCTTAATAAAAAGATACAGTAATTAAGACAAGTATGGTATTGATGCAGCCACAGAAACATAAATCAGTGGAACAGAATGGTGAATCTAGAGATAAACTCAAATAAATGGAGTCAAGTGATTACTGACTAATAAAGGCAATTCAATGCAAAGGGGATAGTCTCTCCTGGCACAATGTGGCATCCACTTGCAGAAACAAAACAAATTTAGACACAGACCTTACACTTCACAAAAAGTAACTTAAAGGCTGGGATTGTGACTCAGTGGTAGAGCGCTTGCCTTGCATGTGAGAGGCACTTGGTTCGATCCTCAGCACCGTATATACATAAATGAATAAATAAAGGTCAATCAACAACTAAAAAAAATTTTTTAAAGTAACTTAAAATGTATCATAGACCTAAATGTAAAATGCAAAATTGCAAATGCCCTGGTGGATGACATGAGAAAATCTAGTAACCTCAGGTTGGCTATGACTTATTAGACACAACACAAAAGGCCCAATTCATGAAAAAAGAAGTTGATAATTTGAACTTCATTAAAATTTAAAATGTCTTCTATGTTATAAATACTGTTAAGAGAATGAAAAGATAAGCAAGCCATAGATGAGAACATATATGCAAAACATGTCTGATAAAGGGCTGTTACTCCAAATATACAAAGACCTCTTAAAACTCATCAGTATATAACCTGATTTTAAAATGGGTAAAGGATCTAAACAGACACTTCACCCAAGATGATATACAAATGAAAAATGAGCATATGAAAAGGTGCTCAATATCACATTATTGAGGAATTACAGATTAAAACAATGAGATAATACTATATATCTATTAGAATGGCTAAATCCCACACACAGAAAACACCAAATGCTGGCAAGAATAGACACAACAGAGTTTTATTCAGCCTTAGAAAAAGATCGAATCATGTCATTTGCAGGAAAACGGATAGAACTTGAGGCCATTACATTAAGTGAAATAAACCAGACTCAGAAGATCAGGGGTCATGTATTTTTTCTCATATGTGGAAGCCAGAGAGGAAAAAATAAATGTTGGAAGATCTCATGAAAATTAAAGGGAGATCAGTAAAATAGAAGAGTGGGATTGGGGAGGAAAGAGGGAGAGGAAAAGTGGAAATTCTGGCCAACAATATAATAATATTGTTATATTATGCATGTACAAATATATAACACCACAGCCCACCATTATGCACCCCCAAAAAAGGAAAAATAAAATGAAAAAATTAAAAAGACATGTGGAGCTAGATGACCTCCAAGGCCCCGTCAAGTCTGGGAACTGATGCATGTACAGGGGCATTCTGGAGAATGACAATGTACTTGTGTCACAAGGACTCAAACTTTGTACCACATACAATTCAGGAAAGGGAAGCACTTTCCCAACTATTTTTGGAGCTGTTTTGGATTTGCCAACTATATGTGGATATTCTCTTCTCAGATATCCAGGTCACTATCGTAGCATTCAGCTAAAGTTTTAAAGTGAACTCTTTTTTTTTTTTTTTTGTCTATCTTTTCCACTAGACTTTTAGCTCCTTCATGGAAAAATGCTATCTCCTATTCATTTTTTGTACTCTCAGTCATTCACATATTTTCCAGAGGTGCTAATAAAAGCTTCGAATGAACATCAGATCATATCACTTCTCTATTCAAAGTATTTTCATCTTGTCATCTTCAGGAAAACATCCTTGTTGGTTAACATGGAATAAAGTCTATGATTGTTGCCTTTCTGACTCTCCCATTTCATTTTTCATTCTTCTCCGGCCTTGTGTGTTATGCCCCAACAGGAGGAGATTGCTAGTGTATTTTCCCTGAACACTTGCTGTTTCTCATCTCTGTATATTTGCCAAGGAGGTCCTGTCTGGCATACTTCAGGCATGTCTTCCTCCAGAAGTCCTCTGACTCTCCCAGGTCTCATCAAACCCAGTGGAATCATCTCAACATCTTCTCTGCTCCCACTCGACCTTGATCATAGTACCTGTTGCTCTGTGGTATAGACTACTTAGTGAACAGGACTGAATGACTCTACAGTGAACTGTATTGCTGGTGTTTTGGGATATTGGTATTCAATAAATTGTATGAGCTATTCAACACTTTAATATAAATAGGCTTTGTGTTTGATGACTTTGCCCAACTGTCAGCTAATGGATGTGTTCTGAGCATTACTACATTAAGGTAGGTGAGACTAAGCTGTGGTGCCTGGTAGGTTAGATGTATTAAATGTATTTTCCACTTAAAATATTTTCAATTTATGGTGGGTTTATCAGCATGTAACTCTATTTTAAGTCAGAGTATCTGTAGTCTGTTCACTGATAGTAATATCTGTTGTAGTTCTACCCTCCACAGCCTGAAGTATTTGAAAGAGCATGGGTTTTGGAGCTGCCTCTGACATGTACTTGTGTATTAATTTGGGCAAATTCCTTAACTTCCCTGAGACTTAGTTCTCATCTCAAATATAACACTTCCTGCCTTGCAAGGCTGATATGATATATGTAAGGAACCTAAAACATTTCCTGCAAATAATAAACACTCAAAAAAATTCTAGCTATTGTTATGTTATTACTTCTGTTAATATTTTTATCCACCCAATACTAAAAAATGAGTAAAGCTTAAATTGAGCCTACTAAAAAGCAACAATAATAATATTAGCAACATTTATTGAGCACTGTTTACATTTTGGGTGCTGCTTTATAAGTAATAATCTGTACTATCTCATTCAGTCTTCAAAATAATCCTTACTGCCTGCTTCATGGTGTCATTGTGAGGATCAGTGAGTAAATCCTTATTTCCTAGAATAGTTTCTGGAACATAGTGTTTATTAAATTAGGAAAATGTAAATACTGTTATTTCCCCCATTTATCAGATGGAGAAAGTAATGCACCAAGATTAAGTAACTTGACCAAAGTTATGTCAGTCAAGAAGATGGTGAAGCTGGAACCCAAACCCTGGCAGACTGACTCCTGCTTTCCTCATACTTCAGTGCCATGACAAACTGTTCTAGAATTTTCCACAGGTTGTGCCCCTTGCTGGAGATGAAGAGCATGACACACCTGTCCAGTTACCCTGCATTTTTCTTCTTTTACTCATTTCCTTCTATAGAATTTTTTTCCAGTGCCCTAACATCCAACTCTCCCTTTATCTCTGTCTGCTCGGGTGGTCGTTTGTTCTGCAGAAAACTCCATTCCACAGGTCTCTTTATGATCATATAGGGACCCTGAAAACTTACCATTCTCTCTCAAGAGATGTGCAGTTTAAAACAACCCCATTTCCACCAGGTCAGAAATAGTCCTGCCTCCCCCACCCCTGTGAGTTTCCTGGAATGTTTCTAATCCCCCCCACCACCACCCCTTTGCACAAATCCACACATCATTCCCTGAGAAAACACATAACAGGAAGAACATTCTGGAAAATGTGCATTCGTGTTACATGATTATCCAGGAGAAGTACCGGGACACGTTACCCTTCAGCTGCTCCAGAGGACCAGGCGCTGCCACAAGGTGCTTGCCCTTGGTGTGGTCATTCACGTTTTCTTACGAATAATCTGTATTCCGTGTGTGTGCACAGAAAGCCCTGTTTATGTTCTGAGCCTGCTATTTTGATATATGTGATAAGAAAATCACTATCATTTGAATCCACAGCTTGAGGGGACTGCTTTGCTTTTCAAGTACGTTAAGTTCTTAAACACGAGTGAGATGAAAAACATATTGCGCATCCCTCGGGGACTATTTAAAATGTAAAGTATAAATATTTCTCCTTTGAATGTACTTAACTGAGCAAGCCTGTCTCTGGTTTGTGTCCTTTCAGTCATCACATTGACATTGTGTTTGCTATTCCCTCATTTAGCTGAGTCGAAGTGAGCTGGAGAAGTGAAAATCAACACTTGAGCCGTTTCTGCCCGGAGGAGCCTGTGAAGGTTGCCAAGTCTCCCTTGATCACATAATGCCTTTCAGATAAGGTTAACTCTGCAGTAGGTCAGCCTCGTGTTAGTGTTTTATGGTGACAGATATGCTGGCTCCAGTCCTCCTGTCGCAATGCGTCTATTGTGGGAGAAAGCTAACCGGAAGTCAGCCAGCTAGGAGGCATGGTCACCTCTCACAGGCAGGACCTGGGGACTTGGCTGCAGGGCTTGGTGTAGGAGGGCCAACTCCAAACCACCCCCAGACCTCTCCTTCCCCAGCTAGAGGGTTTTAGGAAGTTCTAAAGAACTAGGAGACACTGGGCACAATGGCACACTCCTGTAATCCCAGCAGATGGGGAGGCTGAGGCTGAGGCAGGAGGATCGCCAGTTCAAAGCCAGCCTCAGCAACAGCAAGGCGCTAAGCAACTCAGTGGGACCCTGTCTTTAAATAAAACACAAAAAAGGGCTGGGGATGTGGCTCAGAGTTTCAGTGCCCCTTAGTTCAATCCCCAGTAACCCCCTCACCCCCTAAAAAAAACTAGAAGAGATAATATCTTCCATCTACCACCTTCTTCTCTGCCAAGCTCAGCTGCTGTACTTCAAGATTGAAATGCTTAATCACTAAGCCACCTCTCCAGCTCCCTCCCCCCTTTTTATATATGTATATTTTTTGAAACAAGGTCTTGCTAAGTTGATTAGGACCTCACTAAATTGCCGAGGCTGACTTTGAACTTGCGATCCTCCTGCCTCAGCTACCTGAGTGCTGGGATTACAGGGGTATGCCACGGTGCCCAGGTCCGATTCCATTTTTTTAAAAATATTTTTAAAATTTTTAATTGACACATAGAAATTGTACATACTTATGAGGTACTGTGTGAAATTTCAATTCACCTACACAAAAATGATCAGAGGGTAATCGGCACATCCATCACCTCAAACATTTATTCTCTTTCTCTTTGGGGAACATTCAACATTTTCTCTACTAGCTATCTTGAAATAGGTAATTAAATGATGTTGACCAGTTATCCAACTGCTATAGAACACTGAAAATTATTCCTGAACTGCACCTCTGTATGTTTCCCATATCCTTTTTGATCAGCCACAGAAAAACTCTACCCAAACCTTCACCCCCTGGCATATGTTCAAGTCAATTGTTCAATTCCATATATTTTGTCTATTTTAAAAGATACTATATGTTTTACACATAGTATAAAATATATGATACTCGTTTTCAAGAAATTTACAATCTTTCAGTGAGATAAAGCAAATATAGCTTTCATGGTGATGCAAGGTTTGTTGAGTGACATCTGGTGAATATGGATGGTGCTGGGGACCCAGAGGAGGAAGGGAGACCTTTCAGACCACAGTTTCCACTCCAGGGAGCCATCCCTGAACTGTGCATGGACTAAAGCAATGTTGAAGCCATTAGGCAGGAAAGTCTGGTATCAGAAACTCTCAGTGGGAACCCCCTGGGTTTGAGAATATCTGGTTCATGTGGCATCCTACCTAGCTCCCCATCAAGTTCTAGCATAGTTCCAGAGATGAGGTAACCCACTGGAGCCACATAGCCTCTTGGAGATGGGTGTGGCTTGCCAAAATGCCAATCAGCCTGTTTACTGCAAGACTCCTGCCACACCAGAAGCAAGCAGGGAACCAAGATTCCTCCTGCTGAAACCTTATTCCTGCTTTTGGTGCACACCGCCCCCCCCCCCTTAAATAAGAATCGGAGTCTTTTTTCACTTGTTCAGCTCCCATCAGGACTGGAAGACCCATCAGGTGCACCTCTTTGAATCTAATTTCTGACTCTGTCTTTATTTCTTACTGATTATTTCAGACTTTTTATTTCCCAGGCGGCTCACACCTCCTGAGCAGGAACCCCTCCTGTCGTGGGGTAAGTCACCTCACAATATTGAGCCCTGTTCTTTGCCATCTTGTTCCTTGCTTATCATACTTATTATATCATCTGGCTTCTTTATCTTAATGCTGCTGTTGTGATAGTTATTCCTGTTCTCTGTTTAACTTTTTTAGATTAGAAATCCAGTTTTAAATCCCTTCTCAAGTGTTCCCCACACCGTCTAGTTGGAGGGCTCATCCTGCACTCTGTCCCAGATCCAGGAAGCCCCCCTTCCCCCGCTCCCAGCTATCCAGCTTGATTCACCCCTGCCAGACAGCAACATCGGGAAGGGGTTTTGAGAAGAGGGATTTGATCCGTCTCTTTAAGAGTAGATGTCTTTTCCAGAGGTAGAAGGAATTTCTAAGTGGTGGGAACGGCTCATGTAAAGGCGCAAAGGCAGGAAACTGAAATAGGTTTGGAGCATGTTGAGTAGTTGGGCTAGAACGCAGGTGTACATAAAGGTGAGTCAAAAATCATATCTTCCGACAGATAAGTTGATGTAGAACTGTGGTGCCTTCAGAAGTCTCGGTTAATAGTTTGAAACTTCATGGACTATTACTCAGCCTTAAAGAAGAATGAAATTATGTCATTTGCCAGTACAAAGATGGAGCTGGAGAATATCATGTGAAGTGAAATAAGCCAATCTCAAAGAACCAAAGGCTGAAAATTTCCTCTGATATGTGGTGCTAATTCACAATAAGGGGCTGGGGGCAGAATAGAGGTACTTGGGATTACACATAGGGGAGTGAAGGGAGGAGGGGGGCATCAGGATCGGAAGGATAGTAGAATGAATTGCACATTATGACCCTATGTGCATATATGACTACATGACCAGTGTAACTCTACATCACGTACAACTAGAAGAATGAGAAATTATACTCCATCTATGTATACTGTGTCAAAATGCATTCCACTGTCATGTATAATTAATTAAAACAACTTTTTCTTTTGGTACTGATTGAACTCAGGGGTACTTGACCACTGAGCCACATCCCCAGCCCTATTTTGTGTTTTATGTAGAGACAGGGTCTCACTGAGTTGTTTAGCACCTCGCCATTGCTGAGGCTGGCTTTGAACTCGCGATTCTCCTGTCACAGCCTCCCTAAGTGCTGGGATTAGAGGCTTGAGCCACCGCGCCTGGCTGATTAAAACAATTTTTTTAAAAGCCACACACACAAAAAGAGAGAATACAAAACTTCCCAAGGTTTCTGAGTTATATGTCGTCAGGTTTTCCCAACAAGAGTTACGCTGCATAGCTTATACTCCTGTGCTGTTGTGCACAGAGCCTCTTTCATACCCCCTCATGCATCTGCTTGGCCATTTTGAGCCCCAGATGTCACCTGCTAGCACATGCTTCTGCTACATTCCAGTCTTCTTCATGTTCTGACCTGGCACTTCTCTATAGCCCTCTATAGATACTCTGTCCTGTGCAGTCCAGACATGCAGGCGCATCAGCCCTAAGGGCCATGCTTCCCCGGAAAGGCAGGGAGCATTAATAAAGGAGCATCCTGTGCAGGATGATTGGCACACCTTATACCCAGCTCCTGGAACTGTCCCAGCAGGAGGGAGCGTGGCTGCCCTCCCCTTCTGTGTCTCATCCTCTGCACTATTCTTCTATTTCCTGGGTTGCTTCTGAAGATAAATACCTTTGAGAAACACCTTGTTTCAAGGTCTGTTTTCCCTTGGGAATCTAGGCTAAGATCCACAGAATTTGTATCTCTGCTCTGGAGCGAGGAGAACAAAAATTTGTAAACAGCATTTTTAATTCATTAGTCTATTAAACCGTGGAATTATTTTTTTGCCAAATTCTTATTTGTAGAAATATAGATTTTACACAATCTTTTCTATTTTAACCATTTTAAAATGCGCAATCCAATGGCATTAATTATATTCACACTGTCTTGCTACCAGAACAATCTATGCTTCTAAAATTCTTTCACTATCCTGGCAGAAACTTGGTAGCCATGAAGTAATAACTTCTCTAACCCCTTCTCTCCAGTCTCTGGAGTTTCTAATCTACTTCCCATCTCTATGAATTTGTCTGTTCCAGATATTCTATATGTCTGGTTATTTTAATATATTTGGTTATTTAACTTGCATAAAGTTTTTAAAGTTCTCCCATGCTGTGAGATGCATCAGAGCTTAATTACTTTTATGACTGTATAATATTCTGTTGAATATATAGACATATATTTTTATATATTTACATATATATATTGTTTTTCCATTTATCTGTCCATGAACACTTGGTTACCTTTTACCTTTTCATTGTTGTGACTTCACCCTAATAAATATCAGCATATGAGTACCTGAGTTCCTAAATTCAATCTTTTGGGGGATATGCCTAGGATTAGAATTGCTACACTATATGGAAATATCATGTTTCATTTTTTGAGAAACTTCCAAACTGTTTTCCACAGCAACCTACATTCAGACCAGCAATGTAGAAGGGTTCCAATTTCTTGACATCTCCACCAACATTTGCTATTTTTCATTTTTTGTTTATTATTGTACTCATCCTAGTAAGGATGAAATTATATCTCACTGTCATTTTGATTTGCATTTCTCTAATGACTAAGGATACTAACATCTTTCCATCTGCTTACTGGCCATTTGTATATCTTCTTTGCAAAAATGTCTATTCAAGTCCTTTGCCTACTTTTAAAAATAGACTATTTTTCTCAGAGAAGTTTTATGTTCACAGCAAAGTTTCACAGAAAGTATAGATTTCCTTGTATTCCACCCATAGACAGCCTTATCCCTTATCAATATCTCCTACTAGAGTTACAATTTGTTACAACTGATGAACCTTCATTGATACATCAATATTACCCAGCCTCCATAGCTTATATTGGGTGTTAACATTATAGCACCCTTGGAGATGTACAATCTATGGCTTTGGATAAATAAATAATAAATGGATCTGACATTCTAATATCATGGAGAGTATTTTCAGGACATTAAAAATTCTGTTTATTCATCCCTCCTACCCCCTAACCTCTGGCAACCACAGATATTTTTAATGTCTCTATAGATGTCTTTTCCAGAATGTCATATGGTTGAAATCATACAACCAAAAGATTGACTTCTTTTACATAGTAATATGCATTTGTCTCCTGCATGTCTTTTCACGGCTTGATAGCTCAGTTCTTTTTATTGCAGAATACATGCCATTGTCTGACTCTACTACAGTCTCCTTATCCATTCACCTCCTGAGGAATAACTTGGTTATTACCAAATTTTGGCGGTTCTGGATAAAACTGTTATATGCTTCCCTATCAAGATTTGTGGGTGAATATAAATTTTCTATTGTTTGGGATAAATACCAGAGACCACAATTGCTGGATGCTATGGTCCAGGTATATTTAGTTTTATAGGAAACCATAAAATTAACCTTCAAAGTGACCATGCCATTTTGCATTCCCACAAGCACTGAAACAGAGTCCTCAGAGTGCTCACTGGCATGTGGTACTGTCAGTGTTCTGGAGCTTGGTCATTCTAGTAGGGGTAGTGTAGATTCTCACTGCCATCTTAATTTGCATTTCCCTGATGACGTATGATAAGGGGCATCATTTCATATGCTCGTTTGTCATCTGTGTGCCATCTTTGGTGAGGTGTCTGTTAAGATCTTTTGCCCAGTTTTAAACCAGGTTGTCTTCTTATTGTTGAGTTTTAAAAGTTCTTAGTACATTTTGGATAAAAATCCTTTATCAGATAAATTTTTTTGCAGATACTTTCTCCTACCCCATAGCTTATTTTTTCATTTTCTTGACATGGTCTTCATAGAGCAGAAAAAATTTAATTCTCATTAATTTCAGCTATCAATTCTTTTTTTTTTTCATGGATAGTGCTTTTGGTATTTTATCTAGAATGTCATTACTAATCCTAAATTCATCTAGATTTTCTCCTATGTTATTTTTTAGGAATTTTATAGTTTTAGATTTTACAATTAGGCATGTGATCTATTTGAGTTAGTTTTAAAATTTAAATTTATTTCTAACAAAGATAAACACATTTAATTGTATGTATCATTAGGGTACCATGTTAGGTTTTGATAACATTTGAGTTAATTTTTGTGCAGTGGATAAGTTCCGTGTCTAGATTTGTGTTTTTGCACATGGATGTCAACGATATTTCATTACATTTGTTGAAAAGACTGTCTTTGTTCCATTATATTGATTTATTTCTTTGTCAAAGCTTAGTTGACTACATGGCTCTATTTCTGGAACATCATGATCTATTGATCTATTTGTCTATTCTTTTGCCAGTAACATGCTGTTTTGATAACTGTTGTTTTATAGTAAGTATTATAGTTTGCTAGCTTCACTCTAAGATTGAGTCTGGGTCTTTTTGTCTCTCCATATATAATTTCAATCAGTTTGTTAGTATCTACTAAATAACTTGCTGGGATTTTGATTTGGCTTTCACTGAACCTATATGTCAATGTAGGAATGACTGACATATTGAGGATATTGAATTTTTCTTTCCTTGAATACAGAATATCTTTCCATTTGTTCAGTTATTCAATATCTTTCATTGGCGTTCTGTTGATTTATACCTAAGTGTTTCATTTTGAGGACTGCTAATGGAAATGGTGAAATATTTTTAACTTTAAATTCTACTTTTTCATTAATGGTATAGAGGAAATAAATTGACTTTTGACTTTTGTGTATTATCCTTATATTCTGCAGATTTACTATAGTTGATTATTAGTTCCAGGAGACTTTTGTTGATTCTTTCAGATTTTCTTCATAGATGCTCATGTCATTTGTGAACAAGATGGTTTTATTTCTTCCATCCCAATCTGTGTACCTTCTGTTTCCTTTCTTGTCTTATTGCATTGACTTGAACTTCCACTGTGATGTTGAAAAGGGATGGTAGGAATGGACATTCTTACCTTGTTCCTGATATTAGTGGGAAAGCGTATAGTTTTTCTTCATTAAGTATGATGTTAGTTGTAGGGTTTTGTGGGGGATTTCATTTTTGTTTTGTAGGTGTTCTGTTAGGAAGTTTTCCCCTATTCCTTTACTTTGTTTTTTTTTCCATCATTAATAGGTGTTGGATTTTTTCAAGTGTTTTTTTCTGCATCTATTGATATTTTTGCGTGATTTATTCATTCATTCATTCATTTTTGTAGTCCTGAGGATTGAACCCTGGGGCACTTTAACACTGAGCTACATGTCTGATCCTTTTTGATTTTTATTCTGAAAGAGAGTCTTGCTAAATTGCCCAGGCTATTCTCAAGCTTGCAATCTTTCTGCCTCAGCCTCATGAGTAACTGGGATTATAGGCATGTGCCACAGTGCACAGCTATGATTCTTCTTCTTTAGCTATTGAATTACATTAACTGATTATTGAATTTTTTTTTTTTTTTGGTACCGGGGATTGAACTCAGGGGTACTCGACCACTGAGCCACATTCCCAGCCCTATTTTGTGTTTTATGAAGAGACAGAGTCTGAGTTGCTTAGCGCCTCACCCTCATCGGTGCTGAGGCTGACTTTGAACTCGCAATTCTCCTGTCTCAGCCTCCCTAAGTGCTGGGATTACAGGCTTGCGCCACTGTGCGTGGCTTGATTATTGAATTTTAAACCAGCCTTGCATGCCTTGGATAAAACTCACTTGGTTGTGGTATATAATCGCTAATACAGTGCTGAATTTGCTAATATTTTGCTGACAACTTTTGGGTCTATGATCATGAGAGAGGTTACTCTATCATTTCTGTACTTGTAATGTCTGTTAATTTTGTTCTTAGGTTAATGCAGTTTTCCTAGACAGAGTTAGGAAGTTTTCCCTTTGCTTCTATCTTTGAAAGAATTATAGAGAGTTGTAGTAATTTCTTTGTTAAATGTTTGGTGGAATTTATCTGTGAACAACCTGGGACTGCAGCTTTTGATTTGGCAGGATACTAATTATTGACTCTATTCTTTAATAGATATAGACCTATTCAGATTGTTTCTTTTTGTGTGAATTTTGACATATTGTGCCTTTTAAGGAATTGATGCATTTCATCTAGGTGATCAAATTTATGGGTATAGAGCTGTTCATAATATTCCTTCATAATTTGTTTAATGTCCATGGGCTCTGCAGTGATTTACCATATAATTCTAATATTAGTAATTTGTATTTTCTCTTTTTTCCTCAGTTAACCTAAGCTAAAGTTTTATCAATTTTATTGATCTTTTCAAAGAACAAGCTTTGAGTTTTATTGATTTTTCTATGCTATAAATTTCCTTTAAGTGCTATTTTCTCTGCACCTTGAATTTTTTGATAAGTTGTATTTTCATTTTTATTTTGTGCAAAATTATTTTAAGTTTCTCTTGAGATTTTTGTTTTGACCCATGTATTAGCTGGAATTGTGTTGTTTAATCTCCAACTTTTACGGCTTTCTAGATATCATTCTATTATTGATTTCTAGTCTATTTCCATTAGAATCTGAGAGCAGATGTTGTCTGGCTTTTTAGATTTATGTTTTATGGTCCCAAATGTGGCCTATCTTGGTGAAAGTTCCGCATGAGTTTGAAAAGAGTGTGTACTCTGCTCTTGGATAAAGTAGTCTTTATATGTCAGTTATATCCAGTTGATTGATGGTGGTCTTGAGCTCACCTTAGTGAGTTTCTGCCTGCTGGATCTGTCTATTTTTGACAGATGACTCTTGAAGTCTGTGATGCTCTTGTTGGGATTCATCTATTCCTCTTTGCAGATAACCTCACTGGAGGTTTATAAATTTTATTCTTTAAACAATGCTGCTGTAAATAGGCCTCCGGTGATGTGTTGAGATGGAGGAGGAAGAAGAAGGATTTTGTAGCGGTTCTACTAAGGCTCAGTCTTTCAGTGAGCCTGTGCCCTGGGGCAGTGAACTTCACAGACATTTCTCAGCATTTTTCTCCCCCATTATGTGAGATTGGATGTCTAGACAGAACTATATGTGGGCATTTTATTTCTTCTATTTGGAAGGCCTGAGCTGCTGGAATTTGGTATTCCCTCTCCTTGGGGTCAGTCAGCCCAGTGAGTTAGACTTGGTTAACTAGTTCCTCCTAAGGGGATACCTGGGTAAAAAGAGTGTTCTAGTGTGTTTCAAAATGGGCAATCTCTTTCCCCTTCTCCCTGCATGAAGCAAGAGGGAACTTTTTGCCAACTTTTCCTTACTATAAGAACCTTCTTAAACTCAAGGGGGTAAAACTCACAAAAGCACAGGAACCCCAGAGACTTTGTCTCCAGGACTTTTTAACTCAGATTTGCCCACATCCAGCCTCCAGCAATGAATCAGCCACAGCTTTTGTTTTGTTTGTTTCAATTTCCAGAGCAGTGTTTTGCCCTGCAGTCTCACTTTCTTCCTGGATCAAAGAAAGTTGTTGATTTCTTGATCATTCAGCCTTTTACTTATGAAGGATGCAGAGTGGTCACTTCTCAGCTTCTTCAATGGGAACAGGGAGTCCCTCTGCCTATTTTTTCACTGGGTTGTTTCTGTTCATGAGTTGAGAGTTCTTCATACATTTTGGATATTGGATTAGTTAGGTCTCTCCTCAGATAGACAATTTGCAAATGTTTATACCTTCCGTTCTGTAGGTTGTCTTTTTTCTTTCTTGATACTCTCTTTGGATGCATGACAGCTTTTAATTTTGATGAAGTGCAGTTTGTCTCTTTTATCTTTAGTTGCTCATGTTTTTAGTGTATGTCTAAGAAGCCAAGTTCATGAAAATTTACCTCCAGGTCTTCCTGAATTATTTGTGTTTTTAAACCCTATGTCACAGGCACTTCCCACATATAATCTTACTAAATCCTTGTTACAATCGTATCTGGTGGTGGTGTCCCCTTTCGATTGATAAGGTTGTCTGAGCTCAAAATAGTCATTTTCCCAAAACTGAACCACTTGTAAATTGATAAGGCAGGGATGTGAACCAGTGTTTCCAAATTCCTGATAGATAGAAATTAGGGGTGGGGTTCAGAAATGAGATGTAATGTGAGAAATCACTGTATGTTTCAGGAATTCCCCAAATCATACATTATTCCAAAGGTACTTCCAATATTCTTTCACATACCTTATTTAATCTTATAGATATCTAGAAAAGCTTGTCTAATACATAAGAAATATTAAATTTCATATTATTTATGGAATATGATGAATATTCAAAACACTGGGAAATGCCAGCAGACCATATTGGGTGGTATTAATGTGACATTTGGCTCTCCTACAGGGCTAGCAACTACAACAAATCTCATGCAGAAATTGCCAAATTAAGGACTTATTTGCTTCTTTGTTATTTTTTAGAACATTCATAGGATTTAAATAAAGCATGCAATGTGTGTAAACTTACACATCATGTATAAGCTTGTTAGTATTTATTTTATGGACCAGGATGGCACACTGTTAGTAGCAAAGCCATAAATGCTTTGAAACTTGAAACATAGCAAAAGCTACAAGTAAGACTGGCTAGATTGTGAACACTCCTCCTGTACATGGACTGTTAAGCTTTAGCATGTCCTGTGGAATTATAGTACTTGTCCCCTTACCCCAATTTCTCAACTGATTTTTCTCAGGATTTGGAAAAACATACAATTTTTTTGAGAATTGTCAAGAAAGAATTCTTGCATAGAAACACTAATTCGTCTCAGGACTGGATTTTTCTCCTCCAAAACCTGTGTTACTCTCACAACCATATCTGGCAGCCTCCCAAGAGAGGCTAAGAAGAAAGGTGACAGGGTGTTTCCCACTAGGAGGTATTTGATGTGACATCTTGAGAGTGATTCTTGGGTGCATTAGCTTCCCATTGCTGCTGTAACAAGTTACCACAAACTTACCAGCTTCAACCAATACTAGTTCATTCTCGTAGCATCCTGAAGGTCAGAATTCCACAATAATAAGTGGCACTGGACTAAAGTGTTGGCAGGACTGGTTCTACCTGGAAGCTCTTTAAATGTGGTATTTTAAAGTGGCCACCTTTATTTCTTGGATTGTGTTCTGTTTTAGTGTTTGTATTGCCATAACAAAACACCACAAATCCAAAACAGGGGATTTAATAAAGAACAGGATTTATTTTCTCACCATCCAGAAGCTGGGAGTTCAAGATCAAGATGCCAGCAGGTTTGTTTCTCCCAAAAGCCACTGCTTGAGGCCAGGCTCTCCTCACAGCAAGCAAAGCAGACACATAGCTACATTTCAGAATGGCTGAGCAAGCCTCAAACTCAGAGATCCCTCTTGACTGTTTTGGCTTTTCCTTCAATTTCTCAAGCTTGAGCTTTAATCATTTACCTTAGTGCTTATCAGCCTTTGCAAAGACCAGTGTTCTTAGGTACCATTTAAGGCATCATTTAAGCTAATGTACTTTAAAAGTTAAACTAGGTTCATATCATTTTTTGCTATCATGCTTTTTTAGGGTAACATAAAAAGTATAATACAGCTGGGTGTGGTGGTGCATGCTTGTAATCACAATTCCTTGTGAAGCACAAATTCAAGGCCAGTCTCAACAAGTTAGTGAGACCGTGTCCAAAAATAAAATAAATAAAGGGCTGGGGATGTAGCTCACTGGTAGAGTATCACTGGGTTCACCTCCTAGTATAGAAAAAAAAAAAAAAAGAAGGAGAAGGAGAAAGAGGAGGATGAAAAGGAGGAGATGAGAGTATTCCTCCATTAGCTGCAGTTTTACATGTAGTCAACTAAGGTCTGAAAATATTATATGGAAAATTCCAGACATAAATAATTCATAAGTTTTAAATTTTATATCTTTCTGAACAACATAATAAAATCTTGTACCATCTTGCTCCATTCTGCTTGGAATGTGAATTATCCCTTTATCCAGTGTATCTACACTGTATATGCTACCCACCAGATAATCACCTATTAACCATCAGTTATCAGATCAATTGCCATGTTATCACAATGCTTGTATTCAAGTAACCTCTCTTTTACTAAGTAATTACTCTAAAGCATAAAAGTAGCGATGCTGGCAATTCAGATATGCCAAAGAGAATCTGCAAAGTGTTTCCTTTAAGTATCATTTCGCATCATCACAGAAGAGGTAAGTGAAACACAATAAGGTATTTTGAAAGAGAGATACTACATTCACATAACTCTTAGATTATGTAATTATTATTTTTAAGTTGTTTGTCTTTTACTGTGTCTAATTTGTAAACTTTAAGTATATATGCCGGAAAAAAAATGTAGTCTACTTAGGATTTAATACTGAGTAGTTCAGGCATCCACTGTGGGTCTTGGAACATATCCCTTTTGGATATGTGCTCAGAGAGAAAAGGAATAGGCCGGGGAAAAGGCATCTGAAAGAGCAAGTCCAGGTTAGTGGTTAAGAGATTCAACGTGGGAGACAGATACAGATTCAGATCCTAGCTCTGCCGCTGTACAGCCCATGTGATTTGTAGTCATTTCACTTAACTCCTGAAGCATTAGGTTCACTGCCCATGACACAGAAGGATAGGGCTTGAGAAGCTCTGGAAAATGGAAATAATCACAGTAATACTGGGGCAGGGACTCAATGAAAGAATGTATTTGTGGTAATCAGAATGATGTCCACCTAAAGACAGATTCCCACATCCTAATCTAGGAATCTGTCAACGTTACCTTTTATGTCAAAAAACATCCTGCACACTGACTAAGGCTCAGAACTTTGGGGAGATGGCAAATGGGAATTAAGTTTGCAGATAGAGTCATGATTCCTAATCAGCTGATCTTAAATAAGGGGAAATATTGGATCACTTGTTTGAATTGAGTGAGATCAGAAGGGTCTTTAAAAGTGGCGGAGGGATGTAGAAGAGGGCAGGGGGTATGAGAGGGACTTAGCCTGCCGTTGCTGACTTGGAAGACAGAAGGGGCCTTGAGGAGAGAAATGGGGATGGCCTCTAGAAGCTGGAAAAAGAAGAAAATAGAGGCTCCTCTAATTAAAGCTTCCAAGAAACACTAGATCATAATAAAGATCCTAATGAAGTTCCCGGTACATAGTAAATTATCAATAAACAAATACATGTTGATCATGCACCATAGATAGGGGAAGGGAAAGCTGAATACTTCTAAAACATGTCCAGACTCCACAGAGGCCTACTGATTCACAGAGCTGGGTTTAAAACCTAAAATAGTTCTTTCTCTTAATAAATTATGGCCAGATTCAGGATTACCATATCTATTTTCACCCCTGTCATTCTGCATGAAGAGCACTTGAAAATACTTTAATAAAATACATGTATATACACACTAGAATGCATATATTAAAAATCAAGTCGTTCCTGGTTGCAGCAGCTCCAGGTAGATGTAAGCCTGTCTTTCTGGTTACCACCATTCCAGAGCACCCTGCCATCACCTCTCACACTAGCGATGCCAGCAGCCTTCCAACAGGTGTCTTTGACATCAGGGGCTCCTGCCTTCCATCCATCTTCTACACCATCCGAATGGTGGGTTTTTAAAATTAAAGCATTATATTTATAAGAAATATTTGGGTTCCTTTTGATATAATTATATATACAATGAATTTGATGTCAATCCTATTCCCCTTCCCTTTTCCTCCCCATTTTCCTCCCCCTTGTCTCCCTCATCTATTCTACTGATCTTCTTTTCACTCCTTCATATATTTATTTTGGAATGGTACTTTCTACGTATACAAAAAAGAGAGATTCCCTTTGATACATTTATATATTATATAACATGATCCTGTTAGATTCCGTTCATATTTCTTTTCCTATCCCTTCCCGCCTCCCTCCCTCGCTTTCTCCTATTTCTCCTGATCTTCCCTATATCTTTATGGTATCTGATGCCCTCCCCAACCCCACAGCCTTCTTTCGTTTATTTTTCTTTAGTTTCCACATATGAGAGAAAACATCTGACCCTTGGTTTTCTGAGTCTGCCTTCTTTTTTTGGTACTAGAATTGAACCCAAGGGCACTTTACCACTGAGCTACATCTCAGCACTTTTTGCTAATTTTTATTTTGAGGCAGGTTCTCACTGAATTGCTGCTGAGCCTGGCTTTGAACTTATGATTCTCCTGCCTCACTCTCTCCAGTCACCTCCCCCCACCCCCCGGGACCTTTTATTTTAAACAAAAATATGGGCATGTGACCCTCATTATAAAGCCTTCAATGATTTTCTATCACTTCTAGGAAAAAGTTCCAAATTCCTGAGGTATTTTCAAGGGTCTTTGCAGCCCATTTCCGAACAGCTTACTTTCTAGCTTGAGTTTCATAGCTGCCCGCTTGAGCTTTGTGCTCTGAGCCACCAGGACTACACCACAATTTCTAAATACACATTGCACTTACTGCCTCCTTGCTTTTGCCATGTCACTCACTCCTCCCCAAATGCCTTTCTCAAACATCATGGCAAGTCTGAGTCTTACCCAACGCTGTCTGCAACCTTTATAGTTGACCTCAGCTGAAAGCAGTCTCTCCTCTGAGTTCATGGAGTATGCTGCATTCCTCATCTACTGTCTTCCATGGCCTCTAGAAGCTGGAAAAAGAAGAAAATAGAGGCTCCTCTAATTAAAGCTTCCAAGGTGATTTTCACAGGGAGCTTCTCTCAACTATAGATCTATAAATGAAGAGGGGAAAGGGCAGGAGGTGGAGGTGGAGAGTCAATATCTTATACTCTGATGAATCCCATGCAGTATCTAGAATTGTATCTTTCCTTACGGGAGCCACTACTACACATGGCTATGTAGATTTACATCAATTGCAATTAAAACAAATTTAAAATTCCTTAATCATAAGTCACCTTACGAGTGCTTAATAGTCATGCGTAGTTGGTGAGCACCACACAGATGGGATGTTTCCACCATCACAGAAAGTTCTAATGGTCAGTGCTGATGGAGAACACAGGAAATGATCAATAACTGAGAAGGAAAGAAAGGAGGAAGGGAGAAAGGAGGAGAGACTTGCTAGTCAGCTTCACATTACTGTAACCAAAATACCTGATAAGAACAACTTAAAAGAGGGAGAGTTTATTTGGGCTCATGTTTCCAGAGGTTTATCCGTGGTAGGCTAAGTCCATTTTTCTGGCTCAAGGTGATACAGAACATCATGGCAGAAAGGTGTGTTGGAGGAAAGATGACTGGCCAGGAAGCAGAGAGAGGGAAGGGGGCAAGGGGCCAGGCAGATGCACCCTTCCACAGCATGACCCCAGTGACCCACCTGCTCCAGTCACACCCCCACCCGCCTATGGTTACCACCTAGTTAGTTCATTCAAACTAGGATGGACCAGTTGGGTTATAGCTCTCATAACCTAATCATTTCACTTCGAAATATTCCTGCTTTAACACGGGAACTTTGGTGAGACACCTCATATCCAAGCCATAACAAGAGGGAATATGAATATAACTCCAAAGAGATATCGGGAAACATTGTCTAAGACTTGCAAATGAGCATAAGGAATTACTTAGTATCCTGTGTTTCTCTGCTGACTTTTCATTATCCAACATGGTAGGGAAAGGAGCTGACTTGTAGAAAAGTGTTGGGAAGCAATGCAAATAGATTTTGTTGCACTAGAGAAATAATTCATTTGCCCCTGGTATAAAAGATAATCTCAAATGTTACATTTTATAGCCCTACAGGATATGAACATTTTTTAACAATTTTTTAATTTGCTCTGATGAGTTATATAAGCAGAATACATTTCAACTCATTATACACAAATTTAACAAATTTTTAACTAAAAGAAGTGTTTAATGTATAATCTGTTCTTCAAAGTCTTTTGGGGGTAGGTCTTCGTATCTTATTGGTTCTTACAATGATTACCAAGTTGGATAAAATCTCACACACATGTTCATTTTTTATATGCATGTTTTTGGCACTACAAGAACTATTCCTGAGGAATTTTGAAGGTTGTGGGAAGATGTTCAGGTAGATTCACGTGGAAGCTAGATAAAATGCCTGGCTTAAGAACTGCATTTCAGGGCCTGTATTTGGCTCCCAGAGTGAATGTCAAAAATCAGTAGATTTTTAACTTTGTGACTTCCTGTTTGTTTAGGTTCTTTCATACTCTGCTGTGTTTTGGTTTTTGTCTTTTTTTTTTTTTTTTTTTTTTTTTTTTTTTTTTTTTTTTTTTCTTGTTTTTGAGTGGTTTCGGTCCTTGTTCATGGAAGCCACTAAGTTATTCCTTGTCTGTTGTAGCAGTGGGATTCAGTTGTGTGGTCTAGTTGGTGATCTGTGCCAGATGCCTGGTTCAAGGGAATGAGAGCCATGTTTTCAATTCTTTAAAAATTACACTATAGCAGGGCAAAGCCAATGACAAATGGAGGAATCTCCTTTCACAGAGGTCCTTTTTGAGATGCTGGTCCCCAAGCACTTACCCAAATATGAGAGTTTGAAATCATTTTGGAAGGAAGAAAATTGCTTTTCAAAATCTATAATGAAAGAGTTTCCAAAAGAGTGAACTGACAAACCAACAGAAAAAAGTAATGTGAAGATGAAAATGTGCTTTGCAGTCCCAAAGTATGCAAGACAGAAGACATAACTGAGTAGGAGATAGAAAGCAGAAGCTCTCTGATTTTAGTCTTTGGGGTGAGATATTAAAAAAAAAAAAAAAAGAAAAGTCCTTAAACAGATTCCCATGGGGTCAAGATAAAAGTTTGTTACTTTAACACTATACTTTCAAAATGTTAAAAGAGGAAATAAAGGATAAGAAATAAAGTGAATACAGCCAGGACAAAGATTTCTCTGATGGATAGAAAAAAAAATAAGAACAAATATAATGATGTGTGGAGGAGGAAAAGGTCATTCTCTAACCTCTTAGATTCTTTTCGTGGTTACTTGCAAAGTAAAATAACAAAAGACATTAACAGAAGAAAAAGTACACATATTTTATTAATATTTATACTGTGCATGTTCACAGAAGTAAAACTCAAAGGAGCAGACTTTATAGGTCGTTCTAATAAAGCAAATGTGGTTAGCACTTTAAAAAACAATAAAGCATGAGGAAAGAACTAGGAAATATAGATGGGATATTAAAGAAAGATAAGAGTTATTTTAATAAGATCTGTTATACAAATTTGTCTTGGTGTTTACTGCATGTCTCTAGGGGTAAGGATCGCACTTCTGTTTCTGGTATTGGGCTGGGTGGTGGGATGCCTGCATGAGGGGAAATTGATGTTCTACACTTAGGTGGATCAGGGAAGGAAAAAGAACTCTCCCTACATATCTTGAGTCTCAAATTCCTTCAGCTCTAAACAGTATGCCAAAGTGCCATGTGTTGGGGTGACATAATCTAACCCCCTTCAGTGGCTTTCTGTATCTGTAGTAGGTTGTGATAAGCAGATCCTGAAGAAAGCTGTCATTCATTCATGTATTCATTCATTCCATACACATTTATTGAGTTCTATAAGGCACTCGGTCAGGAGCTCAAAATAGAGATATTTCTCTGCTCTCAAAGGTATTCCAGGGGCTGGGGTTATGGCTCAGCAGTTGAGCGCTTGCCTCGCATACGTGAGGCACTGGGTTTGATCCTCAGCACCACATAAATAAATAAAGATATAAAAAAATAATAGCACATTATTTTTAAAAAATCTTTTTAAAAAAAGGTATTTCAGATGCTGGGGGTCAGATACAGAAGCAGATTAAGTAAATTCAGCACCAAGAGACTGTGCAAGTAGGCACATGTGTGATACAAAAGAACACAGTAGGATAAATTGCCAATTTTATCTGAGAATAAATATAACACAATACTGAAAATATGAGTGTTGCGGTTATTTTCCATGGCATCTGAGCAACTCTGACTGTAAACATGAAATCAGAGTCACAGTGACTCAGTAGCGATTACTGTCAAATGACAGAGTTGGCTAGCAAATTAGTATTCACTGGAAGCTATGTTCAATAAACAATTCACTTGGAGATGTTACTTGGGTTAAAAACGTGTATCTTTGAAAGTTTCACCAGTAGCTTATTTTCTTCAAAAATAAATCAACAAAATTATAATAATTATACCCATATCCAATAATCTACCCCCATAAATATACATACATATGTATATGTATTTTATAAAATGTATGTATTTTACAGTGGAATCTGCAAAGCCCATTTCAGATTCTACTGTGTTGATATCTACTGAATACTTGTGTCTGACTGACTTTTAACTTAGTCTGAGAGCCTTTCGATAAAATGTTTGCATTGAATTTGCTATAGTGACATCTGTTCACTGTGTGAGGATGTGCTAGCTGGATTTGTTTGGTGAACTCTATGCCTCTGGTCAATCTTATTCTTAGAAGTTAACCAATAGCTTGCATGCAGAGTCTCACAAGAACTCATACTTACGTAATAGCCTTTTCTCAACTAGCTCAACATATCTATAATCTGCTCTTGATGACTTTCTACAAACCTATTTCTACCAACCTATTATATCTGATCTCAAATCTGCTACAAATAAACTTTACCTTTCTTAAGCTGTCAGTCACAGGCAGGATCTCTGTGAATTAAATCAGTTGCCCTAGGCAACGCTGAAGTATGTTGGGTTTCGAGGAAATCAGCGTGGCTCTTGGAAGTAAACAGGAATAATTTTCCATTCTTCTTAAGAATATTTGTGCCAATAAAAAAAAATCAAACCTCAGTGTGAGGATAATATAAACGTGTTGATCTTCAGTTACAATCTAACTGAATGCAGCTAGGGCCAGAAGAAAGGCTCTTTTGTATGGAAATCCTTCTTGTGTCTTTGGGTGGGCTACAGTGTGTGTGTGTGGGGGGAGCAAACTGCAACACACAATCAAGGCGGTTGTGCAGGTGGCCCTGATAGGCAAGGACAGCTGTAAATGGCCATTTATTTTGAAAGCCAAGCTGTTCACTTCTGTGTTCAGGGAACATACTAATTATTTGAAATTACTTCTGAAAATCTTATCTCTCATTTCATCTTTTTCTCTTTTAAAAGCTAGGTTCATTTTAACTAGTACAATTTATAAAAGGATTTCTACAATTAATTTTTAACAGGTGCCATTTATTTTTTTCTGGAACTTTTTTGGCAGTCTGCTCTGTGATTGTTTTTGAACATCGAGTTCACCCTCTCAACCCACCCGTCAGTTTACAGACAACCAGAGGGCCAGGAGAATGTGGGCTTCCAGGGCCTGCAAGGATTCAGACAGGGCCCAAGGCTTCTAATTACAAATTTCAGTTCAAGAGGGCTAACTGTTCCTTCTAGAGACTTTTGTTGAATCCACTGTACATAGTCTTTTTGCCACATTTAGTTTTGATTAGGATGCTTGGGACCTAAAGACATACATCTTTAGTGGCTTACACTTGGAACCACTGTTTCTTTTCTCAGTCCTCCATCCCCAGGAGCCAAGAGGATCTGCTGATTCTCCCTTCCTCCTTTCACTGGGTCTTCTCATCCTTACTTCCCTTCTCTTCCTGATCCTGTAGCACATTCACCATCGGCCTCAAGGACTACAATGGATACTGAAGTGTGGCTACCTCTATGTCCAACCTCACCCAATCAGTTCATCCTACTTAGTGTCAGCAAGTAATAAGCTGTGTTAAAAACTGTTAACTTAATATAACATGCATTTATGAATATATTAAAATGAACCCCACTATCATGTATAACTATACTGCACTAATAATATTATTAAAGAAAGTATGAGCAGGAAGCTAGGCTAAGGTGAAAAATAAAATGATCAATGGCTCCCTGAACTTAAAACAGGATCACAATCCTTGAGGGATTTGGTAGTAGATTTTCAGGACTTTTACAATGTCCTATGGGGATTGAATATAATCATGCCCAGTGGTAGGTGGTGTTTACAAACAGTCTCCCACGTTAAAAGCCTCCATTGATTGGGTGTTGATTTTATTAGCACCGCACACTACAGCGTGGCTCTGCGCGCTTCCGGCCATGAGCTGGTCCTTTGGTTTTCTCGAAGTTCCACGAGTCCGGGAGTTTGTCGAGAGCTCTGCAGCTGATGCTTTAGAAGTGCAGAGTTTTATTAAATGCTTCCCCAACTGCTGCTCCTCGGTACTTCCTCCCACTCTCGTTATCTGTTCTCAGAGTCTGGTGACTAAGTTTTTTGAATTATAAGGTACGCTCTTCAGCGGAACAGTCACCCTCCCCCGTTTTCGGGCTCCTTGTGGCTGTGCTCCAGCTCCGGATCACCACGTTTCTTCTCTCGTTTCCTTCTGGCTTGAAGAAATCTGATGTTTTCATCGTCTCTTCCCGGGAACACTTGAGACTTCAACTCGAAGAAGAGGGTAGAGATGAGAAGCACTGCCTGGTTCTTTGAGGAGGGCTGTATAGACGTGTTTATCCTTTAGCAGGGATTTCCTTCTCATTTGCTATTTCTTGTTATCTTGCCCGTCCCCTCTGCCTGCCTTCTTGTTCTTTCTCCCCAGCTCCCTCTCCATCTGCCTTCTGCTCAAGCACACAATCACATGTACACTCCACATTAGTGTCTAATAAGTCATAGAGGTGATTTTTATTTTTATATTTTTTGGTACCAGGGATTGCAAGGATTGAACCCAGGGGCACTTAATCTTGAGCCACATTCCCAGCCCTTTTTTATATTTTATTTAGAGATAGGGTCTCGCTGAGTTGCTTAGGGCCTTGCTAAATTGCTGAGGCTGGCTTTGAGCTTGCAATCCTCCTGCTTCAGCCTCCTGAGCTGCTGGGATCACAGGCATGCGCCACCATGCCCTGCATAGAGGTGAATTTTGGTGCCCAGTTATTTACCTACATAACAATACCTGAGGAAAGTAAAGCAATTATGAGACCTAGAGACTGTGCCAGGTACTCTGCTCTTAACTCTTGCTGTTTAGGCAGAGGGGGAGATTTCTGGCTTCTGATATAAATGAGCTCCACCTCTCAAAGAATCTAACACCTTTTGTAGTTGACACTTTGGGATTTTTCAACCCTGAGAAAAGGACTCACTGTGCTCATTTTGGTTCAAGTGCAAAATGCTGGAGAATGGCATGCTGGCTTTACTTGAGTCAGACGTCCACATTGAAACATACCAGCTGGGACCAGGGACGGGGCCATTTTTTATTAACATGGTAGTTCCCATATGGACCTGGGCAAGGACAGGCACAGATTGAAAGGAAAGAAGAGGTTCCAGACAGATCTTCTGAGGTAGCCATTTCATATATGCTATAGTGTCTGATAATTTCAACGATCACGTGAGGTCAGCATTACTATTTCCACTTTGCAAATAAAGAAAGACTGTTGGAGAAGGTAAGCCACACAGGTGACAAGTGGTTGGTCAGATCCAGTTCTTAATCCAACTGTCCCATTTCCACTGTGACATGACACACAGCACTGTTTGGATGGATATGAACACTGAATTGCTTTAGTCAAACAAAAGAATTCTTAACCGATCATTATTCAGTATCACACACCAAATGTTGGTCATCACTTATTTAATTGTTGGTTATGTTTATAAATCCCAACAATGTGATGTTAGAGCTATAAGGGATTTGAGGACATGATCCTCTCTACCCTAAACCCTGTTAGAAGCCCAGCTGCCTTCACTCTCCACCTACGCAACCTGATGCCCTATTCCCTAAGCTCTCAGTCCTTAGACCATATGAATCCTGTTCCTCATTCTCTCCTTTGACTCTTGGGTCCACACTCCAGTTATTGTACCACTTGACCTGGCTCTTTTACAATATTTTATATCCAGAGGTTATACTCTCTGACTGTGCTTTCCCTGCATTTCAGCTTTCTCAGCATTTCCAGTAGCCATCACGGTTTCGTTGAGGTACCCAATCTCTCTACCACCCTCCCTGACTTCCCTCATGTTCTCTCTTCCCTCTCTTCTCAGCCAAGAATAAATAAATGCATCTTCCTGTCAACTCGACATGAACCTTTTAAATCTATGTCACAGCATGACATTTCACCACTCAAAAAACCTTCCAGTGCTTCGCATCTCAATAAAACACAAGCCCTCGCCGTTGTATCCAGGACACTCCAAGATCCGACCTTCCTTCTCAAGCCCAATCTCTCCATTCCTCCCTCTGTCCTCCTGGATGTGCCAAGCTTGCTTGCTGTATGTAATTCACTTCCTTTACCTGGAAAACACATCCTCCAAAGGGTCCCATGGATCACTCATTCTTTGTTTTGCTCACATCACACCTTTTCAGTGAATTTTAGGAAGTTCTATATCAGTTACTGAAACATGAAAGGATAACTTCTTGGCTTCTAGAAAACAATCATGGGGGACATTTTCCTGTGATATTAATTTGAGACCCCAGGTCCTAGGAAAATTTCAAGGCAAAGAGATTGTCTTAGAATGGCTCTCCCTCCCCTTCTGCCTTCTAAGGATTCCTTTCCTCATTCTGGAAGCTTTTTGTAAGGAAGAAGGCATGTGGATACATCTGGGACTAGTCAAATCCTCATGGGTCTTCCTGCTTCCTGGTTGGCCATATTCAAACCTGCCTTTCCATCTTGTTCTCTGCCACCTCCACCCTCCTATTATAAGCTTTATTTTTTTTTCAGAACAACTGAATTTGCTGAGTGTACTTAGTCTTTAGATACTATTGACACAAAGTTTGTTATGTTTATTCCACTGACAAGCTATTTGCATCTTAAAAGATAATCTTATTGATCCAAACAAATATTGAATTGGTAGATTGCATAGGGAAGCTGTTTTTGATGAAGGGACTCTTTGACGAGCCTGGGCCTCCTTTGCAACACTATCTAATGCTGTGAAAACAGCAGCAGCAGGTGGATTCCTTACTGTTGAGAGGGTCAAATCCTGATGTGTGAGGAATGCTATTAAAAATGCTATAACATTGTTGGCATCTTGAAATTTTTAAGAGAAATAATGCCCTAAGTAACATTATTCAATCTTGCATTTTACATCTATATTTTTTTCAAATATCATTTGTTGGTAAGGTCAATATTGTAACATTCAAGTAGAGTCCTAATACCCCATTGTTTTTGGCTGAGACCCTTCTGTAATTTTGAAGTATAGAGTTCGATGATCATGACCTTAAGGATATGTTCTGTTTTTAAAGAAAATATCTAACCATGGAGCAAGACAGTTTATCACAGGCACTTAATTTCATGTGGAAACCCAGCTGTTATTCTCTCTGGAATTTTTAGCAATGATTAAGGAAAGTAAAGTGGTAGAATTGGAACCTGAGCTCTAGTTCATGGGCCAAAACTGTTTCCAGAAGAAAGATTTCAGATGGGCTGAAAAGAAAGCTCAAAACATGGCGGAGAGCTCCAGAGCAAGCCGCCAAGACACACAGAGCACTTCAAACAAAGCCCAGCCTCATCCTTGAGCAGTCTTTAGTTGGCCAACTGCCACAGGAAGATATGTGGAACTCCCGGGAAGTGTGCCCAACGCAAGAGTTCAAAGCTTCCTGTTTGAACAGACTCTGAGTACCAACAGATAAAAGGCCATCCTCATTTTAGAAAAGACTGGGGGTGTTCTGCTTAGCAGCCTGATGTCAAAATGTTTCAGAATGTGCTGGTCTCCCTGTACCTACTATCCATGTCAATTGCCTTTAATCATCCACTTCACCCAGGCTGTACTTTGGGTGGCCCTAGCAAAATATAATAGCTTTAGAAATTACAGAGTAGTTAGAACAAAGGTTTTATGTAGAAAGGAACAGTTGTATATAAATTCCCATAATGTTAAGTTACCCCAAATGATAGGATTCTGACTCCATGTGTATGCAGATTTCAGATTACTGGTTTTGAATGCATCAGGTTTTGTGGAGGCAGACTGAAACCTCTTTATTCACATTGAAACTGGTATCATAAAGATTTCCCCTAACTTGCCATCTTCCTTTAAAGATGAACAAAATACAATAATGATCTCTTATCAGTGTTTGGTTTTACATTTCTGCACCAACATCAGGGTAATAAGGGAAGAAATCAGAATGGTTCTTTGCTTATCTATGAGGATGAAAGTGTATATGAGACAACAGAATGCTTTGTCCTTTAAGAAAAGGGATTGTGTAAGCCCTTTGAGGGAAATGACTGCTTTTTGGATGGGTTTTCCAGGACCTAGTACAGAGCCTGGCAATGAAAGGAAGGAAGGAAGTGAACTTACAGATTCATACTTTAGAAGGTATAACCATTTTGAGTCTACAAGAGGAGATACTATGATATTTTAAAATGGTATTGGAAAGGCTATATATTTGCAAAGTTCAGAAAAAATCACTTATGGAGAAATTGTCCAGAAACTGTAAGAACTGGTTAGAACTGGTTGTGGGTTGGGAAAAGACAAAAAGTGAAGTAATAAAAGAAACAATATAGTTTTAGTCATAGTCCATTAAAGCCATATAAGAAATGCAAAATTGGAGAATAGTCCCATAGTCTCTTCCCCAGTGTCACTTATTGCATTTAGCCAATACTAGGAGTCCTTTCAAATTTCTGTTTCTTTTCCTAGTTGCATCAAACCCAAAGCATTTCATTCACTTTTCAAAAACTTCAACCTCTGTTGGTGGTTTTCTAATGAGAGTGGATCAGCATGCATTGGCTGCCTGCTCTGAGCTCAGCACTGTGCTAGATGTGGGATACATTATACTGCATACCAAATCTTGAGACTCAAAAAGAATATCATCCAACTAGGGAAATAGAACGAACACAGTACTAAGTACTACAGAAACTCATAAAAGAGTGTATCCATGATAGCTGAGCTATACCAAACTAGAGCCGGGAGTGGTCAATGAGGAGTCAGGCAAGAGGACGAGGAGTTGGGGTGAGGATGTATCTGGTGCAGTCAAGAGGGTAGTGCGGCTGTCTGAGATGTGAGCTGCGCACACGCTGAAGCAACATGAATGGTTGACCCATGTTGGGTCATGGATCCCAAGCAGAAGTTGACTTGGCAGCTCAGGAACGCAGCGAACAGGGCTCAGACTAGGGAGCTGAAAACAGGAATGGAGAATAAGGTTAGGTGCATGAAACATGAAAGGAGATTAAACGGACAATCCTGTATAACAAATAAAAGCACTGTTCATTATTTCTTTTTGTATTTCCTTCTCCCTAAAAGTTTATGCTGCATAAATCCTGTAAATAAATAAAATAAATCTTCTGAATTCCTGAATATTGCTAAAATTACATCCTTTTCGACCAAGCTTCTCACTGCCACATGATGTAACAAAAATAGGATGAGTATAAACCGGGCGTGGTGGCGCACACCTGTAATCCCCGCACTT
Organism: Geosciurus inauris; assembly: GCA_004024805.1. Classification (NCBI taxonomy): domain Eukaryota; kingdom Metazoa; phylum Chordata; class Mammalia; order Rodentia; family Sciuridae; genus Geosciurus; species Geosciurus inauris. The sequence goes on from PVHX01000225.1 coordinate 159,178, forward strand.
TGGGAGGCTGAGACAGAAGAATCGCAAATTCAAAGCCAGCCTCAACAAAGGCGAGGCTCTAAGCAACTCAGTGAGACCCTGTCTCTACATAAAACACAAAATAGGACTGGGGATGTGGCTCAATGGTTGAGTTCAATCCCCAGTACCAAAAAAAGGGGGGGGGGGACAAGTATAAATGACATATAAAGTCAAAGAAACCTATATGCCAACCTGAGCTCCAGGTGGTGTAACCTGAGGCTGGCTAGTTTTCTTTGGTGAGTTAACTTTTTACCACCTGCAGTTGGAAGAAGAGAATTCTCCCTGAGATAGTTGTGAGAAATCAGTATTTTGGATAGACAGCTCTTCTTGTTTTCCTTCAGAAAGTTCATGAAAACCTGGAGAATCTCCTAGATAGAGCTCAGCCCCAAGTTACACACCATAGATTGCCACATACCAGATGCAGATTTTACAGGAGGCATTTGCCCTCAGAGTTGCAATGTTATCATCACACCACTAAAGTAATCTGTACAAATATTTCACCCTAGCCCTACCATATAGACTTAATATTTTGCCTGTCCCACTCCATATCTTAGAGTTTGTAATTAAAAAAAAAAAGTGAAGGAGCACACATCCCTCACCTACTGGTGAATACAGTCCTTGGTTCCTAGTGGCTTTTCTTTTTACCAGGCATTTCTATCAAAATGTCTCTGTATTTGCTGCAATTATCTTATAAATGAACTATCATTTCACTTCATGAGTTTTATTTTTCTGTACAAAAATAGAAAGCTTAAATTCTGCAATAACAAGTTGAATGTTTAGCTTATTACATTCTGGAAATACATCAAATAGCAGGAATTTAATGTACAAGAAACATTGTGTTTGAGGGGTTTTTTTTGGCTTTCTGATTGTCATTATTTCAATTACCAGCCTGGTTGTATGTTTCCCCCTTACCCACCCACAGGCTGAGTGGGGAAGACAGCCTGTTGTAAGGGTGTTTGGGGTGGGAGGGAGAAGTCCCTTTTCACTTTATAAGTTCTCTTTATTAAAGGCAATGCACAAAGCATATGATTTAGAAAGGGAATCACAAGTCAGACAAGATCTTGATGTGGAAAAATGAAGTTCTAGGTTGGGGAAAGAGAGGGAGGAAGGGAGGAAAGAAAGAAGGAGGAGAGGGAAGGAAGGCCAATGCCTGGGGACTTCCAAGCTCCATGTAACTAGTTTGGTTTTATTTACCTAAGTTAAAAAGAACAGAATTTTATTGAAGACTCACTATGTGCTAAGGGCTGGGAATTCCAAGGATATTCTCAGAGAGTGAATGCTTGAATAAGCAAAAGAAAATGCTTCAGTGTTCAAAACTGACAGGTTTATGCAGATTGCTGAGGAGGATAGAATATTGCTTATGTAGGAAAATGGTCTTTATGGGGGAAAATACCTAATAGGCCCTTAGATTCGAGAAAAAGTTTCAGTGCTGGCCTGGCTGAGAAAGGTGGAGAGATTGATCTCCTGGTAGAGAAGAGAAGGAAAATGTATGTACCAAAGGCTGGAAGAGATGACAGAAAGATGCCTTATGAGGACATCTCTTTACTGCAGATGACTAGGGTGTTCAAAGTGAAGTGACAGTTTCCATTCCAAGTTCTCTTCTGCTTTATTAATTTGTGTGTTATCATCCATTATTGTTCCATTCTTGTAAAAATCCTAAAACTTCAATAAACTTTGTTAAAAATAACAACTTTCTCTGGAAAATAAAAGAGGCAAAAATAGGAAGAGAAATAATGAAAGATGTATTAATGAGCAAAAACTATTGCTGAATCTCTAACACACTTCCATGTTATCTCTGCTTTTGAGCTCTTTTATAACTCTGTAGGGTAGAACTACAGAAGCAATGTAAATGATTCTTGTTAATAAAAGTGCAAATTGTGTGGAGATATTGGTGACCATTTCCAGGCATATTAGTCATTTTGCTTTGATCTGTACATTATCTTTATCATATATGTTTGTATTATTGTTAAAATTTTCATTTGATGCAGTGGTAACATCTGAGTATTTCCCTCATTAAAAAGTTTAGAAAAATGTTGCCATTGTTCTTTTTTTATTTACAAGGCAATATGATTTACATTTTTAAGTCATTCTTCAACAAAGGAGAAGGAATATAAAAAGGAAGGCCAAATTATGAGACAATCTGTATAAACTTTGAATACCAGAAAAAGGTAAAAAAGAAGGAATTGAGAACACATTAGGAGTTTAAACTCACAGGAAGAAATGACCATGAAAACAACTGTATCTGGAAAAACTAGAGTTCTTAGGAGTACATGCTGAAGTTTTCACAAAGGATAGATGTCTTAAGAATTTTTTTTAAAAAAATATTTGTTTAGTTGTAGATGAACACAATATCTTTATTTATTTTATGTGGTGCTGAGGATCGAACCCAGTGCCTCACGTATGCGAGGCAAGCGCTCAACCGCTGAGCCATAGCCCCAGCCCCAGATGTCTTAAGAATTTTACTTGGCTATTAAAAGAAAAAGTAATCCAAGAAAAATGAAAGAAATAGATACTAACAAATAAATGGGTAAGCAAATGATTATAACACAAGGTGGTAATTTACAGATTGGCAATATTTACAAATTTCATGAACTCATAATAAGAGCCTCTAAATCTACTGATTATATCACCCAAATTTTGACTTAATTTTATTAGTACTTAAAAATTAAATGAAAATTTTAGAAAGAAAATAATAAATATATCTCTCCACATCCATCTCTCTGTGTATCCATCTATGCCTCATCCATTCCTGCATTCTTTCCTTCCTTCCTATTGGTGCCTTTCTTCTCAGAACATTTCCCCCTCTCCATAGATTGATGGACAGACCACTAATGCTCTGCAGTTACAGTCCAAAATCATCATTGTAACTGAGAACCCCTTCTCTGCCTAATATTCAAAGATTCTTTTTGAAATAAAATAGCAGTATCTTTCCTATGTCAAACAGAAAAAGATGTTCCTTCTTCCAAATAAAAGCTGCCCTCTGAACTGACACTGTAGAAAAGAAAGACAAGGATAGTTTTGTTTTCCAAGGTGTTTCAATTTTTCAGTGAAGGCCAGTTTAAAGAAGGAGGGACTAGTGAATTGTTCTGTGCATTCAAACTTCAGGTGTCCTCTCAGTCTGCAGTGCTATCTCCTCCTGTTTGTGCGGGCTCTCTGGGAATTATTAACCCAGATTATATCACCCCAAATATAACCCAAGGGGCAATTTTATGAAGACCTGCTAGAGAGATGATGGCAATAAAGACCAAAATCATAGGTACTCTTGTGGCCAGGTAGAAAGAACAAATGTGAAATCAAACAGAGGTGCCTTTTCTACCCAGCCATGTGCTTTGCTGGCCGTTTAAACTGCAGTAAATTCCCTAACTTCTCTAAAGATTTCTCACATATGAAATGCAAAGATAAAAGTGCTAACTTTAAAGATTTATTGATGGATAGTTAGAGACAAGATAATACCCAGAACTTGGCCTATGGGAGATGTTCCATGTTATTTCCACTTCTCTGTTTGGCCTGCTCAATAGAATATTCCAGATCTGAGTCCTTACAAAGGAATTTATAAAGTTTGGAATATATACATCCCCTCTAAAATTCATGTTGAACCTTAGTCTCCAGTATGATGATATGAAGACATGAGGCCTCATGGGATTAAGGCCTTTATAAAAGGACGTGAGGGGGTGGTTTCTTTCTTTTCTTTCTGCTGTGTGAGGATACCACGTTCAAGGAGCCATGTTGGAAGCAGAGACCAGCCTTCACCAGATACAGAATCCGCTGACACTCTGAACCTAAATGACGCAGCCTCTAGAGATGTAAGTAATAAATTTGTCTTCATAAATTTTCAGTTATTTTGTTATAGCAACACGAATGGACCAAAATAATGAGATTTCCAAACAATAATATTTCAAAAGATGTAAGAAAAAAAGGATTTGGGGCTTAGGTCTTCCTGTCTTTGTCATTAGGTTTACACCCAGGAACAAATGCATGGTTCTCAGTGGCAAAGGACTGGGTTTTATTTCTAACCGTTGCCTAGACTATGGCAACAAAAGCATCCTGATCTATCAAGTCTGCCCTCCATTGGTTACTGACCGACTCACTGGCAGGGGAGCCAGGCTGCTAGAATTCTAACCTATGAGCAGCTGTGCCAAAGAGCCACGGGTGGATGAGGAGGCAAGCACTATCTTGTGTTCTCATGACTCAAACCCAGGACATTTTGAATTGGTTGGTAGCAGGTAGATTCAGCTTCAAAGACTCTGTCACCCCGGCAACTAGTCATTTGACTCCTACCCGCAAAATTGCCTTTAGCAGGGAATCAAGCCTCCTCCTGCAGAGATGACTCAGCTGTGAATTCTCCTGGAATGTTGATTTACATCACACAAAGGCATGGCCCTGGTGACATCCCTTTCCTCCTTAAAGCACCATCTGCACACACACTGCTTTTTAAGAAACTGGCATCCCACAGCCCAAGCTAGGAAAAGAATTTCCAGAATGTCCACAGGAAAGTTATATTTTAAAAACATCTTCAGGCATGGACAGGAGCACTCAGTATTTTGATACCACATTCGTTGTGAGGTCTTTTCAATCTCTGTTTCAGAGGGGTAAGAAGAGACGGAGCTGAACTGAAGCTGTGAGGGCCTCCTGATTGTGGAAGGCAAAGATCATTTACAAAGATATTTTAGCACCTCCATTGCTGAAGCTGGGATGATCCACCATGCAGTAAAGTATTGTGTGAATATGCCATACACCGGGCTAAGCCTGTACAGCCCTTTGTTCATTTATCCATATAGTAACCTGCATGTGAAATAGCATATGCCTTTTAGACTGGGAACTGAAGCTCAGCAATGTTAATTAACATACCTCAGGTCACACAGCTAAAAAGTTCTAAGCACATCAAATTACTTTTAATTTACTTTGCTTAAGCTGATAAGGATCAAGATGTGCCAATGCGTCTTGATAATGCAACATTCATCATTGTGTTACTTGCTTAATTCTTCTTCATTAAGTAGGAAGAATGTATTGTTAGCATGAGTATTTTATTCCGATTTTCTTGTAAATAGCTAAAAATAGAAAGTACCTTAAACTGGAAAAAATAAGCAAATTATGAAGGATAAAAGAAGGCAATTCAATTTAAAAATCCAAGATTGACCAAAAAAAAAAAGATGAACTTAGGCGATTGGGCGATTGTTACATGGAATAAATGTGAATGTGGCCTTATGGCTCTTCATTGTTACTGTTCCAACAGCTAGATACTTTCTCTCCCCTACCACCTCCAAATGACAGATTTGTTTTCTGTAAGTGTATTATTATACTCAATTATTCTCACAGTTAAGCTGCTACAGGGTGACCTTCCCTTCCAAATTTATAGTAGCACCACACTGAGTTCGTCAACAGGGAGAATTAGTTACTTTGCTAAAATATTCTCAACTTCACAGAAGGATCACAAGTAGTTATTTTTATTTATTTATTTTTTACATAACTCTGTAAAGCCAGATGACCAAGAGGAGGCGAATTAAAACTGCTGGGCAAGGCTTTATTGGAAATACAAGCCCTGGTGCTGAACTCTCGGTCCATCAGAGTGTGAATGGGAGAATCGCACATGTGTTCCGGAGTACAGAAAATTTTAAAAGGCCCGGTCAGGAAGGGGAGGGCTTAAGGCAGGAAGAGAAGGTCAGAGTCCTTCCTAGATGAGTCAGGAAAAGCCCGCTGATTGACAGGAGGTGCCTCTACTGCTGAGGTCAGCGTCTGGGTGGCCACCCCTAACTGGATACGCTGAACTGACCTAACAGACTCTTGAGCCAATTTAGGATATTCACTCTGAAGTATAATACAAGCTCACAGAGGCCTGCAGGTAGTTCATATAGAATTAGGAATGAAGAGATCTTGTTTTTTGATCACACATAGGTGGCCTGCACGAGTCAATTAGACTAGACTGAGATTTGCTTCTCCTGGCAAGATCTTTTCCATCTTGCACACATATTAGGCATCGTAAGCTAGACTCAGGCCAAGAAAGACTGTGCACAAGCACCGTTCCTCTTCAGTGATCCTGTTCCAACAACCCCATGTCCACCCGTGAGAGACACTTTCCAGAATGCACATACCGCCCAACAGTATAAGGATCCTCAAGAAGCATTTGAACAACCACCTAACTTGGATTGCTGACAGGCTGGAGCTAATGCTGTTCCAGTCTGTTTTCTAAGAAGGGATTCTTTGCCAGACGCAGGTCACTTACAAAGCTTGGATGCTGCTAGGACTAGGCAGCAAGCACCTCCCAGCTTGCAGTGTATTCATTGTATTTTCCATAACCATGAAATACTCAAAGGTAGAAGGTGCACAGTCCAAATCTAGCAATATTTTAAACACTCCAAAATAATGGTATCATTTGGCTTTAAGTACTATTTGTTCTTCGTTACAAAGCATGAGACTTTGTATTCACAGAAATATGCTGAATGGGGTTATTTTAAAAAGAAGAAAGAAAGAAAGAGAAATAAGGTGTAAGATTCTGGAGCATAGGTCTTTCACAAGTAAGTTGAGTCAATTATTCCTAAGTAGCAGCTAGCCGGCTGTGTTGGTGCAGCACAAAAGTTGCTCTGACCAGTATAAAGAGGTGACCATCCTTTGTCCGTGGTCTGCTGGTGAATATTTTAAGTCACTGAAATGTAGACAGTTACTATAGGTAATATATTTCTCAAATTATTCAACTCTGAAGGGAACTAAAAATTTTCAGAAAAATCACATAATTGAGCTGAACCCTGGTGCTCCCCTTTGTAAATCATAATATTGACCTCCTAGCTGCCTTACAGGCATGTTAAGAGCTTTCCTTTTACAAAATATTTTGTGTCTTTCAGAGAGATAATAAGCTCTGGCAAATGCAAAGAGATTGTTTTGTTGTTATTGTTTTTCTTTTGACATATCAGCAAAATAGTCTCTTTTCCAGCAGCCAGTATCTATTTGCCTGTGTAAATTTTAACAGATTTTAAGGTCTTATTCTCTTTATGTCTTACTCCTTTTAAATTAATTTCCTTGTTTATGATATTTTGTAATCAAGAACAGAAGAACTGAATTAAAATATGAACACTGTTTGACTCAACTAACAAATGGAAACAGAGATAATAATTGTGTCCCCCAGAAATGGTCTCTGGACCCATGTGCTATTTCTGACAGGTTATCATTTTCTTGGGGTTGTTGGAGATCCACTCCTTACTTTTTGCTTGAATAAATCGTTTTCTACTGTAATAAATAAGTGAATCCTCAGTTTCAAGCCAATACAAACACACAATTGCATAACTTTTTAAAAAATTTATTTATTCTAATTAGGTATGCATGACAGCGGAATGCATTTTGATTCATTGTACACAAATGGAGCACAACTTTTCGTTTCTCTGGTTGTACACAATGTAGAGTTACACCACATGTGCAGTCATACATGTACCTAGGGCAATGATGTGCATCTCATTCCACCATCTTTCCTGGCCCCATGCCCCCTCCCTTCCTTTGAACAAAGTTCCTCCATTCTTCCCACATCCTCGACCCCCTCAATATGGATCAGCATCTACTTATCAGAGAGAAGATTTGGCCTTTGGTTTTTTGGGGATTGGCTTACTTTCCTTAGCATGATATTCTCCAACTCCATCTATTTACCTGAAAATGCCATAATTTTATTCCCTTTTAATGCTGAGCAATATTCCATTTGTATGGAGATTCCTTAGACTACTTAGAATGGAACCACCATTTGACCTATCTATCTCTCCTTGGTCTATACCCAAAGGACTTAAAAACAGAATACTACAGTGACGCAGCCACTTCAATGTTTATAGCAGCTCAATCCACAATAGCTAAACTGTGGAACCAACCTAGAAGTCCTTCAACTGATGAATGGATAAAGAAACTGTGGTACATATATGAAATTTATTTTTCTCGAAGCAAGAGTTCCATTTGAAAAGTCCCAGGATCTTTTGGAGTCCAGTGAAACAGGATCTCAGATATCATCGATGCATCAGTGTTCTAGTCAGCTTTTTCACTGCTGTAACTAAAGGATCCAACCAGAACAACTGTAAAGGAGGAAAAATTTATTTGAGGGCTCATGGTTTCAGAGGTCTCAGTTCATGGGCAGCAGGCTCCATTCCTCAGGGCTCAGATGAAGCTGAACATCATGATGGAAAAGTATAGCAGAGGGAAGCAGCTCACATGATGATTAGAAAGCAGGGAGAGACCCCACTCACCAGATACAAAATGTATACCCCAAGGCCATACCCCCAGAAACCCAACTTCCTCCAGCCACACCCTATCTGCCTTCAATTACCACTGAGTTACCCCAAGCAGGGGGTTAATTCAATGATTGGATTAAGGTTGTTATAATCCAATCATTTCTCCTCTAAACTTTCCTGCATTGTCTCACACATAAGCTTTTCAGGGACATCTCACATTCAAACCATAACAATCAGAAACATGAAGATTAGCCACTGTTTTATTTTTTTTATGCCTAAATATCTATATCTAACCAAGAGGAATTTTCCTCTGCCAGATATAGAACTCTTATTGTCTTTTTCTTGACACATATTTGTTAACACAGAGACAACTATGATGAATCATTTTAATAAACATAATTATATTTTCATATTCATAATAATAGCTACCATAGTGAGGTCTTAACAGTGGGCAACCTTTTGCATGGATTAATCCATTTAATCCTCAGAAGAACCTGTGAAGTTGGTGTTACCCCATTTCACAGCAAGGAAACATGACCTGGATGCTCAGGAAGTAGCAGGGCTGTTTGAGAATATTTATACAAATATTTAAGTGGTGTGTGTGGGGGGGTGTTTTAGTCTTCAGTGATCCTATGTAAAAAGGCAGCAAGATGTTTGTCAGTTTTTTGCATGTTATTCTCTTTCACATCTATTATGGGACCACAAATCAAGTCAAGGCAGTTGATGGCATTTCTGTTGTTACCCTCCCTGATTGACACAGAAAGATCTCATGGGCTTGTTGAATTTCTTCATTGATTTTTTTTTATAGGACCCTTCTGATTTGATTCATCCTCAGGGCTCAGCTTACTTCTTTAGGTTATGTTTATCTGTGTCTTTTTGTGACCACTTTTTAAAAATTTCTTTATTTCCCAAATGTCTTATATGGTGTAAATACTGCTGGGAATACATGAGGTAGTTCTAAGTGAAACGCAGGAGCATATTTTTTAATAGTTTTAGTGTTATGTTGTTTACTATAATAAAAAATAGCACATAAAATCTGTGATATCACAAATAAATATATCACAAAGCTAAATTTATTTGTACATTAAAAATATTAAATAACTGACATTAGAATTGAGAAGTTCATACATTACTTCTGGAGATGAAATGTTGGGGACTACCACGTACTGTAGGACATTTTTAGGTTTTTAAAGTGTTGTCCATTTCTATTACATATAAATTTTGTTCTGCAAACAAGGTCATTTTCATTGTTAATGCTTAATGCTTAATAACTTCAGTGTGTTTATCCCTATGCAAAAGCAGTAGCTACCTCAGTTCTTTCATTCTTACAACAACTCCGTGAGGTGGATACATTATAAATCCATTATTTGTTCTTCTTGTTACCATTTTTGTTTTTGCAGTTCTGGAGGATGAACCCAGGGCCCCATGCATACTAGGCAGGCATTACACCACCTGGCAACACTTCCAGCCTCTCTTATAATTCCATTTTATGGAAGAGAAAACTGAGGCTTAGAGAGAGGATTCTGCTCTAAGACATGCTGTTGGTTAACAGTAGAGCTGAGATTAAAAACCAGTTTTTGTGCAATTCCAAATTCATATTCTTACCACTTGTACTGATTCCACATTTAGGACAGTACTCAGGGTCAGAAATTATTCATAGATATTGTGGTACCTGCAACTATGCTTGAATACTTTGACTTTCCAGTAAGAATTTAGAAAGCAGGGATAAAATTTTTTAAACCAAAAATATTTTTCTTTTTTGGAAGAATATGAAATAAATATTGAGAACAGAGTAACACCGTGACCTTTTCAGGAGCAAGCAGAATTTGTAAAGCATTAACATAATTATTCTTTTTGTTTTCATCCTTTAGAGATAATGCTTCTTGGGAAAAGAAAAACATTCTAGCACCTTCTTTGCTTCAACACACACATACACATACATATATGCACATGCACACACATACACATATGCACGTGTGTGCATGCACATGCTCACACACACACACACACACGCATGCATGCACACACTGGTTTTTTTTATATGTCAAGCCAAAGCTCTGTTTGGGGCAGCCTGGTTTTGTAAGCATCACTGATTTGAAGCATAGCAGATTTAGGGGGCATGACTGCCTCTGGGGTCATAGTCAATTTGAGGAGCATTTGCTGATTTTGTGCAATGCATTCATTCTGCCTATTCTTCCATTCCCTTGCTTGAACTAAGGCCATCAGATTCCTTCCATACTAGAAAAAAAGGGGAATACATCCACCTGTTAAATCTACTGTTCTACTCTTGGTTTAGGAAACAAAGTGAAACAAAATATCTAAAGCCAGATTGACATCATTTCAAATGCTTTCTTTTTGCTTTTTCTTTTTTTTTCTTTTCTTCTTTTTTTATTTTTTTGCACTGGGGATTGAGCCCAGGGGACCTTAACCATTGAGCCACATCCCTCAGCCTTTTTTTGTATTCTATTTAGAGTCAGGATCTCAGTGAGTTGTTTAGGGCCTCACTAAGTTGCTGAGGCTGGCTTTGACCTTGTGATCCTCCTGCCTCAGCCTCCTGAGCCGCTGGATTGCAGGTGTCCTTTTCATTTTTACCAGAGTGAAATCTGCTTTATCTTTGGTTGATGGACTCTGGAGATTCATTTGGATTTTTGGTACATGGCATTCTCAATTATTAAAGTAAGTTTATTATAGTGATTATGGGAAGTAAACTCCATCTTATTTTCCCAAATCATTACCTTTCTTGATTTCAATCGGAAGTTGGAATTCTGAGTTCCTCTTGAGTAGGTAGTGAGTGGCCTAATCTTTTCAGTCTTAGTCTACATATACTTTCAATATTGGAGTGAAGCACTTTTAAATTCCATTTATTCTAATGTTTCACTCCTAAGTTTGCAGAATTTCCTCAAGGCACAATGAATAACAATATTACGTACTTCTTAAGGTTAGGCCCTTCGTAAGGAATCAAGAAATGTTGCTGGAATTAATTTTTTAGAAATATATCAGAGATAGGAAGAGCCTGAAGGAGGAGAAGGGTGACAATGGATTCCTTGGTCTTTATTATCTGTGCCTGTGCCTGTGTGTGTGTGTGTGTGTGTGTGTGTGTGTGTGTGTATGCACCTGCATACTGGGGATAAAACCCAGGGCCTCCTGCAAACTATGCAGCTGTTCTACCACTGAGCTACACTCTAGCTCCAGCTGTTTTCTATATACTCATTAGAGGTGCTAAACTAGACAGCTCCTTGAGAACAGGTACATATAAGGCTGGCAGAGTGCCTAAGACATTAGTAAATAAGAAATACACATTTATTATATTGAGTATGTTAAGGAGTTCTCCAAAACACCATTGCCCATAATGTCAAATGTTTTTAAACATTTCCATAAGAATTAAAGGAGGTAGTTAAAAAAGAAAAGAAAAGAATCATTAGAAATTATCAAAAATTAATAATACTCCCAGTCACACCGTTGTTTTTAGAATGACCTTTGGTAGTTTCTTCCCAAAAGAATGATCAGAATACTTCCACATGGTATGAAGCATGAAATGGGCATCTCTGGTCTTGAGGATGACTGCAGCCATGATTTGTGTTTTCTTCTCCACTGTCAAAAACAGGGATAAGCTCTTATGTTCATGGCAGGGAAGGTAAACGACCTTTGTCTTTCCCTTTGTCTGAAACGCATTAAATATTTTAGGATTGTTTGAAGCAACTTTATCTATTTTTGGTTCTGCTTTCCTGAGGGTAGAATTGCTTCTTAGGACCTGAGGAATGTGTTTTGTTAAAAAGCCGTATCACAATACTTTAATTTGTGATAGATGTTTTTTGTGCATTCCTTGGTCCTAAGGGACCCAGATCACTTTGGGAAAGTAATGCCCTGCCCCTGACTTGGGCATTCCGCCAGAAACTGGGGATTCTCTTTCCTGAACATCCTACTGAACAAAATTACTTTTTAAGAAAAATGAGTGAACACTATGTATTCTACACCAGGCAAATAATAGTAACCGAAATCTCCCTTCCTCTCCAACCAGCTCTTGCTATCTGTGTATTTTCTAGTCATCTTCATAATATTTCCATAATCTGTTACACTGCCCTCTGCTGTCCTGGTTTGTGCTTGCTGTTAAAATGAAAACCTTAAGATACTAGGAGGGATACCCTTCTTACTGAATGTGACCACTGATTAAAGCTCTTTTAATAAAACCTACAAGCCTATCAATCAAAGAATGTCATGTGTGCAATACTTACAAGCCCTTACTCTTTGCCAGGCAATATAAGCACTACCAACACATTACATATTCTGCTCTAAAGAAGTTTCCAGCCTAGCAGAAGGGATGGTCTGAAGGCTTATAATCATAGAAAGAGGTAAAATTACTCACATTTGGGTAATGACAACATTGATGCTCTTCCTGATTGTAACTATAGTGTTACCCATTCTGTTGGTATATGAAATGGCTGTGTCCTAGCATTATGTTCTTGCCAGAAATATTTATCATTCTAAAATTGGTGGCAATCCATGTTCCCTTAGGAACATGGGTAGAGTCCATGATCTGTCAGGGAGCTTAATGCTTAAGAATGTTTGTTCAACAACTTGGACATGTGGATAAAATATGGTGAATTATTAGATCCCATTTTGTAGCCCACAGTAGAAGAGACATTCTAAAGCATTAAGATGTGTCTAGAACAGCAACCCAATGTTTGCTTCTGTTTTTGTTTTTTTGTTTTTTGTTTTGTTTGTTTGTTTTTGGTACCAGGGAATGAATGCAGGGGAACTCGACCACTGAGCCACATCCCCAGACCTATTTTGTGTTTTATGTAGAGACAGGGTCTCACTGAGTTGCTTAGCGCCTCGCTGTTGCTGAGGCTGGCTTTGAACTCACAATTCTCCTGTCTCAGCCTCCCAAAGTGCTGGGATTACAGGTGTGCGCCACTGTGCCCAGCTAACCCAATGTTTGTTTTGTTTTGTTTTGTTTTTTAGTTATAGATGGACATAAATATCTTTATTTTTTTATGTGACGCTGAGGATCGAACCCAGTGCCTCATGCATGTGAGGCAAGTACTCTACCACTGAGCTACAACCCCAGCCCACCCAAAGTTTTAGTACATTTGTAATTCTGTACATTCTGACCAAGAGTGCTTGTTTGAACAAACAGTGTTGGCAAGGTAATCTGGTTGGTTAAAAATCACAGAATGGCAAATTAATCATTTGCAATTATTAAAAAAATAGGGCCATAATTTAATCCAAAAGTCTTTGAGATAAATCTAGGAATACAAGTGATGTGAGGTCAGGGTAACGGTTGAGACTGGGAAAGTAAACAAAGATCTGAGATGGTTATTTGGAAGAGTTTTTATCTTAACCAAATTTTGCAGGGTTGGAGCTGTAAGATCAGAATCCCAGGGAGGAGTTATTTCCTTATTTTATTTTTTCTGTAGTTACATTTACTATTTTGTTATAAAGGATATAAAAGAATCTTTCCTGGTTATTTCACTTTTCTGAAGTTGGGGTGCTTGGGTCTAAAAGCATTGGTTAACTAAGCCAAAGAAACAATAGAGGTTTCCACTAAATTGTGTCTGTTCTATAATAGAATTCAGTTTTTCAAATCTTCAACTTAACTATAAAAATAAGATTAAAGGATTATTTTTTCTTACTAATCATTTGCATTAATCATATCTTAGTTCAACCTACTTTTTTTCTCATACCTGAGTAGAATACACCTGCTTCATTACCATGATTTTTTTTCTTATTTAGTTTTGCATATCCATGGCTCCAAGACCTCTGTATTTCCATTAAAATTTCACATCAGATTTTCTCCCACAATTCTGGAATTTTCTTAAGCAAATATTCAATGACTTCTAGTTTTATAAAAGCAGATATTAATGTGTCTGTTAACATCCTTACTTAGTTCTCTGAGTTCTACAATTTTTCTGGTGTGCTCCTTAGGACGTTCATTTATCATCTCCCTTACTAGAGTGAATACATTTTTCAACTTGGGTGCTGAAAAAATATTCCAGAAACCTTAATGACAGATGAAATTAAATTGCTCTTAATTTATTTAAACTCTAAAATGTTCATCTAAAACCAGACTTCAATCATAGGACCAGTGAAGAAAGTATCTGAAGACTCCACTTTCAGAAATAGCCAGTGTTAACAAGGGGAATGAGGTCCTTTTTTGGACATGTAGTGGAGACTCAAGTGCAGGTCCTTGGACATTCTCTGATAAAGTGAAGATGACTAAACATTTGTTTGGATTGGTTTAACAAAAGAAGCAAGGAAGCAGAGTATTCAGAAATTATCTACAGGATAGGAATGAAGACAAATTTTTGCGTGTGTGTGCTTTGCAAATATCTCTGTTTCTGTTTCTAGTAAAATAAATATGTTCCAACACCTGGGTTTATTTATGACTGTAGCCCCTTCATCAATCTACTCAAGTTTTAAAAATTCTCTTACGGTGTCAGATTTTTTATTAATTATCTGCTTCTATCACTGATTATTTCTTTAAATTTTGCTATGGGTCTTCTTTCTTACAAAAAACACCTATGAAGTGAGACTCTTAATCTTTCTCATTCAATCAAATATCCAAAGTGTACCTAGTCACTGAGATGGAATACAAAGCAGAGACAAAGGCAAGTAGATTGTTCCCATTTAAATCATAGCTTTGCCACTGCCCAGAGTTTTTGATCTTTGGACAGTAAGTGTGAGAGCCTTGATTTGTTCATACTTAGTAGAGAGTTGTTACAAGGATTGCATATAAAGTCTCAATATGGTACCTGGCCCTTTGTAAAGGCTATTTATTATTATTAACATTGTCATGGTTTCCTTGACTCTGTTAACTCATTCTGAACCTGATCTTCTAAGTCATCTCATCTATCATCTCCACATCTAAGTCAACTCTTATTTTTGGTAAATGTGTTCAAGGGTCAAAATTTGATAGTGACTATAGGCACTTATCTTTGCAAGAACATTTGCATATCAAGCACAGCTTCTCTTACTCATTGTTTATTCTTCCCTAGTTTAGAATTTTTACTATCTCTTTTTTCACTACTGGGAAAATCTCTTCATTTCCTTCTACTAGATTCTCTGTTTCCAATTTGTTGCCAAATTTAACATAGATCTGGCCATTAATTTCCCGCTTAAAAATGGATACAGCTCCGGGCTGGGGCTGTAGCTCAGAGGTAGAGCACTTGCCTAGCATGCATGAGGCACTGGGTTTGATCCTCAGCATCACATATAAATAATAAATGAATAAAATAAAGATCCATCAACAACTAAAAGAAATATTTTAAAAAAAAATTAAAAAAATGGATATAGCTCTTCGTTGTCTATAAGATATAATTCAAGCCATTGAATGTTCCATACCCAGTTGTTCACCTCTGGTTACAGGATATGTTTCTATCTTCTACACACCAATACCTTTCCCGCACAAAACCCTTTGTCAACCCCAGTACACCCAAATACACCAATTTACTGTGAGGCTGTTCTTCACTCAGGGTTTTATTAAAAAAACAACACAAATTGACCTCAAAAAGTATGGATTACAATGTTGTTCTTTACTATAATTTTCTGGTAGAAAAAGAAAACACTTTGCATAAATGAGAGAAACTTTTTCTCTCTGAAGTTGCAGGGTTCATGGACGTGCCCAGTGACTCCCCAGATTCTCCTTGAATTTTTTTTTGGATCTGTGGATAGCATCACCTCCAGCCTCTGGATACCTTCCTCATCTTAGGTCATTCTAGCTTCTCCACACTTCTTGAAATCAGGAATTATAACCAGTCAATATAACAGAGTAAGCAGAAAACAACCAACAACAACAACAAAAAAAAGATGGTAAAAGGAAGAGCCTTGAGTTCTTGAGTCCTCTTTGTCACTGCTGAGAGTTGACTCTAAGATAAGAGAGTTTGCAAAGATAAGAAGCAGGGAAACCTGTTAGGAGATTAATAGAGTGATTCAGAAGAGATGATGGTTGCTAGGTCCAGGCTGGTAGAAATCCAGATGGCAAAAACAATTCCGGGTGTACATTCAGGAATAGAGCCAATAGGAATTTGAGAAAGAGAAGTCCATGATGATGCTTGGTATTTGGGCCTCAACAACCAGAAGAAATTTGTATCAACTGATAAAAGACATTGAATGAAGTAAGTTTGAGTATGTCAGAATCTCAGTTTGGGACATAGATATATCAAAGTACATATATCTAAGTAGATATATCAAATAGACGTTGAGTATGTAAATGAGAGTATAGGAGACTAGCCTAAACTGTAGACAAAAACTTGGGTATCATTCACATGTAGATGGTACTTAAAGTCAGGAAACTGGGTGGAAGGATCCCAAGAACAAAGGCAAATGGAAAAGAAGAGGAATAAAAACTAGAGCCCTAGAGCCCGACATCCTCCACCTTTAACTGGTCAGGACACAGGGCAGAATTAGCAAAGGAGACTGAGGAGCCACCAGTAAGGTGTGAGGAACTCCTAGAAGCCAAGTGAAGCAACCATAAGATGAGGACTAAGACAGAAGAGAAATTTCTGTAGAATGGTAGGAGAAAAGACCTAGTTAAAATGATCAGGAGAGAAGTTGGAAAATATGCATATAAATAGCCCTTTCAAAGGAATTTTGTTAAGAGGAACAGAGAAATCTTTGGAAACTTGGATTAGAGAAAAAGACTGAGGGGAGCTCATTGATTTGTTTCCTTGTTCCTTTTTAAGAGGAAAGCATGTTTGTGTTCTGATGGGATTTATAGGGGTGGGGGGTGGCTGGGAAAAGTTCTGGATCAACATTGTCAAGCCGATAAGAAGACATAGGATTTACTGCATAAGCACTAGTTTTAATAGTTGATCTATATTAACAGGACCAAGAGTGATCTTTGTTTTCCTTAATTAGCACAATGCTTTGTTCAGGACTGATTTTCAGCCCATATTTAATTGTTGTCTCTTTCATTCATGTAAAGAAGGAAAGAATAAGTCAGATGTGGCGGTGCATAAGTGTAATCCCAGCCGCTCGGGAGGCTGAGGCAGGAGGATCGCAAGTTGAAAGCCAGCATCAACAACTTAGCAAGACCCTAAGCAACTTAGTGAGATGCTGTCTCAAAACAAAAAAAATAAAAGGGGCCAGGTATGTTGCTCAGTGGCTAAGCACCCCTGTGTTCAATCTCTGGTACAAAATGAAAGAGAGAGAGAGAAAGAGGGAGATGGAGAGAGAGAAGGAGGATAGAATACTTACTCTTAGAATTTCTTTTTTCCCTCTTGTCTATTCAGTTCATTCCATGAGTTCACTGAACCATTTCATAAGGAGAGAAGAAAGCGGTAACAAGGAGAGAGAGATGGAGGGAAAACAGAGAGAAGACCTGTGAAACTTCATGGAACTTTATTCTTGGGTTGTCTGACAAAAGAGCCACACAGTGAGGGAAACGCTGGATTCCCTGTGCCTGCCTGACCTGATAGAGCTGGACAGTTTTCAGGGTAACTTAGTTGTGAATCAACCCAGAGTCCTTGTCTGCTATGTCTCCGTCACTGATGGAGAGGGGCTGTTTTCCGGTCCACTACTCTGATGCAACAGTGTTTTTTTCCCCTCTCTCTCTCTCTCTCTTTGGCTCTGTCCCTGTGTTCCCAACTGTTTCTCCACCCACACACAGAGCAGCTGATTCCTTCTGTGGGACAAATTTTATTTCCCTTATAAAATGTACTTTGTATTGCTACATTAGTTCTCTATCTGTCCCATGACCACATAGCCTGTTCTAAGCACTTTTGAGAACTGACCTCATATAGAAACTTCTCTTCCTAATATTTTCTAGTAATTAAATATCTTCATTATCGACTTTTTTTTTCTGGTTTAAATCTCAATTAATTGCTAAACTACCACTGCTAAACTACCCAAAGAATAATTTAGTAGTATTGGATATGTCTCCCCTATTATAAATTATTTGATTTTTAATGGGTCTTGTGCCCGTAATATGTGGCACATGCTATAAATCTGACTGCTCTGGGAAATGCTAGGATACCCCCATCCCTCCCCGTCACAGTGTGACATTCCATAGATGAGCCACAGAATTCCACAGAAGAACTGATCTGGGCTTTTTTAAGTTTTCCCTAAGTCAGGACCTCTGAGGTCAACAGTCAATCTCAGAGATTACAAACTGATGCCATAATTCCATGGTTCTAGAGCTTTCTCTTACTTAAAGGTTACTGGTTCTTACCATATCCTCATATTTATGCAACGAAGTTTGCGTGTCTCAGACTTAGGTCTCTGAACTTTCAGCCACGAATTGTGGTTCTCTATTGAATTAGACATGTATTAGAGCTGGCAGTTGGTCCCTGTTAAAGGAGTAGGCAACCGTGGCATATCCCATGGACCCTCCTGTGTCAGGACTAGATGGCTGGCACAGACCATTGTTTCCTAGGTTGAGCAGTGTGATTCCTGATGTGGTCTGGTACAAAAGGACAAGCTGAGTAAATTCCTCTTCTAGTCTTGTATTTTCATAGGGAAGTGTTAAAAAAATAGGGTGATTATGAAAGAATTTGAAGTCCTCCTGAAAAAGAGTGGCCAGAAAAACCCACGTAGGCCATAGGCACTGAGTTCATGAGGAAGCAGATGTTATGGGCAATCATCAGACACCAGTGAATAGAGAGAAAGCTATGGACACATGGAAATGAAAATGTTGACTGTCAACAGGGACAAGCCCAGGTATCTAGGGCCTGGAGGTTACACGATTCTAAGTGTCCTGAATAAGCAAAAGAACATAAAGTTAAATATACAAAATCACTACAGAGTCTTCCAGATTCTGGGTGGAGATCCAAGCCATTCATAGGTCTTGAGACTTAAACTTTATTGGGTTCACAGAACTTGAATCTCTGCTAATCAATGAAAAGTGTTGATTTCTGGTGATATTCAGATCTTTTATTCCTGAGACTCTGAGCATTCTCAAAGTAAACACAATTTACCTTCTATGAAGTGCTTTTTTTTTTCTTTTTGCAACAAAATGTTTGATTAAAACATGTATATGTGTCAAGTACATTGATAGCAGGTCACAAGTTAGTAGATATATTTATTCTTCTGATCATTGTAGCAATAAGAAAAATATTAAATACACTAGTGAAACTCATAATGAAAAATTAGGTTTATTTTAAAGATACATAAATAAAGACTCCATTATTATAATATCCCAACTCTGAAGCTGTTAGGATTATATTCTGAAGTTTTAGGCTGGTTTTTATTCATTCTTTATTCTCTCAGAATCTAAGTTGATAGTAGTATTGGAAAAGGGCCATGTTCATCAAACCATATGCATGTGGGACTCAGTTTAAATAATTCCAAATAGTAATTTTAATGTAGTCAAATTTTGTCACTTTTTCCTTCATGATTAAGTATAGGAGTCCTTTGTAATTATCTTTTACCTATCCCAAAGTCACAAAGATATTCTTCTGTTTTATTCTAAAAGCTTCATTGTTTTTTAATTGTGTATTTATCTCAATAGTTCACATAGGGATGAATTTATATTATGGTATAAGGTAGGGATCAATTTGTTTAATGTTCATTTTAAATAAAATTTATATATATTAACTTAAACCATTTATCTAAAACATAACACTTTCTTTACTTTGCTTTCTCAAAAATAAGATGACTGTATCAATGTGGGTGCTGAGGTAGCAATATGTCCCTCCAGAATTCACACTGAAATCTAATACTGATCATGGTGACATTATGAGATGGGGTCTTCAGAAAATATGCTCAAAGGAGAACAAACTACAGCTACACACTACAGCTTTCATGGATCTTCCAAACATTAATATTGAGTGAAAGAAAAAACACACCCAAAGTGCGTACCATGGCATATCCAAAGGTAGGGAAGCTAAGGCATGGTGCTACAAGTCTTGATAGTGGTTTTCTCTGGTGTGGAACAGTGGTAGGTAGAGGTATGGGTGAGGGAGTTCTCTAAGGTGCTAATATGTTACTTTTATCAGTGCATGTTTGCTGGTTGAGATACAGCCAGTTGCATGCTCATGACCTGTGTATTTTCCTGTGAGTGTGCTGCATTTCAATGAAAAGACAAAAACTCACAACTGAGTCCTTTTAGTTAGCATTCAGTTTTAGTGAGCTTTTTCACCACTATGTCCAAAAGACCTGACAAGAACAATTTCAGAGGAGGAAAAGTTTGCTTGGCATTCACGGTTTCAGAGGTCTCTGTCCATAGACGGCCAACTCCATTGCTCTGAGTCCATGCTGGGGCAAACATCATGGCAGACTAGTGTGGCAGAGGAAAGTGGCTCTGGACACAGCACCAGGAAGCAGAGAGAGCGAGAGAGCTCTGCTTACCAGAAATACATACCAGAAAAGCACACCCTTAGTGATCCATCTTCTCTAGCCACACCCTTCCTGCTTAGTTACCACCCAGTTAATCCATTCAAGTGGATTAAAGCACTGATTGGGTTAAGGCTCTCAGAAACTGATTGTTTCACCTCTAAACTTTCTTGCATTGTTTCACACATGAGCTTTTGGAGATGCCTCATATCTTTTTTTTTAAATTTTTTTTTTTGTTTAGTTGTAGATGGACACAATGTCTTTATTTTACTGCTTTGTATGTGGTGCTGAGGATCGAACCCAGGGCCTCTCGCATGCAAGGTAAGCGCTCTACCACTGAGCTACATTCCCAGCCCATGCCTCATATCTTAACCATAACACGTACTGTGTTGCTTCAAGATAGTAATTTTATCTAATAATTATCTCATTCAAGATTAAGCATAATTTAGAGTTCCAATCGGTTTAGAGGACATGGTTCAACAATTCTATAGAGAAAACCCCCTTGCTAGTGGTTAAATTTCTTTAAAATGAAATGCTTTCATGTTTATGTCTTCAGGGATAATTCATAATTTTTCTTAGTTAAAATGTAGCATGTTATAGATGGAATGATACTAATTCAGATTGTAGTAATTAAGATAAAAAATAAGAAATTTACTTAACTCAAATTTTTCTAGAACTAAACAATAAGAAAGCCATATGCACCTTCAGTATTTTATACCAGTACTAATGTGATTAATTAGTAAACTTTACATATTAAAATACTACTAATTAGCAACCTTCATGGAGAGTTTACTATGTTCAAAATAACCCTAGTACTTCATGGGTAATATTTCATTTAATCTTCATAGCAACTTCCATGAAATTTTACAGTTCTTGAACTCTGTGTACAATCCATACCCAGGTATTATATTCGAATCATTTTAGAATTTTAAAGGGAATTACAGATTATATTATTAATCATCAATATATCAGAATAAATATAGAAAAGGTGATTTGTGACATGATAGCACATCATGATAAAAAATTTAAAGAATGATTTTCAAATAAAAAATTGTTGAAAATAACAACCATTTCCATAAAACTGCTCTGCAAAACTTAAAAAAAGATTGATTACTCATAATACTGGGCTGTTTGTGGCTGACTCATTTGCCATTTAATACTATATTAAGTGAAGGTAACAACACAGAAAGCCCAAGCTCATTAGTACAGTACACAATTATCTATACCAAATTTTAAAGAATCACATTAATGGACTATTTAAAAATCCTTATTCAAAAGACTAGAATTTATTATCATATTGCATAGCATTAAAGAAATGGGAACAGTTAACCCTTCACAACAGAGAAATGTGCTACTTTAACCTCTCTCTATTGTTGGTGCTTGGAGGAGGCTAGAGGAGTCTTCATACATGTTTTTTCTTTTAAGAATTTTTCTTCACAATACCTTTATTCTATGTATTTATTTTTACGTGGTGCTGAGGATGGAACCTACAACCTCACACGCGCTAGGCAAACACTCTACCACAGAGCCCCAGCCCCAGCCCCCTCATACATGTTTCTGATTCTTGTTTCTTCAAAAGGCCCAGAGACCATTCTGAGAAGGTTTTAAAATAAAAATTAAATGGGTTTTTCCATTTCGAGAGCAAATTATCATGTAAAGAGATCTTGAGATAATTTTGATTAGGGTTATGTGTTAAATCATGAGATAGATAATTTACGTAAGGTAATACCTTGAATTTTTCAAAAATTTCCTTTGGAATTGATATGAGATACCCCAAAGAAGCCAATTTAGGATTAAGTTGTCTTTAAAAATTGTACTGAAATTATGAGTAGTTCTCCTGTCACTTCTTATAAGGGCACTTGTCCTATCCTGAGAGTACCATGTTCATGACCTAATTGCCTATCAAAGGTCCCATATTCCATGTTGAGGATTAGGAATTCAATGTACGAATTTGTGGGGAACACAACTATTTAGTCCCCAGCTATCTATGTTAAATAAAGGCTTTTCCTCATGAACCAGACATGCATACATGCACGTAATAACAGAAAGATCCCAAAACCTTTGAGACCCCCACCAGATGTCCTTCATGAGGTTCAGTCTGTTCTTTTTTTGCCAGACTTTTAATTCAATGTGTGTGTTTTTTTTTACTATCACAAAGATGTGATAATAATGAATATTTCCAGAGTGCTAAATTAGGAACACATTTATATGTATCTGTTTTTACAATTTGTCCTCTTAAAATATGCCTGAAATAATAGAACATGATTCATTAAGGAAATAAAATAATTTATCCCCCCATAGCTTTTTAAGTCATACTATAACTGCCCCTAAATTTCACATTAATCAAGTTCAAGTATGGACAGACAGACATGCGTGGGGACTCTGTGTAAGGTTTGTTTTGTAAGCTAGAGAAAAGGTCAAATCCTTTTTCTATTCAAATGACTAATTCGTTCAGGAACCAATGTATATGTGTGACTACTATGTGGCAGACAATATTAGGAACATGTAGAGAGGAGGTACTGAGGAAGCAAAGTTTCCACAGTTAGGAAGCAGAACTGGTTGAGGGGAGAGAGGGATGGCAGGAAGGACCTCCACCAGGAGCAACTCAGGCTGAGATTCCAGCAGCATAAACTTGTTAAAGAGGTTTCTCCACACTAGAGACTTGGCACACAGTTTTTCATTTTATTTTGCTTTGTTCATGGTGCTGGGGATGGAGGCCAAGTTGCTACCACTGAGCTACATCCCCAACCCTGGTTTTGTTTTTTAATTAATCTCTTGGCAGTGTTCAGAGGTGGGTGGAGAGAGAGCAAGCCTCCAGACAACCCTTCAGAGTTTTCTAGGTGTAAAGTGAGAAATCCAGAGCGGATGTCCTAGACTAGGATGATGGTAGGGAAAGAAGAAATGCAGAATTACTTAGAAAGACATTTGAAAATAAAGAATTAATATAATTTCCTATCTGATTGGATGGAGAGACAAACAAGAAGAAGAGCATGGAAGTTTCTAGCAAAGGCAATTAGGAGAGCAGTATTTCTATTGTGAAAAAGGAAGTCAAGAAATTTGATTAAGAGATTTTACAGTGCTGGGCACGGTGGCGCACACCTGTAATCCCAGCACTTTGAGATAGGCTGAGACAAGAGAATCACGAGTTCAAACAGCCTCAGCAACAGTGAGGCATTAAGCAACTCAGTGAGACCCTGTCTCTAAATAAAAACACAAAATAGGGGATGTGGCTCAGTAGTCGAGTGCCCCTGAGTTCAATCCCCGGTACCAAAAAAAGAGAGATTTTACCTTAGAATTATTTAGGAGTTTTCTGTTATATGATGCTCAGATTGCACTGATTTTTACCAGTATGAAGAAACAAATGTGATATTTGATGTTCCGAGTCTAGAGCTTCTGAGATATTTTAATTAAAATGAATGTTATCTATTCACAGTTATTTAGCTGGCCTTGTATTAGAACTGAGGGGGGAAAATATTAGCTTATCGGTCATCTATTTTTTAGGAATTATACTTTTTCATCTCTCATCCTTAGGGATATGAGGTTTGTGAGTTGTGCTGTGTGTGGTGAATGTGTCTGTGTGGTGTGCAGGTTGTGTTTGTGACGTATATGTGTTTTGTGTGTCAAGTGTCTATGGTGTATGTGGTATATGATTGGTACATATGTGTTATACGGGGTGTGTGGAGGGGGTGATAGAGGCATGAGTGGATCCTGTGGGCAATGTGACTGGTGTCTGTGAGGTGTGTCATGTGTGGTATATTTGTAGTGTGTGTGTGTATTATCTGGATGGCAACATTCATCAATGGGCACAAAGGGAAGATAATGCTCTTACTCTGCCAATAACTACCAAATAGGCATTAGAGCCACTGTAAAGAATCTAGAGTCTGAAGGAGTCACAGCTACCAAACAATAATTTCAGAAAAGACACTAAAAGAAACAATTATAGCAGGATTATTAATGTGAGGAACTGGGGTTGTAGCTCAGTGGTAGAGCACTTGCCTAGCATGCGTGAGGCACTAGGTTCAATTCTCAGCACCACATATAAATAATAAATGAATAAAATAAAGATCCATCAACAACCAAAAAATATTTTAAAAAAAGAATTATTAATGTGAGCTTTTTTTGGGAGGGGGGTTTACTGAGGATTGAACTCAGAGCCACATCCTCAGCCCTATTTTGTATTTTATTTAGAGACAGGGTCTTACTGGGTTGCTAAGAGCCTCACTATCGCTGAGGCTGGATTTGAATTTATGATCCTCCTGCTTCAGCCTTTCAAACTGCCAGGATTACAGGTGTGCACCACAGTGCCTGCTAACGTGAGCTTTTTGACTGTAACTCTCTCTTCATCTCTTTACTGCTCCCACATATAAATAAAGGTTAACCAACCCCAAGAGAATGCTGCTCATTCTCTTAACTGGAAGGCAAAAGAGAATGATTAATACTTAGGGATCTGTTATCATTTGTTAAACACCTTGTGTTTGTTAATACATAAAATCCTTACAACCTCAAAAAGTAGAGATTATTTTTTTCCTAATGTATACGTTAAGAAAACTGATCTTTAGAAAGATCCAAAGATTTCTCCAGGGCCATAAGGAACAGTATGGTATTTGTGGGTACTTAAACCTAGGCCAATGTGACACTAAACCTGTGCCCAGAGCATTAAGTCATGCTGAAAATTGTGGAGTTTTATTCAAATGCAAGACCTTAGACTACTGGGCTTATTTCATAATGAAATCAATTAAATAACTGCCTTGATTCAACAAGACTTCAATAGATAATTCGACTTCTGTGTCCCCACCCCTCCCTCCTGCCCTCTTCTCTTTCTCTCTCCCCACCACCCCAACACTCAACATAGCTTTTTGTTTCATCGATTTAAAATACGACTACAATGTTCAAAGTTGGTAAAATTCCACCATTTTGAATTTCTGTTTTTTTGTCCATTTGATAATTAACTGATTTCAAAACAGACCCCCAATATCTATAGCTAAAATGACTGCACATACAGATGTATATGTGTACATATAAATATTTTATCAGTATTTGTCACTAATTATCTCTGTAGTCTTGGGCAAGATTTTCCATGTTGCTTAGTGTCAATACTTTGAAATGATAATGGGACCCACCTCTTGTGAGGTTTAAATAATCTATGAAGTGCTTGCATAGTCCCTGGTACATTGCAAGAACCTAGTACATGCTGTAAAAAATTCAAACGGTGCATAGATTTCATTGAAATATTTCTGTTGTTTAATGAAAACAGCCTCCTTCTTTTTGTAGACCATTGTGTCACCATTTTAACAGTATCTTTACTTCTCTGGTACCTCAAGAATCCATTATTGTAGTTTCAAGTAAACACAGCTCTTCCCCAAATTGTTATGTGGTGACAGTGTGTGAGATCAAAGGCACACTTCTGCTCTCTCTGATGGGCTGTGCTTAAGCATGGTATTTCATACTTACAAAAACCCTTGGGATTTTTCTGGACAAATGAAAGGTATTATCATTGCCATCTGGCATTTTGTGTCTGTTTTATTTTTGTGACTTAGGTGATAATAGCAAGTCACATCCAAAGTCCTTCATGTGCAGTTTGGAAACCAGTTGTCAAAATAGTATTAAGCTACTTAAATTAGTAAAGCTTTTGAGAATGCTTAGATGTAATATACCATGTTTGTAAGAAATACTGCTACTAGTTCTACAATTATAAAGACCTTTTAGGTGTTTCTTCAAGTATGATTGAGCCATTCTTTCTCAAATATGTGATTCAGAGAGCTAGTGATTCTGACATGTAGATTGCTTATTAGAACATAATATGCTTCAAAATGTGCTGAAGTCTTTGCTGATTATAATCCATAGTAAGAGAGGATTTGGCTCTGGGAAATATTCTTATATATTCCCACATATACACTTTCTTATCCAAATGCTAATGCAGGTTTTAGAGGTCCCTGCTATAATTTATTTGGAATGCAGTATAAAGGTACTGAATGATCTGAAATCCTTTTCATAAATGCCATGGAAATAGATATCTCCAAACAAGAGGAAAAAAAATATGAACACAGTAGTAACTGATATAGTGCTTCACTTGTTTTCAATTTCTCTTCTTTCAATCGGGAGTTTAGAGCTGAAAGGAACCTTGAGAAGTAATGAAAATTTACCATTGCTTCTTTCTTTAACAATAAGAACGTTAAGGTTAATAACACAAGTCATTCCTGTTTAAATCTAGAACTTGTTCTTAACATCTTCTGAAGCACTGTGTCAAAACTATCATTTAAAAAACACCAGCCAGGTTACCAGGGAGACTGCCTGTCATGTTTTGTGATTTAGATATGTCACTTTTAGATTCTCACTATCTAGAACTCTCACTATCTAGAACTGGAAACATTTTTCAACATGTGTAGAGAAATGCAGATAATCGTAGGGAAGTGGGAGAATCAATCTAATACATTTATTTATCATAATGCCACATAAATCACTTAGAATCTGTCCAGTTTTTCCATGAAAATTGTTCATACTGATACTTCCTGGGGCTTCAAGATCAGATAATATTTGACTATAGTCTCAGATACTTGAAGGATTGATTCTCAAGTTCGAGGCCAGCCTGGGGAACTTAGCAAGACCTTATCGCAAAATTAAAATAAAAGGGCTGAGGAATGTAGCTTGGTGGTGGAGTGCTTGCCTAGCAAATGCAAGACCCTGGAATCAATCCCCAATACAAAAAAATACATGAAATAAAAACAGAAAATGTTTGACTAAACTAACATATTTTGAAAGATTTTTTTTCAACATCTTCAATAGTGTTCCTCTGAATTCAATGCATCAAAGTATCACATCCCCTGAAAACTCTTCCTAATAGAGTTTTTTTTTCTTTTTGTTACAATAGCTTTTGTTTGTTTGTTTTTAAGACTTCACATTCTTATTTTTATACACTTTAAAGAAAAATGTAAAAAGTAAAATATCTTGGCAAAGTTACCCACTGAAATGTGATTGATAAGCCTAGCCTAACTTTTTAAATTTCTTAAAGGAGCATATGTAATTATGTTAAATTATAAACATAAAGGCCACATTCTTTGGCTAAATTTTATCCTGGAATTTTTAATAGGCTTTATATCATCTTGGACAGAGAAAAGAAATTACTAGCATGGGTTCCCAGCTAGTAAGAGCTGGACTGAAGAAAATTAGACCAGTGACTCCAGTTTAACACTTTCAGGTATTGGTCAAGACAGTCATGTCGATAATTCCAGTGTTTTTTTCTTTTTTTATCCTTTTGAAAGATCACCATTTTGTCCAGTTTAAATCTGTGATAGTTCAATTAAAAATTTATATGTAAAAGTCATGTTCAGTGAGCAAAGAATCTATATGATATTCAAATATTCTCTTTTGATCTAATAGGAATGTCCTAAAATTTTAACCATTTTGGGCATACTTAGAAATTTCATTTATATAAACTTTGGACCAGAATTATATGTCCTAATTTGGTGAGAAAACTGAACCAAAATTTTACTAAATTAGCTAATAATTTTGGAATTTCCCCATTTGTAAACGTGTT
Organism: Geosciurus inauris; assembly: GCA_004024805.1. Lineage (NCBI taxonomy): Eukaryota > Metazoa > Chordata > Mammalia > Rodentia > Sciuridae > Geosciurus > Geosciurus inauris. The sequence continues at coordinate 187,195 of PVHX01000225.1, forward strand.
TATTTATTAATTGCATCACTTTATTTATTTATACTATTTTTTGTTATTTCTGACACGAAATTGGGCCTGCACAGTGAAATACAGAAAGATAATTGTTTAGAGTTTTTCCAGAATGTATCATTAGAGCAGACTTCTATTCTTTTATAAAATTATGAAGGTTGTCATATGAACCTTGGCATAAATCAATTTTCATGAGTTACATATTCCTAGCTATGAGGAATAATAATATAATCTGGGCTATTTGGATTACAAATTAAGATATAAATTAAAAAGACAATGGGCCGGAAAGCACTTCAGAAGGTAGATGGATAGAATAATGTTAATGTAGAGCTGACCTTTAAACAGCCAAATGTTTAAGAGAATTAAAGTAGGAATGAAAAGAAACTTCCTGAATGTGAAAAGAGACATCTATGAAAACTCATTGCTAACATCATATTTAATGGGGAATGACTAAATCCTTCATTAAGATCAGGATACAAACAAGGACACTCACTCTCAATACTTCCATTCAACATTTTACTGAAAGTCTAAGCCAAAGCAATTAGTCAAGAGAAGAAAAATAAAGATATCCAAATTAAAAAAGGACTTGTAAACTTACCTCTTTGCGCAGATGACATTTTATACATAGAAAATCTTAAATAATCCATGAGAAATACAAATGGAGCTAATCAATGGATTCAGCAATCACAGGATATAATTAATATATCACATATTTTATACACTAGCAATAATAATCTTAAATTGATATTTAAAGTTGCCATTTATAGCGTAAATAGAATAAAATATTTAGGAATAAATTTAACTACAGAAATGCTTCAAGACTTGTACACTGATAATTATAAAACATTACTTAAAGAAATTAAAGATAACCTGTACAAATGAAGAGACATCCCATTTGCATGGATAGAAACACTCAATGCCACCAAGTTGTTAGAATTTCCCATAGTCATCTATTGATTAAATGTAATCTCTATCAGTATCTCAACAGTGTTGTTTTTTTTTTTTTTTTTGCAGAAATAGAAAAGCTGATTCTAAAATGCATATGAAATTACAAGGTAGCCCAAGTACCTCAAAACACCTTGAAAACAAAGAGCAATATTTGAAAAATCACAATTCCCAATTTCTGAGCAGAGTTTCTATTTGGAGTATGAAATTATTTCAGAATAAAGATGATTGTTATATAACACTGTGAATGTGCTAAATGCCTTGAATTATACGCTTTAAAATGGTCTATCCTTCGTTACCCTAGGTACTTGTATGAAGACACAAATGGTGTGACTCTACCTTGTTTACAATCAGATAAATGAAAAATTGGGCTCCATATGTGTACTGTGACTTGAAATTCATTCTGCTGTTTTAAAAATAAAAATAAATAAATTTTAAAAAATAAAATGGTCTGTCTTATGTGAACTTTACCTTAATAAAAATAATTAAATTATGATATTTGTGTGCCAAAAATAAAAAAGGAAGGTTGATAAATAAGTCACTAAATGTTGGAGAAAGTGCTGGAAATTTTTTTTTCTAAATATGTCTTAAAGATTTAGAAACTAGGAAGCATTCATATCTGAATCATTTAAAAAGATGAAAATCTTATGCTATTTAAGTAAGGACAATCCACTAACAGCAGTAGAACTGCAGTAACTAAAAGTGAAAACATAACAGGAAAATTAAGATGGTCACTCAGCTTGAGTGGCATTTTACTGTGGATTTGCTTGCCAAAGGAAATGGTGGGGACAGTTAAAAATAGAAACAAAGCAGGAATCACAACAAATTCTAGGGACACATCTGCAAAAAGAATGAGGTTGAATTGTAGAAATCTGTTCTTTTCATTGTTTACACTAATATTTATTTCAGTAATAGTAAGAGATTAATATTTTGCTTAATTTTACAATAATTTAAATGATTGTGAACTAAATATTTGAAGACAGGATGTGTCTTTTCTGAGCCTCAGTTCCCTCCATTGTAGGCTGGCAGTAACTCCCCCAAGTGTATGGGGAGGATGCTTAGCTTGGAGCGAACAATTAACGTGAGTTTTCTGATGTAAAGGAAAATACTCTGCATCCTAGAGCCATCTCAGTGAGATTTTTGTTAATGCATTTATCCTGTTTTGGTTTTTGCAAGGAGAGGTAAGAAGAAGACTTATTTTTAAAATGTGATTCTTTTAAGGAAGAGCACCATGGAGCACTGAAACAACATAAACGATTTTTTGTACTTATGTTAAGGACTGGACTAATGCTTGCTCTCCATATAAAATTCTTTGTATAGTTAAAGGTTATCATAAAGCTTCATCTCCAAATAACCACATTCCTATTACTGTTCCTCGTGGATAAAATTTTCTAATTATTTAATCATCTAAGAAGATGTAGAACTGGAATTGGGAATGCAATGTTCTGTATTTTTCCAGTATTTAACCTATCTGTGGGTTTTTTAAGTCTTGACATGGTCTTCTTTGATTTATGTAATAAAGGAACAACTCAATTATGCCCCCAAAGCAATGTGAGAATGGGTAGTTCTTCAAGACTTTGAAATCTGGGTGTATAAATGTTTAAAGACAAATTATTATGCACTTTCTTCATTCTAAAATTATTTTGTTAGTGGGAATTAATGAAGTCAAAATACATCTTTTAAAATCACATGAGTAAACAGGAGCATTGTTAAAATCCAGATCATGAATTCCCAATAAATATAAACATAAAGGTATTTTTCATATGTTATGATACTTAAAGTTTCAAATTATTATCAACAATTCAATCTGACAAAATAAACATAAAATAAAAAGAGCAGGGCAAGGCGCTTCTTCCCATAATAGGGTAGTGAGGGTAAACTTTCTGGGCCAAAGTTTTAAAAAGAAGTTGGAGTTAACTCAGTGACTAGGAGGTATGTGCTTCCAGGTAGAAGACAGAATGACCAAGCATGAAACAGTGAGATGTGACCAATTCTTCATCCATGACTAAGAACTTCAAAGGTACAACCTTGTCAATCCAGAAGCATCAGACATTTAATACTTGTGTGGTTTTTAAGGGTTAATTTCTCCAAGCCTTTGTTTATTTTTCCATTAAATAGAGTCAGTAATGCTAACATCTTAGAATTGTTATGTGGACTAAATGAAATGATCTATGGAAAATGCTTAGGGTGGTACAGATTAAGTATTTGATAGGAGATCGCTATCATTAGAATACTTGAGTAAATATTTTAGGTGTAGAACCCAAGGCTGTCACTGTTCATACGGAATTTCAAATGCAGAATATGTTATATTGTTCTAGAATTGCGTAACTAAAATAGCAACAAATGCAGCAACCTGTATTTTATTACTTACCCCAAGTTACTAAATGAACTACATAAAACTTTGTGAAAATTACCTAGAATTATGAGGGCATTCCATTTTGAAGTGCTCATATTTTGATCCCACAACTCAATTTCCATGATGACTCTCACAGAGAATATTAGGCTGCTCCATCATATGTCAAGAAAGTCTTTTTTTTTCAGTGTAACTCTGGAGACTATTGCTTGATTGGAGAGTTTTCCTGATTATATTAATGAAGGATCGGCATAATCAGATGTTTCCTTGTTCATAAGGATCATGTATATCAGAGGGTTGGGGAATAAAATTCAGCTATTTTTAAAAAATAAAGTTTCATTCTAGATGGAATATTCTTACTGATCCTATTTTATGAAAATGTTAGAAAACTAATTCTTCTTTCTTTTGTTCTGCTGACTTTTACTCATGGTGACTTGTTTTCCTTTATGCTTTGCAATTTGGGAATTGGAGCTCACAGTTAGTGTGGCTGTATAAAAGCACACCTGTGGTGGCTGAATTGAAGGCATGTGTTTGTAGATAAAATTTCCAGGTGCTCCTGCCCATTGGCCCTAGGACTATGTTCATAGGACTAACCAGAACCACCCTTAATGCTAGATAAGAGTATATTTCATCCATGGGATTCTGCACTCAAAGCAGGCACAGCACAACCTAAAGAATCTGCTCTTATAGCTATTGCCACTCACAGTCCAGGAAAAAACTTTTCCCCATCTCATGTCCTATATATCTAAAATAGGAAACACTAACTCCAAATGCTATTGATATTGCAGGAAGCAGGTATTGTCTTGGAGTGAGTGGAGGGTTCAAGTAATGTAAGCACATATGTGAAAAGGGACTAGTTAACTTGCCAAATCCTTTCTTTCAATGTGAGTTAAGTGGATCCTTGTATAGTAAAGAGCTCTATAAAAAAAAAGCAAAGTGTCTCTTTTCTTGCTTCTTTTTGTGTTCTATTTCTTGATTCTAAAGGCAATAATCATTTAGCTTAGTGCTTCCAACAGTTGCATATGGTGACCATGGAAATTTAGTAACATACAATTCATTTTATGCATTAATTTTCATATAAGTATGTCTAGATTTCATGTACAAAGTATGATACTGATCCATTGGCATTTAGATGGTAAATATAAGAATTATATTTTTAATAATATGTAGTTAAGCTTCAAAATCTTAAGTAAAAATTTATCTTTACTTAAAATTTTTTAATTGTAGATGGACACAATACCTTTATTTATTTATTTATTTATTTATTTTTATGTGGTGCTGAGGGTCAAACCCAGTGCCTCACAAATGCTAGCCAAGTACTCTACCACTGAGCTATAACCCCAGCCCTGCTGAAAAATTTTATTTAAAAAGTTTATATATATTGATCACCACTCCATGTTGACATTTTCACTTTTAATCAAAAATTTTTAGGAAAAGATACCCTTAAAAATCATGTAAAATAGCTTTTGTATTTTAATATTTCCCTTATTATTCTTTTCTAATGAAATGTTTAAATTTTGTACATTCTACTTTTAATCCTTTACATCAAGTGTTAGCAACTAAAGTTTGCAATTTTAATGGTCTAACAATTAATTGTCTAAATTTGTACTTTAAGTAGCTATGTATTCAGGTTTGGATATGAGATGTTCCACATAAACTTTTGTTAATGTACAAATGAACAGAGGTGAAATGATTAGAGTAAGGAGAGCCGTAACCTGATTACTGAATTAATCTATTGGATGGATTAATAATTTGAAAGGACCACAGTACTGAGTGGTAACTGTCAGCCACTGGGGTTTGGCTAGAAGTAGGTCACTGGGGGCACACCCCTTGGGGAGTATACCTTGTTTGGCTCCTCCTGCCTTCCCCCCACCTATCCTCTGCTTCCTGGCCTCCTGGAGCTGACCACTTTTCCTCTGCCATGTCCTTCTACCTGTGATGTTCTGCCTCATCGCAGGCCCAGAGCAATGGAATTGTCCAACAATGTACTGAACCTCTGACACCATGAGCCAAATTTTCCGTCTGTAAGTTGTTTTTGTCCGGTATTTTGGTCACAGTGATGAAAAGCTGACTAACACACTACAACAAACAAAAACAAAAAATAAGAATGAAAATCAGCACATTAAAAATGAACAAATAATACAGAAAATCAAATAAACCAAAATCTTTTAAACTATTATCCAACTGAACCCCCAAATATATTTTTAAAAATAAACCACAAACAAGTAGAGTTTGTCTCAGAAAACCACTTTGTTTTAAAATGCAGAAGGTAAGCAACTTTTGGTTATGCTGGATAATACAAATGAGAAAAAAAAAACATCCACATCAGAAACAAAAAATTACAGATTACAAATATGAAAAAGATACAAGGAGAATATTATGAACAACTCAATGCTAATAAAATAGACAATTGAAGTCAAATTAACAAATTTGTTGAAAGACACAAATAACTAAGAGCTAACATGAGAAGTGAGTGGCCCTAGATATATTAAAGGGTTTTCAACCAAAATCTTCCTCCATAGCAAACTGCAAACCGAGGTGCTTTTACTGTTGAATTGTATCAAGCTCTTAAAGAATTAATGTTAATTTAATAAAAGCACTTTTAGGAAATAGAACATACCCACACAAAATAAATCACAAAATAATTTCTAAGTTTTCTTGTAATTTGAGAGAAGTGCTTCTTTTATGATATAAATCTTTTATTTTTTATTTTTTTGGTACTAGATATTGAACTCAGGGGCACTCGGCCACTGAGACACATCTCCAGCCCTATTTCCTATTTTATTTAGAGATAGGGTCTCACTGAGTTGCTTACTGCCTCGCTTTTGCTGAGGCTGGCTTTGAACTCGAGATCCTTTTGTCTCAGCTTCCAGAGCTGCTGGGCTCACAGGCATGCGCCACCATACTCAGCATGATTTGACTCTTTTACTGATAAATTAAAAATAAAAAAGTTCCTAGCCACATTGCAAACTGCCAAAACAAACAAACAATAAAAGAACTTCACCTATAGAGGAACAAAGTAAAATTATAGCGACATCTAAAAAGGAACTATGTCAATATCTTTAAAGTATGGAAAGGAAAGCAGACAAAGTCATGGTCCATAAGAATTCTGTAATTAGAGAAAACGTGTGTAAAGATGAAGATGAAATGCTATTTTTTTCAGACAAACAAAAGCTAAAAGAGTACCTTGCTAGCTGACCTGTGCTCTAAGAAAGATTAAAGCCAATTTTTCAGCAGAAGGAATATGATACTAGATGGAAATTTGGTAAAAATGATGATAAATATATATATTTTTTAAGGTTTAGTTTCATTAAAAGATACCTGGTTAAAACAAAACATATAATGACATATTGTGAGGTTTATAATATGCAGAAACAAAATGCATGACAACAATAACAAAAAAAATGTATTGGCTGTAGCTCAGTGGTAGAGTGCTTGTTTAGCACATGTGAGGTACTGGGTTCCATGCTCAGCACCACATTTAAGGGAAAAAAAATGTATTGGCAGTGTATCATTTAAGGTTTTCACACCATTAGTAAAATGGTATAATAACATTTGAATGCAGACTATAATATGTTTAAAATGTATATATAAACCTTCGAGCAAACACTAAAAATTTTTAAATTAGGTATAACTAAGTAGACAGTAGTGGAGATTTATAAAAATACTAAAACATACTCATCATCATAAGATTATAGGAGAAGAAGGGGAAAAGTAACAAAGAACAGATGGAAATATGGAAAGAAAATGGTGTAATATTAGATTTATTAATTCAATAATTTTACATGTAAATAGATTGAACAACCCAATTAAAGTCAGAGATTGCCAGATTGTATAAAAGGGCAAAATGCAATTATATGCTACTTCCAAGAAACCCACTGTGAATATGAAAACATAGATAGGCTAAAAATAAAAGAATAGGAAAGATAAAAAGACATTAGCCAAAAGAAATCTCAAATGGCTATCAGAATATCAACGTAGACTTCAGAAAAGAAATGTTACCAAAAATAACTACATAAAGATTGAGGGGGCAATTTATATTAAAGCTATAATAATTCTAGTAACAGAGCTTTAAAATACACAAAGCCAAAAGGAAAGGTAAACAAATCCACAATTAGATTTGGAAACTTTAATACATACTCTTTTCTCATTAACTGATAGAACACGTAGACACACACATCAGTCAGGATATTGGAGATCTGAAAAATACAAGTCACTTCATTTACTAATGGTATTTAATTTGCATTTGACATTTAACCCAATGACAGTAAAACACAAATTATTTCACATGTATATGCAGAAAATTCACCAAGGCAGATATTTCCTGAGCCATTACCATAAAATGAATTTCATTAAATTTAAAGTGAGTGAAAGCAAAGTATATTCTCTGATGACAATGGAATAAAACTAAAACTCAAAAGTGAAAACCATCTGGAAAATTCCCCATATTTAGAACTTCTACAAAAACCCATGGGTTAAAAGAAGAAATCACAGCTGGATGCGGTGGTGTGCGCCTGTAATCCCAGCACTTCAGGAGGCTGAGACAGGAGAATCTCGAGTTCAAAGCCAGCCTCAGCAATGGTGAGGCACTAAGCAACTCAGTGAGACTGTCTCTACATAAAACACAAAATGGGGCTGGGGATGTGGCTCAGTGGTTGAGTACCCCGGAGTTCAATCCCTGGTATGAAGAAGGAGAAAGGAGGAGGAGGAGGAGGAGGAGGAAAAGGAATCACAAGGAAAAATAGAAAATACATTGACTTGCCTAGAAAGAAAAACATGAGTTAAGAAGCAGCTAAAGAGGTGCTTAGAGGAAAAGTTATACTATCATGTTGACATTAGAACTAACATGAGATCTCAAATTTTTTAAGCTTCCATGTGAAGGAACTGGGTGTTGTGGGGGGGGGGGGGAATAAACCTAATGAAAGCAAAACAAAGGAAATAATAAAGCAAAGAATTTTTTTAAAAAAATATCAAACCAAAGGCTGGCTTAGGAAAAGAAATATTTATAACCCTCTAGTCAAACTGAAGAAGAGAAAAAGTATTAATTTCAAGTATTAATAACAGGCTTGAAATGGAAGACATCAATATTCATATATAGATGTTCAAAGGATAAGAAGCATATTAATAATAATTTTATGCCAAAAATCCAATAACTAAGATAAAGTGAACACATTCTTTTTATTAATTTTTAAACTTTTTGTTATTTTTTGTTTTTCATGACAGTAGAATATAATTTGACTTATTTATACAAACATGGAATACATCTTATTGTAATTAGGATTCCAATCTTGTGGTTGTACATGATGTAGAAATTCACTGTGGTGAATTCATATATATACATAGTGAAGTTATATCAGAATCATTCCACTGTCTTGCCTATTCCTTTTCCCCTCCCTGCCCTTCATTCCCCTTTGTCTAATACACTACACTTCTATTCTTCTGCTTCTCCCTTGAGTGTTAGCTTACATATATCAGAGAGAACATTCAACCTTTGATGTCTGGGGATTGGCTTATTTCACTTAGCCTAATAGTCTCCAGACCCATCCATTTTCTGGCAAATGTCATAAATTTATTCTTTTTTATGGCTGAGTAATATTCCATTGTGTGTATATATCATTATTTTTTATCCATTCATCTGTTGAAGAGCATCTAGGTTGGTCCCATAGCTTAGCTATTGAGAATTGAGCTCCTATAAATATTGATGTGTCTGCACCACTATAGTGTGCTAATTTTAAGTCCTTTGGGTAGGTATATACCAAAGAGTGGGATAACTGGGCCTAATGGTGGTTCCTTTCCAAGTTTTCTGAGGAATCTCCATACTGCTTTCCAGAGTGGTTGCACCTATTAGCAGTCCCACCAGCAGTATATAAGTGTATTCTCTTCCCCATATCCTCACCAACACTCATCGTTACTTGTCTTCTTGATTGTTGCCATTCTGACTGGAGATGAAATCTCAGTGCAGTTTTAATCTCCATTTCTGAACATTTTTTCATATATTCATTGACCATTCATATTTCTTCTGTGAAGTGTCTGTTCAGTTCCTTTGCCTATTTATTAATTGGGTTATTTGGGGGTATCTGTTTGTTTGCGGGGCATTAAGTTTTTTGAGTTCCTTATATATCCTGGATCCATAGGAAACCAAAAGATTGAGTAACTTAGATGGTTTTCATTATCAATTGCCTGCCAGCCCCCTTACCTTCCATCTGAGGTGCAGGTGGCAAAGATTTTCTCCCATTCTATAAGCTCTCTCTTCATATTCATATTCTTCTTCTTCTTCTTCTTTTGTTTTTGGTACCGGGAATTGAACTCAGGGGCATTCGACCACTGAGTCACATCCCCAGCCCTATTTTGTGTTTCATGTAGAGACAGAGTCTCACTGAGTTGCTTAGTGCCTCACCCTTGCTAAGGTTTGCTTTGAACGCGATTCTCCTGTCTCAGCCCCCCTAAGTGTTGGGATTACGGGCGTGCGCCTGGCTTCTCTTCATATCCTTGATGGTTTCCTTTGCTGTGAAGAAGTTTTTTTGGTTTCATATCATCCCATTTATTGATTTTTAATTTTCTTTCTTGCACTTTAGAAGTCTTATTGAGGAATTAGGTTCCTAAGCTGACATGATGGAATGTTGGGCCTATCTTTTCTTCTAGTAGGTGTAGGGTTTCTGCTCTAATGTCTAGGTCTTTGATCCACTTTGAGTTGAGTTTTGTGCAGGGTATGAGTCAGGGGTCTAATTTAATTCTGCTACGTATGGATTTCCAGTTTTCCCAGTGCCACTTGTTGAAGAGGATATTTTTTCTCCAATGTATGTTTATGGTGCATTTGTCCAGTATGAGATAACTGTATTCATGTGGGTTTTTCTCTGAAAATGAAGACCTTCTTAAAAAAACAAGAATTATCAATGCTTGAGAAAAAAATAGATAACCTAAATAGTACTTTATCAAATTAACAATTTAAAACTTTATCAGAAAGAAAACTCCAGACCCACTGAATTTTTCCAACTATTTAGGAAAAATCTATAACTCATTCTATATAAATTCCTCCAGAAATAGAAGAGGGGGAAACACATCCCAACTCACTTTATGAGGCCAGAGTTCCCATGATCTGTAAACAAAAGTAAGGTAAATTATACCTTAAAATCTTTAATTTTAAAAGAAATGTTGTGAATAATAAAAACAATGATTTTTGGCTTACATTTGATGTAATGAAAACTTTAGCAACATAATTAATTGCTCATTGCTGCCTCACTTAAAAGGAGTCTACAAGTTGGCAACTTTGGACTGGTACGGTAGCTTTCAATGACCTGGCTTCCTTTATTCTCACTCAACTTTGGCATGTACCTTCCCCAAACTTCTTCACCCTCACTTTACTTACACCATGCCCAGTGAAGCCACAGAGATGTAGCTAGTTACAAGAGAGACTGGGAAAAATACAACCTTTTGTTCCACGTACCAAGGTGCCAAGCTAATATAAAAGTTTCTTCACAAGGAGATACAAAAAACTAGGACTCTCAGTTACAGATAAACTGGCTATGATGAATTTTTAAATTTAAATATGCTTCTTTTTTTTAAAATTTTTTTTTTTTAGTTGTTGATGGACACAATGTCTTTATTTTATTGCTTTGTATGTGGTGCTGAGGATCGAACCCAGGGCCTCAGGCATACGAGGCAAGTGCTCTACCGCTGAGCTACAATCCCAGCCCTAAATATGCTTCTTAATAAAGAGGATGTCTCACTCTATAATCCTATGATCCGTGAGTGTACATGTGTGTTTTTACCTTCCAATAAAATAAAAAAAAAATTGGTTTGGCAAGAAAGAGCATGGGAGACCAAAGTGTTTGCTTGTAAATGGGACATTTTATCAAAAGATATGTTGGGTCCATAGGAAATCGAAAGATTGGGTAACTTGGATGGTTTTCATTACCAATTGCCTGCCAGCCCCCTTACCTTCCAACTCTATTTTCAAGCCCTATTGAATTTCTTCCCTTCTGGTTTTTTTTTTTTTTTTTTTTTTTTTTTTTTTTTTTTTTTTTTTTTTTGTAGTTTCTGGCTTTTTGCATGGAACATTCTTTCCTGATCTTTAAAAATTTCTACTATAGCAGTTTGCAATCATAATCATCATTCCTTGTTTGTGTCTTCCCTGCCCTACTGTATGTTCTAGAAGTACAGGAGCCAATACCTTATTCAATGCTATTTATCTTGATAGCATTATGTGCCTGCATGCATGAGTAAGGGGAGATATACAGTGTCTCCTTTGGGGATTTCTTCTTCCTGCTGAGGAAGATGTAAGCCACCTGAGAAATTAAAGTCTAGAATAATTAGTAAGGAACAAAAGACAAAGTCAGAAAGATATTTTCAAAAGTTGGAGTCCGCATGGGAGCTGGAGCTAAACAACAAGAAAATGGCTCCCATGGTTTATTTAAGGGTGTACATCAAAGGCAACTATAAGGTTTCAAGGGCGGAGTCTTACTTAGTGTGACTTTTTGCAGTCAGCAGGTTGATTGGCATCTTGGAAGGACACACTCATCTCAGAGGGGCAGTGTGGCTACAGCAGGTCAGCCCATCCCTGGTAACGTGTGGGATCTTTGACAGAGCTGAGGAGGAAGTTCACCTACATCAGGTAGTTTATCTCTGTGGGGGTGCTACAGGAGTTCCCAATGCCAGGCTTATTCCTCACTGGCTGCGATGCCAGTAGTCTACATACAGCCCACAGAGGGGTCTCTACAGATGAGGACACACACACACACACACACACACACACGGCATGTATTGATAAAATTTCTTCAATTAACAGTTATTTTATAAGAACAGTCCTATTTCTAGCAAGTATATTGCTGTTGTCATGCCACTGTGCATGCAGAAGACACATGTAAATTTGACTCTGTAACTAACAATTCAGACTTAACCTGTGTGATAGGGCTCATTGAAATAAAACAGTCATCTATAGTTGACTGACAAGGAGTTGAGGTTTTAAAGGAAGGCTAAGTCCTACCTCTGACACCTGTCAGTGATTCAGCCTTGGTTAAATCCATCAGTCTTAGCTGTTGAAAATGCAGCCTTCTTTTCTTCCCAAACCACAAAATTTGACCTTATTTCTCAGCTTATTATGTACGTTTCTCTATGCATCAGAGTTTTAGCTAAGAAAATGGAAGTGTACCATTTCCAAGTTGGACCAATAAAAACTTGTACATCAGATCATCTCCCAACACCTGTGCTTCATCATTCATTTTCATCCTTCTGACCCAGCCAGATGGGAATAACCATGGCAACATTAGAAGCCCCCTTGGAAACCACTGTGGTAGACAGTTACTCAAGTCTTCACTTCCACATATTAGCGTGAAGAAGAGCTTCTTCTGATGAGGAACTCCTGCACAAATATCAGAAAAATACATTTTAAAAATACTTAAACTATTTAGGGTTTATCTGTTCCTGAAGTTTGGCTTAGTATGTTCCTCACAGGCAAGACAGTGTATATAAAACTTTAACACAAAGCCCGGCACCCCAAAGCCTCAAATATCACATTTGTAACAAGGTTTGGATAAGAAATAAATAACAAATGTGATTTATAAGCTAAAAAGTGCTATACAAATATTAGATGTTCCAGATTGCTTTCTCCTAGGTAGATCAAAGAACTTGTGGAATTTCACTCCCATGAAACCTTTCCTGAGAAAGTGAATCTAAGCTTTCCCTCACTATTTGCATATTTTGGTTTTAATCCTTCCCTATACCCACACACCCACACCCACACATACAACTTTCTTTTGATAGATCTACTTGCATCATTATGTGCTTTCAAATAACATTCTGTAATTCAGGACATTGATTTCATAGAATAGGTTTACAAAGAGCCAATGTGTAACTTCATGGAATGCATTATACTGAGTCAGATCTGTAGCCAGTACAGGTATATCTTATGCAAATGTAATTAATAATGGCCCAAATTCAGAACTGTCTGGTGAAAAATGATCTAAGTAAAATGAAAAACCTTACAAGGCACAAGACTTAAATAAATTACAAATCTTCAAGTGGGAGAGGAGAAATAAAGTACTTGCAATCATGCTTTCTTCCACTTAGGGGGAAAATGCTCTTTTAAACTTCTGGCTTCCTTGGCCAATGTTTCTTACCAGCCTCTGTTCTCATTTTGGAGCATTAGTAATGCCCAGAATATGTCTGTCCATTACTAGGACTAATGAGCACAGTGAAGCTAACATACAGCTTGAAGAAATTAGTCATCTGCATTTGAATGCCTCTGCTGCTGATGGTACATCCATTACTGATGGAGTTTCTTGCATTTGTGTAACTTTTAACATTAAAAGGATCAGGCTTTATTTGTCAAATTTTCACTTGCATCTCTGGCTTTTAAACATGGCACAAGTCAAACTGTGTTAAAAATAAGAAAATTGACCATGATAGAAGGCATCAGTGACAGTTTTCCAAACCTTTTAGTTCTACATTTATTCTGACTTTTCTTCCTTTTAATAGAGTAACATTTTGTTGCTTTTTATTTGAAAACTTTTACAAGCCAAAAAGAAGTCTGAATGAGTACATTGTATTGTATTGTATAATTAAATTAGCATAGTATTATGTTCTCATGGAAGTCATGATTAGGCAAATGTTACCTTTGTATATTAAAACTAGCTAAGTTGTATGCTGTTTAAACCTGCATGAAGATATCATTTAGCATTCATTCATTCATTTATGCAACAAATGTTTTAAAGCACTAGTAAATGCCAGACATCAGGCTTGGAGCTGGGGGTTCTAAGATGAATAAAACAATTGCTGCCCTCAAGGAATTCTATCTAGCAGTGGAAAGAAACAAAGAAACAAAGAGTTCAGTATCATAGAATATATGAAATGAGTATACTATATCACTTTGGAATATTTAATTCAAACTTTACTTGTCCTCTGGCTGTAAGTATAAACATTATTAAAAGTTATTTTCAGGGTTGTTTCGATATTTTGTGGTCTTTTTAGAAATCTTATGAAAGATAATATTCTACTTCCCAAATGATTATAATTGAAAGGGAAAGCACAAATAATTATGATTGATGAAATCAGATGGATGTCATGGGAATGTTCTAAGTTTTATCAAACCTCAAGTTCTTTTATTTTATTTTTTTAAAACATTCATTCATTCAACAAATGGGTGTTAATTAGCTTCTAAGTACACAGTGTCTAGAGTGTAAGCCCCAAGGTGGTAGTGATCTGGTCTTCTTTGGCTCTGCTCAGCCAGTAACACTAAATAGAAACTTGACTCATACTTTATTGAATTAATGTTGAAAGAATTTGGAGGACAATCTGCTGGCTTCCCTAGTGGGTCCTGGTGAATAAGCATAGCCCCTAGGAACTTTTTTATTAGAGTTTTACATCTAGTGTAGAGTTGATGTTACCGTTAGATTTAAACATATCCTCAACAACTTGCTTAAATGACTAGGGCCAGAAGAATGATACTGTTAGCAGATCATGGGGTTAAAGTAGACTTAAGCTCCAAAGCTTTAAATACAATTTATTTCCCATTATTCACACACAAAAACATACAACATAATGCATATATCTAAAAGCATTGTTATAAATAAACTTTAAAAACAAAACAAATTTTAGCTAGGGAGCTGGGGAGCCTCTCAACCATGCCTACAAAGCAGAGTGTGCATTCTTTGCTGCCTGGGTACCACACTTATTCTAAACCACCGCTTCTCAGCTCCATACTTCTTTGCTTTTTGAAAATGGCCCACACCTCTCCCTTTTTAAATAATTGCAGACAGATACTTTGGTGCTTGTATTTAGTAAAATGCAAATTAAAATTGCATTATGGCATTAACATTAAAGATTGAGAAAATCAGTGGCAATTTGGATATGCCTAAATCTTAAGCCATATCAAGACTACCTCTTCTTCTTCTTCTTTTTTTTTTTTTTTTAAAGCTTGGTTCAAATCAGTGTGTGGTGGGTGGAGAGAAGTTTAAAATATCTGTTTAATGTTTGAGAACAAGTACTGCAATTGAAGACTGCAGGAACTTCTGCGTGAATATTAAAGTATACACAACTGTTATGTTTTGTTCTTACAAATTAGTTTAGATGCCTGGAAAACTTGCACAGAGATTTCTACTATAGTAAAATTCGTCCTAATGAGAAGCAATGAGACGCGTCCTATTAAAAAGTGTTCTATTAGGAATATCTGAATAGAATATTCTAAGCCAAACATCAATTCTGGAGAGAAAGCAAAGATTAAGACAGATAGAAGTCAAAAAAGAAAAAGTGTGAACTCGAGTTTGGTGGATTAGTATCTAGTTAAAGAGGCTAGCTTCAGATTCAGCTAGGAATCTAGGATGGGATCCCAATCTTCAATCCATCAGCCCCCTTTCTTTTTGGCTCCTAATCACCGACTTAATCAAGTGCTTTCAGCGGCCCACGAGATGTTCTTTGCAGGCACTTGCTCTCTGGGACTGCACGAGGACTTTGCCAATTTAAAACTTTCAATTTAAAAACTGAGAGGGTTGTTCTTGCCCGCCCGCCGGGAGGTCCCGGAGGTGGTTTGGAGAAGAGGGAGTTGAGCTCTGCAGCCAGAGAGAGTCACCTCCCGGGCGCCAGGCCTGGCTTTCGTGTCTTTGAAAACTTTCCAACGCGTGTGCCACGGCGACGCTCAGCGGCTGGGTGGGAGCCCACGAGGCCCGCGCCTCCTGCGAGGAACTTTTCGGCGTGTCGGTTGCTTGTCACTCTCGCTTTCCGACGCGCCTCCCCCTGGCTCGCGCTCCCGGAGCTCCCTCCCTCCTGGCGAGGACCTTCCCCGGCGCCTGCAGTTCGCGTCTCGCCGCCAGCCCCGCTGCACCACGGAAGGAGTCTCTCGCCCCGGCCACCCAGCCCAGCGCCTGAGCCACCACCTTCGGGCTCCACGCGTCCCGCTTTGCACAATGGCCCAGCCCAGTCCCGCGCACTGAGAGCCGGGCCCTGGGGCGCTGCGGGGCGCTGTGCTGAGCGGCAGGGCCCGAGCCCCAGGCGCTCCACGAAGAGCCGCGGGGCGGGGGCGAGGAGGAGGGGACCTGCGGCCAGGGGCTGGTCGCTCGCTTCCTTCAAGCGGACTTTTTGCCAATGGTCCAAAGCGACATGTCCAAGTCGCCTCCCACAGCGGCGGCGGCGGTGGCGCAGGAGATCCAGATGGAACTGCTGGACAACGCGGCTCCCGCGGGGGCGCTTGGAGCACAGGTAGCGAGAGCGCCGCGCCTTCTTCCTTTGTGAGCCGCCGGGGCGCCGACCTGTTTCTCTCCGCGCCACCTCTCCCGCGATCGCTTGCCTGGCAGCTCCCTCTCGCCCGGGTCTCCTTGCCATCTCTTCTTCTCGCGGTTTGCCACCCACTTCTCTCCTGGCGCTGGAGACCCTGCCCCTTTGCGCTTTCCCCTGGCTTTTCGGCTTCCATTTTCCTCTGCTGCTGAATAGCAAGTGGGAAGGGGCGGGGGAAACCTGCGGGTCCTCCCCGGCTTCTCCCGGGCCGCTCTGCTCAGCTCCCCTCGCCCCTTCCCGGGGGAGGCACATGGAGAGACATGAACCAGGAGAGTGGACTGGACCTGCTCAAGATCGTGAGTCCTAGTGGGCGGGAGGGGTCTCGGCTCCCCCGAGTGTTTCCTTCGACGCCGACCCTTTTGGTCCGGCTGAGAGTGGGGGTGGAACTGGGGGTGTGAGCGATGGGCTAGGGCGTGGGTGGTGGATCTTGCGGGGCGCCTTCGGAGCAGCGCCGACCACCCTCAGCACCTGGGATGTTCCCTCGCCCGGACCACTCAGTTATCTCCAGTGGCAATTGCCAAAGCTTGCCTAGACCCCTGTTCCTTTCTCTTAAGGATGGAGAGTTGGAGAAAAGAAAGTTTTCTATTTCCCCTGAAATGTTAGCTCTTTCGGGGAGCTCCCGGATCCCCTTCCTTTCCGATGAGTATTTTCGGTTTCTGGAAAAATTCTGCTTCTCTCCTCATTGTGAAATAAGAGATGTCAATTGTAGGCGTTGGGCAATGATAAGGTGGCTTTTACGTAAGGCTTTGGCAGGTACAGTTTAGATTACTGACACCTCCAGATCTCAGCGGTAAGGAGTCTCAACTTTTTTCCTAGCAGGGAAATGACTTCAGACTCCTAGCTGTGGGCTGGTTGTCCAGTGCCGTGAAGAGGTTAGGGTTACTTTGCAAGCATCTTTCTGGGGAAAAGTCCTTGTTTAATGACAGTGACTTGCTGGTTTCAATCCTATATTTGCCAGATTGTAAACTGTAGTAAGATACATAGGTGTGTGGGTATAAATTTTACACATACACACAAAAAACCTGAGAAATCATTTGAGTGCCATTGTGTTAGTGAGGTGGGAGTGAGCCAGCCTAATAAAGGTCGCACATGTTTCGCTGCTGCTCTTGTTTTGATGGCTGGAAGTTGGCTGTTGGAGCTATTTTGGGACTGTAATAATAATTCCAAGTGGCACAATAGTCCAGCTTTATTGAACTTTCTTTGACTACTGGGAAATAAATGTGCTAACTTACAACATATAATTTACTTTGATTTGAGATGGAGGAAGATGTAGAAACTCAGGACTTGTATAATCAAAAATACATTTCTTTTTGTAGCGAAATAGCAAGATTTTAGTTCACCCTGGGCTGCTTGGCTTCACCAGCGATGTGGGGATGTGTAACTACCTGTGTTCTTTTCTAACCTCTGCCAGAGGATCTAGATTTTAACTCCACTTTAAATTTGTTTTAGACTCTTCATTTGATCTAGATGCTTGCCAGGTTAGATGAGAATGAAAAATGTACTCAGAGACCTTCGTTATTCTAGGATGAAGGTCTTGAATATTGATAGAGGAAGAGACTTTTAAAGTCTCTTTTCTCTTTGATCTTCCTTGAGGGATTTTTTTAAAAAAAGTCTTCCTATGATAAAAACAGGTCCTAAACTCTTGGAGATCAAAGTCAGGGCTGACACAAAGCATGATTGCATTTTAGATAAGAGGCTTAATGGTTTATATAATTAAGCATAAGTCAACAAATATTTACCGTGCAGCTATAATGTGGAAATGATTCATGATTTCTACCTTCAAAAACTTCCATTACCAGTAGCTGGAAGTATGGCAGATGTATTTCAATTCTATGTCATGGGTCCATAAGAGAATATTATAAGGTTTAAAAGGTGTAAAGGTCACAAATATTGTATATTGAATAATCTATAAGGACTTCATAGAAGAGAAGGCATTTAAAAAGAAATTTGAAGGGTGGGTGAGATTTCAACAGATTTTGAGATAGTAGGGAGCCTTATGTGAAGCAATTACACAAGTTAGAAGTCACATTCATGGCATACTTTTTTAACCTCTAGTTTGAAAAGTGTGAGGAAGGGTACAGATTGGGTACAGTTAGGCATTAGACTGAAAAGACAATTTAAAGCCATAACTTGGAGGCCAGAACATTTGGTGTATTGAATAATAGGGATCTGTAGAAGGGGTTCAGAAAAGCAGCCATTTGACAGTTGATTGAAACAATCCACCTGGGAATGTTAGCATAGTTTGGAGTACAGAAAAGGAGCTTGTCTGAAAAAATTGTAACAATTTGGGCAAGAGGTAATATGGCCTAAGAGAAAAAATGGTTATGGATGTTGAAAGGTCTTCACAATAGACATTTTAAAGATGAATCCACAGGAATTAGTTAAGTAATTGCATAGATGGAGGATAGTGAGGAGAAAGAGAAATGGATTTCATAAAGCAGGTGAGGTATAAATACCAAAGGGCAATAGCATCTTTCTCTTTGCCTTCTAAAAATGAAAGCAATTTTTGCTTGAATTGTGTTCACATGACATCCATTATTAGAGGGTAACATTGCCTTGTTTTATATCTGATTGACCATGGCATCATAGGGCTTGTGTGAAACTTGGCAAAACTGTTCATTCTGTGACTGGTGGGTACAACAGATCGGCTGTCAAACTGCCCGAGAAGGGAAACTATCTTCCGAGCATCTCCCTTTTCTTGTGGCACTGAGTTATAGTAATTCTACCCAGAAATGGAACTAGCATTTGCAAACAGAACCTGTAATCATTGGTTTTAAGAAACTTTGGTTTCACCTCAGGATTATATTACAAGTTTCATATGAACAGAGCAAAAGATGTAGGTTCACAATCTCTACACACTTATTTTTTGTGTCAATAATCCTGCTTAGGGGAATGAACACCCTCTTACGTTCCAATTCCTTCCCCCAGCATAATGTCATAAGCAAAATGGGTGCATTTCTTAACATGAAGGGAATGGCCATCAAACTGCAAGCTCTTGAAGGTTTTGATTTAAGTCGATTGCCTTGCTTTTTCAGTAACCTGTTGAACAGTTTTGGTGCAAACTTGGACGGTCTCTATCTTCAAAGTCAAGGTGCTCACGTAGCACTCTTCAAGCTCCAAGTCCTCATTGCCTACTATAGTACCTGCTGGCTACCTGTGGCTTTTTGAGCACTTGACATATAGCTGGTCTGAATTGAGATGAGGTATAAATATGAGATATGTGCATCCAAATAAAATATGAAATAAAGAATAGAACACATCTTCATTAATAGCTTAAATTGGTTACATGTTGAAATGATACATTTTCGGTATATTGGGTTAAATAAGATGCGTACTCAGAATTAAGTTCCCCCGTGGTTTGCCTTTTTAATGTAGCTACTAGAAAATATTAAATAGGTAGGAGGCTCATATTATATTGCTGTTAGCATTACTCTAAAGTGTGAAACTGGTAATTCTCCAGGGAGTGGAATAGCTCCTGGGTGGCTGGGAAGCAAGTGACCAGGATTGAAATTTGTATGGTGACAGAAGAGGAAATGGACGAGAAACAAGAGCAGTAGCTCAGCAATTTAGGCCTCAGACTGTAACCAGCATCTCCAGTCACACCTGAAAATGAACAGGCAGCAAGCAGAGGGCCTGTTTGTTTTGCTCCTAGCAACGCATCCCAGCTGGTTCCACCCCGGCCCAGTTTGCCAGATGCTTTGCAAGCAGATTGGAGGACAAGGACTGGTAATGACTACATCCTAAAGGGCTGTAGTGAGGGCCTTTATCAAAAAAGAGCAACAGCCTTTTCCCTGTGGCTTTTAAACCAAGTCAGCCGGTTTTCCAGGAACATTCTTAGGTCCCTGGTACAAATTTGTTTTCTGCACTCTTTAAACGTAGTGGTCGTGGGTCCTGTGCTTTAGGTTTTGTTAAAACCTTCATTCCTCACTACTGGTCATTTTCATTTTGGGTGGTGGTTTTGTTCTGGAGAAATTTAAAAACGTGTTAATTTCTGTGTTTTCGAATTTGAAATGTAATATCTGATTGATTTGAGGAGTAGTTCTGGTAGTGCTACGCTTTTATTATTCTTATATAAAAACTTAGTTTACCCTTTGCATATTTAACTTGTTTGAATTTTATCAATGGATAACTTGAGTCAAAAAGCTGAGTGAAATCCATTAACCCCGTAAGGGGTGGTGGAACTCTTCAATTTCTCGCTGGAGGACATGGCTATATCCTACAGATAGTATATAGCAAACACCACATATTACTTAACAACTACAGAGGGTTAAAATTATGATACTACAAAAAGTAACAGAGCTGGCCTTAGATCTTTTCCAGGATGGCAGGAGTTGGACTGACAATGACAGTCCCTGGCCACCTCCCTTCCCCCTCCCTGGGTAAACCTCTACTTGCAGGCCTCACCTTCCTCCTGATGGGCCTTACCCACAGAGAGCTCTGCTAATGCTGCTTCTGCATTTCTTCTGGATTTTGTGTGAGCTGATCCATATAAAAGCCAACTTCTTATTTTTCCCCTTTTCTAGGGAAGTCATCTCAGCTACCTCCCTCCTGGTAAAGGATGGACAGCCTTGTTCACTTTAAGCTATTGGCAAATGAGATTTAGTGGATGATTCCTCTCTGGGTAGTTTTGGGTTGTTTGCTTTGGTCCATAAAATGAGGAAAATGAAATTCAAAGGGATGAACATCAATGAATATGAATTGAGGGGAATGAAAACTAACTTTAGGCATCAGCACCGTGCTCATAGGGGGCCATTTGTAGATAGGTGAATTGTCACTGTATGTAGCCATGGTACACAGAACTAGCATCAGTCTTACACCTGTCCCCTGGGGCTGCCATGGCAACTTTGTGTGCCCTGCTGAAATCTGCAGTTAACTGAAAATGTATAATTACTACTGTCTCATTGGATTATTCCAAAATTAGATTTTTATTACTTCTGAAAACGTGAACATTCATTTGCTGAATAAAATCCATTCCTCTTATTATCCTGTATCTAGCACAGTCCATGCTTAAAAGCTGTTCGGTGTCAAGATATTCACACTAAGCTGCTATTGACATGAATTTTGAGCATATTTTTAATGTATTTGTGAAAGTTTCAGGAAAATTTGTTTCTGAAATCTTAGTTTGGCATTTTAGGACAACTAAAGGATTTTAAACAAATTTTTCCCTATTTACTATAGTGACAGTTTGTTTTTATTAAGCTTCATATAGTTAATAGGCAATGAGCAGGAATTAGTCACCTCCTGGGTTGTTTTGAAAAAGACTTGGGGACCTTCACATGCCAGGGAGAATCTATAGGTAACATCATCCTCTGGCCAAACCCCTGTCTTTTCTCCTTTTTTGGTCTGGTACCCAGAAGTGCTCTAATGGATAATTGTTTTAGTACTGGGTGTTCATAACTATTGCTAAATTTTTTTTAAAAGAAAAACCATTGTTCATGCAGGTACCTATATTTGAAGTAGAAAATTAAGAAAACTATGCTGCTTTTTAAAATAGCTAAATATTTGAACAATTAATCTAACCTGTTTATTTTCCATTTGGGGGAGGTTTCACCTTTACCTTTTTCCAATTCCTCAGATGAAATATACTAATCTTTATTTTCAAGGATTTAGAGTAATGGGAAAAAGTTATTTCAGCAAGATGAACTTGATTTTAAATATGTACTGGATGAAAGGAAGTCTAATTTTGTAATGGCAGTATAAATTTTTACTAACATTTTTAAAGTACATAAAAATAGACCATTAGCTTTCCAGAGATGCTTTGTTTATTTATCCTGACTTCTTTTTTTATAAAGTCATTGAGTATTTACAATTTTAAAAAGGACACTTTAATAGAGAAATTATGCCAAAGTGAGTAAAATAACAGAATTGTTATATCTACTTTGACTTTTAATATATAATGAGTAGGAATTTACTATAACAGTATTAAATACGAGCAAGTTAATAGTGTAAGTCATACTAAAGCCTTCAAGTGATAGGTGGACAATATATTCTCAAAACTCACCAGTTTGCATGTGATTCAGTGTTACAATTTTCTAATATGCAAACTGTTTTAGGACAGTTAAGCTATTAATTCCATCTTTACATTTCATAGGTAGCTAAGTGAACCTGAAATATTGTTTGCTAATAGTATCCCCAGGGGTCTGGAAAACTTAATGTAAGGTTTTAAATGTGCCCAACAACCATTTGCACAAAACAGCTGCCTCCTCTGGGACTGAATGTCTTCAACATTGTGTGGGTCTCACTGTACATATTGTGTAATTATGAGCAGCCATGAAAAAGCTTGAGACACCCAAGCAGCTGAACAGTAAAATATTTATTAAAAAGCTAAAATAAACAAAATTGCAAAGACAGTCTTTTCCTGTTTCAAAATGGTCCCAGAAGGAAAAAATGGTACAAGGGTATTTTCTTTGTTCTCAAATAATTGATCTTCCTCATGAAGATAAATAGTGTATTTAACATAGATTGTCCCCAGTCCCCCCATAACAAACATGTTAGGCCTTAACAGTGCTTTCAAGTAATAAGTATTTTTACATCTGGCAAAATATACAATTTTTTTGTAATTTGAAAGAGATTCATACCTGATTTTTGTCATCTTAGGCCATGTAAGATACTTCTGTCCTAACCTTTACATAATAATTGGAAAAGGAAGAGCATAGTTAAAAGAATGTTATTTTTCAACAGTTTACTGAATGTTTATGTAAGAAAGAAGAATAAACTGTGAAGTGAGAAGAGCCTTGTATATTACATTATGAAAGCCCAGTCTAGCTTGTCTTTCCTTTTATGAAGTTCAGAGTTAATTAAATGTCATGGAAACACATTTGTATTACATAAATCCCTTAGATCCTTGGAAGAGAACAAACATTTTTAAGAAAAATTTTTGATTTAGTATTATATGATCCTCTCACTGATTGCAAATTTACCTAAATTACTCGTAACAAAGATGTTTAATAGATTTGAGCTTGCCTAAGTTCAATGTATATTTAGGTTCACATTTTTTTAATTTTTTTGAGGTACTGGGCATTCAACTCAGGGGCACTTGACCACTGAACCCCATCCCAGTCCTATTTTTGTATTTCATTTAGAGACAATCTCACTGAGTTGCTTAGCACCTCGCTGTTGATGAGGTTGGCTTTGAACTCGCAATCCTGTCTCAGCCTCCTGAGCTGCTGGGAGTAAAGGTGTATGCCACCATACCCGGCTATATTTCTATTTTAATGAAAACCTTATGACTATATAAGTATATTCTGATAATTCAATGATGCTGTAAGCCTAATTGCCATCATATTCTTTTGCCCAATCTGTTCCCTTACTTTCCAGCCCTCATGTGGGGTTGTTTTTCATATATTATCTTGAACCTTCACCACATACTAGATGTTGTTCTAGGTATTATATTCTTTTTACTTAATACTTAAAACAGCCCCATTTTAAAGATGAGAAAAATGATGCTTTGAATTTGCTGAAGATCTGCTATAGGCAGGATTCTGAACTATGTATTTTTAATTCTAAAGCTCAATGTTGAACTATCTTTCATTTGTTTTAATGTTTAATATTTACAATAAATTGTTCTTGGAATTACACATAGATTGACATAGTATATTTTCAGAGCTCAAATGTAAACTGTAGGTACAATAGAAAAAGTAAGTTCATTTGTAGATGTTTCTGCTCAGCTGGATCCTATTAAATCATCTTTAATGTCTTAAATGCTTATTTTTAAATGCTTTATCTTTAGCATCTTTTGCCTCTCAGCTGCTAAAATATCTGCAGATAGCATAAATTGTTTCTGTTCAGTAATTATTAAATGCTTTATCTAGAAACCCCTTGTCCCTGTATATTTGAAATTTTTGTGATTCCACCAATAGTAATTTTCCATTTGCCCATTTAATGGCAGTTTCTTACTTATTTTGCCCTTTGATATTTTCTAGAACTAGGCCTGGATTCCTGAGAAAGGGTTTAATAATAACTACCTTTTTTTTTTTTTTTTTTTGTAGTCATATGGAAAAGGAGCCAGAAGGAAAAACAGATTTAAAGGATCTGATGGGAGCACGTCATCTGACACTACCTCAAATAGTTTTGTTCGTCAGGTAAGGGAGGTCTCATGTTTATGGTTTTGAGAAGGGTATGTTAAAATGGAATTAATGTTTTTAAAGGGTCATTTTAAACTCTTAAGATTTACATAGCCTTGTTTTACTGTGAATTAAAGCAAAAATTTGCTATTTTTCATAATGAAAATATTTACAGTGTGAGAGAGACTAATAATTTCAGTCTTCCCTGGCAAGTTGGAAAAGTGTAGACTGCATTAAGGGAGGATTTCGTTTTCATCACAATGAGAATGGCAGGAGGAATGATTGTAGGGTTTTGAATTTGGTGGTTTTGAGGGGAGGGAGGAGGTGACATCCAGTTCCTCGAGCTGGAGTTTTCTTCCTATTTGGATTGAGAAAGAGAAGATTGTTCTTGATCAAGAAATGGTTGAAGTTTCCAAGGTTAAATCAAATACATGGTGGCACTGATGTTCTTTTGATTGCTATCTTTGGAGATGTAATTTTTGTTTCAATTAATGTGTGGTGTATTCCTGCCCAGTGGTCTGGAATTGTCCCTTAAGCAGACAGTATCAGGTTCCCTAACATAAACATTCTTCTATTTGATAACAGAAAGGACTTTCAGTCCTGTAGGAAGCACATGGGCAGCCAGCCTTCCCAGGGCTATGGTTCTGTTAAGGCTGCTGTCTCCTGTGGTATGGGTGAGCATGTCTCCATCTGACTCCTTTCAGTGGACTGCAAAACAAGGGAGGCAACTGCCAGAGAACCTGCTTTCCTTGCGTTCCTGGCTCAATGATGACCCGTGCTCACATAATCTGTCAACTGGGAAAGAGGCCTCATTTCTTATGGATGTCACATTTCCACATTACTTTTTTGTTTTTGGTACTGGAAATTGAACTCAGGGGTACTCGACCATTGAGCCGCATCCCCAGCCTGATTTTGTGTTTTATGTAGAGACAGGGTCTCACTGAGTTGCTTAGCGCCTCGCCGCTGCTGAGGCTGGCTTTGAACTTGCGATTCTCCTGTCTCAGCCTCCCAAAGTGCTGAGTTCACATTGCTTCTTGGGTCCTGCATCATGGCTCTAGGTTATACCCTTGCCACCACCCTGCCCCCCCATTATTTTTGGCAGGAGAGTCTTCTCTAAATCTTTGAACTTTTGGGCTTTATTTTTGTTGGGTATGATCACTCTTGACCCTCTTTTATTAAGTCTTTTGACCCTTGTTGGTGTTACCAAGTGCTTCCCTCAGGTTCCCATGATTAGCTACAGCTGGCTTTAAACTGGTCTTCCTGCTGCATGGGAGCATTTCCATGCTGGCTGGTTGCTGCCTCCTTACACAAACCAACAGAGGATGCTCCCTTCCTAGCCATCAGTTCCCCATGCAGCATTTGCATATGCCACTGGTATGTCTGAGTAACTGTTAGGCTACTGGAAAAATTTGGGGTCTATGCCAACTGGGAATTTTGTGATTGCAGGAAGTTAAGAGAATTGGCTAAGAAGGAGTGGAACTTGTTTACCAAGAAATATTTAGAAAAGAGATGAAGCCAAGTGAAGCTTGCTCTAGAGCAATGTTCTAATGGACCCTGTGGTGTTTGCCTTGGTATGATGTTATTGTGGGCAGAAGGGACTTCATGGTCCTTGGGATGAATGAAATGCCTTGGAATATAGTTACTTAGGTGAGTCAGGGAAAGGGAAGTTACCCAAAGCCTTTCCGTTTCAAGTATCCATATCTATTCTGCCTCTGAGACAAGGAGATCTAACCTGGGGGGCTAACTCAACAACTTTGAGTCATCAGATGAGGGCTGAGCACGTGAGGATCAAAGCAGCTTGTTGAAATTTCATGGAAACCAATATTTAAGTGAGCAAGATATGGTGAATAGAAACTAATAGTACAGAGTCTATTATTTCTCACTTCAGCTCTTAAAAAGGTTCATCAAAAGGCAATCACTGAACTATTTTCCAATTGTTCCTTTGGCTATGTATTTTATTCCTCTCGTGGAATTTTTTGAGAAAAATTCACAAGGCTGCCTCAATTTCATATACTGAGTATATAGTAACTAGAATTTGTTTTTCCTCATAATAACTTCCTTTTGACATGTTCTTAGAAATGCATGGTTGATTGAGAAACAATTATAAATGAAAACTGTTAAACTATATAAATGTAGATATTTATTGTTAAAACATGAGAATGTGAGAAGGTGTATTAGTAAGGGTTCTCTAGAGGAATAGAAGCGTCAGAAAGTATGATTATGAAAAAGGGATTCATTAGATTGGCTTACACAACCAGAAGCTGGAGAGTCCACAAGGGCTATCTGCAGTCTGGAGAGCTGGAGGAACCAGTAGCTGCACAGTCCAAGATGCTGAAGTCTCAGAATGACAGGGATCGATGGTGCTACCCTAGTCCAAGGCCAACTGAAGGCTTCTGGAAACTCCCTGGAGAATTACTGGCAGAAGCTACTTTGGAAAGAGCTAGGGAGTGAGAGGTGACTGCAGCAGCAATCAAGAACTTATTCAAGAAGAGTCAAGCTTGCATCTGCTGCTGCTTCCTTGTTCTTCCAACTTTTATTCCGTTCAGGCCACCATCCTATTGGATGGTGCTGCCTACGCCTAGGGAGAGTCTCACTTCAGTGTGCTATCCCACGTGACAGTCATTCCTAGATACACCCTCATTGGCACACCCAGAAGCCTCTTAATCTTCAGAATCAGGTTGACAGGTCAAATTAACCATTACAGAAGTTTAAAAAAAAAAAAAAAATCTATTCCAAAATGCAAAGATAGAGGTCCATCCCCTAGAATCTCAATAGAACAAGATGCTCAATATGGCATGGATTTGGGGGTAATAACCATATCCAAGCAGTCCTCCAAAATCCAATGTACCAATTGCATTGTCATAGAAGGGAGATGAGCAGTTTTGGTAAGAATTTGGAGTTTAAAAATTGGGGCTGGAGTGTAGCTCAGTGGTAGAGCGCTTGCCTACCACGTGTTGGGGCACTGGATTCAATCCTCAGCACCACATAAATATAAAATAAAGGTATCGTGTCCATCTACATCTAAAATTTTTTTTTAAATTGCATTTTTCCTTGGGAAAACTTAATCTCTATTCTATTAAAATGGCCATATTTTGCTCCCATTTGAAAATAAACAAAAGCTCTCACAACATGGCTAGAAACATAATAGATGTGATCTTCTGAGAGCATTTGCAGAAATGTGTGGTAGATGGTACAGTAAACATGGTGGATTCATAAATAATTTGAAAGAACACCTTTTAAATGTTTTCAGTTTATCATAAGTAGATGGTAAACAAGGGACTTGCATTGATGTATATCATTTACCTGTCTGTGGCCTGGGCTATTAGAAAATTTTTCTAATTGCTATTAGAAAAGTAGTCAGTATAACTGGACTTCTTATTTTTTTCATTTTCGTTTTTTATTGTTTTACATATTTTAGTTGTAGATGGACACAATATCTTTATTTTACTTATTTTTATGTGGTGCTGAGAATTGAACCCAGTGCTTCATGCATGTGAGGCAAGCGCTCTACCACTGAGCTACAATCTCAGCCCTAACTGGACTTTTTATACATATCATACAACCAGATTCTACTACTGTCTTTGAACTAAAAATTATTTGCATATAATTTTTAAAACCTTCCCATTCTATTTTTGTAAATAGTATTTTTATAAGGACATTTATAACTAGGAAACATTAGGCAGTCTTAATATTGAGATTTAAGTTTTAGAGGTTGGAAATGTGAAAATTTTACATAAACATTAAAGGATTGTTTTTTAAATATCTGAGAATATCAGTTTGTTTGGGGCTAATTGTTTTTCCTGAAGATTCATACATAGAATTCTATAATTTTCCCTGAATATAATTTCATCATGACTGTATTTGGCCATAGGGTCTTTAGAGGGATCCTCTGAGGTTGAATGAGATGAGAAGTGTAGGGCCCTAATTTAACAAGATTGTTGTCCTTATAAGAAGATAAACAGGGATGCTGTGTACACAAAGGAGAGGCCACGTGAGGACACAGCAAGAGGGTAGCTGTCTAGAAGCCAACAAGAGAGGCCTCACTATAAACAAGCTATTTACCCTTTGATCTTGGACTTTAAGCCTCCAGAACTGTAAGAACATTCATTTCTGTTGCTTAAGTCACCCTCTGATACTCTGCTATGGTAGCTCAAGCACGCTAATAGAGATGTATATACAATCAGGCTTGAAAGCAGGCCTTTTTTTTCCCTTCCTTTCTTTTTGGTATTGGGAATCGAACCCAGGGATGCTTTAAAACAAGCTACATCCTGTCATTTTTATATTTGAGAGAAGTCGTCATTAAGTGGCCTCAAACTTGTGATCCTCCTGCCTCAGCCTTTGAAGTTGCTGGGGTTATAGGCAGGTGCCTCCACACTTGGCTTTTCTTAAATTTTTAAAGTAAATTCTTTTACTGATAATGTGATATATTAGCCATGAAGGGCACAAATTAAATGTTGGGTCTGATGAATTATCATAGTTAACACACTAGTGGAACCACCAGGTGAAAAAATAAGCATCGCCAGCACCCCAGGTGTGCCCTCTGTGGCCCTTCTCAATTTGTACTCCCCCTTTTCCTAAAGGTAACCATTATCCTTCTGAGACCATCCTCTTGCCCAGCTTCAAAGTTTTATATAAATCGATTCTTTTTGTGTCTGAGTTCTTTTAACAACCTTGACTGTTGTATTGTTTGCATTTGATATCTATGCCATACAGCTTTCCCTTGTGTGGATCTGCCATAGATGCTTTATATGATCTATGCTTGATGAACACTGAGTTGCTTCTAGTTGGGGTTATTGAAGGCAATGCAGCTTTATCACTTCTTGTATAAACATATGGATGCATTTTTGTTCTATACTAAATCATACAATAAGCGTGGGTTCCTCTAAAATATGGTGAAGGTTTTCCAAAGTGGTTGTACCAATTTGCATTCCCACAAGTAGCATGTGACAGTTTCAGTTCACATCCTAGCCAACACTTGATGTTAATCTTTTTCATTTCAGCCGTTCTGTGACAATGTAGTGGAAGCTCACGGTGGTATTAATATACATTTCTTGATTAAATTAAAAAATATACAAATTCCCTGTGGCTGGATCTGGGGAACATCTATGGAATGTTATATATGAATATAATGTGAAAGAGCTTATGAGGACTTTATATCACTTTATATCACTCTTTGTAGTAAATATCCCATTAGTCTGGGGCTGGGGTTGTGGCTCAGTGGTAGAGCACTTGCCTCGCATGCATGAGACACTGGGTTCGATTCTCAGCATCACATATAAATAAATGAATAAAATAAAGGTCCATCAACATCTAAAAAATATTTACAAAAAAAAATATTCCATTAGTCATAGTACCTAGATCTCTAGCCATTTGGTTAAAACTATCTTATTGCTGAGTGGTGGCACAGGCCTGTAATCCCAGTGGCTCAGAAGGCTGAAACCAGATGATCAGAGTTCAAAGCCAGCCTCAGCAACAGCAAGGTGCTAAGCAACTCAATAAGACCCTGTCTCTAAAATACAAAACAGGGCTGGGGGTGTGGCTCAGAGGTCGAGAGCCCCTGAGTTCAATCCAGTACCAAAACAAAAACACTAATCTTTTTACTGAAAAACTGAAACATATTGGAACATATCAGAATATGAACATGAAGAAAAGCTACAAATTAAAAGAATAACATGCATTTACATGTGGTTTAATTTTTCTGACTTTTCTGGTTGATTTTTTTTTTTGGGGGGGGCAACATAATCTGTGGTACCCTAACTGAATATACAAGAAAATCATTAGTCTTAAATTGCTTGTAGGTAAGTGTCTGCTTTAGACTCCAAAACAAGATTACAGTTACATTAAGAATTATTGCAGTGATAATAGGTTCATTTTGTTAGTTTACCAAGTCACCATTACCTCACCAGTTAACCATCTTTCTGGCACTGAGTGTTATCAACCTGTTGGAAGTCAATGATATTTTTTAAAAAATTTTTTACTTTATTAGTTGTTGATGGACCTTTTATTTTTTTTATTTATATGTGGTGCTGAGAATCGAACCCAGTGCCTCACACATGCTAGGCAAGTGCTCTACCACTGAACCATAACCCCAGCCCCATCAGTGATATTTTAAAGATGGAGATTCTGGTGAATTTCCTCTTGAAGTTTATTTTCCTCTAGAACATCAGTCCCATGCTGAAGTATGAAGTGGGGACTGTGTCCTAATCAGTGCTTCCTGGTGGCCTTTGTCCTCAGGACTTGTTAGTTGTGGGGCAGATATTAGTGAGATTTCCCATGGGTGGTAGGAATAAGGTTGCTTTTGGTTCTAGTCTCTAATTTTTCTGTGAAGTGATGAACTAACTAACCTTATATCAAACATTTCAAAGATGGCACTTTTTCTTCCTCGCACTTTCCTTAAGCATTAATAGGTTAATTGTAGTTCATTTGAGCCCTAATGTCTCCTTCCTTTGTTACCTATGTGTGGTATATGTGCACTAGTTCCTGAATTTATAATTTGCATATTTCTCTTATGTAGCTTATGATACTGTGAGATTTATTATGGTTTCCTTCAAGAAGCAGGGTAATGGTTAAACACCCAAACTCTGGCACTATTCTTGCTATACCATGTACAGTTAGCCTTTGGATAATTTTACCTTTCTGCCCCTCAGCATTTTCTTCTGGAAAACAGCACCTCCATCAAAAGTTGTAAGGATTATGGGTGTTCAAATTTGTATATTGCTTAGAATCATCTCTGATGCCTGGCAAGCACTACTTAAGAGTTTGCTATATTCAAAATACTATTGCTTATTTGGAATGTCAATGAAAACCCAAATAAGAAATAGACCATGGGAGAGGAAATAACAGTTAACATTTGTCAAATGTTTACTGAATGTTGTAACTGTAATGCCATTTTACAGAAGAGAAAATTGAGGCAGTATGAGCAAATTTTCATATGACAAGTGAGATTGGAGTCAGAATTTGACTCTAAGTGGCTGACTCTAGATTCTTTATCTTTGTTGACAATGTTATACACCCATGTAGCAAAAACGAAAGGGATTAATGAAAATCAGAAAGTTTAATTCTCTCAACTAAGGAGGACATGTGGAAAGATTTCTACCAGTTTTTTGTTTTTAGGATGAATGCATACAAAGATACAAAGATAGTCTATTTTAACTTCCTTATAGGAAAGGGAATTTTCCCTAGGCAGCACTGTTGATTTTTAAAACAACAGCATTATTTCCTTACTCCTTCCACTAAAGTAGCTCAAATTCCCAGTTTGTGATCACACTCCCCCAACATTTTAAAAAATAAACAGAAATGAACTTGAGTATGAATCACCTACAACATTATGTTGGTCTGTTTTGAGGTTTGAGTGAGGCTGATAGGAGCCTATGAATCACTGTATTCTGAACCTGAGTTCATTTGGATATATGTATAACACCCAGTGGTCACGTTAGTCTCCTTTGGAAACAGTTCAGTCGGCTGGGGCCTTTGCTTTGTTAATAGATACTTTAATTGATTAGAGGCCAGAAAGCTTCAATGCACTGACTTCTAGGAAATATAAGTAGCATTAATGAATATTGTTCATGTTGTTCATATACAAAAAGGTTCTCTTTTTTTTAAATTAGCTGGGGGTTATTTGTTTTTGTTTTGTTTTTTTTTAAACTATCTTTCCTTTTATTTTTTTTTAATTTTTTTCCAAACCTTTATTTTATTTATTCATGCATTTTGTATGTGGTGCTGAGGATCGAACCCAGTGCCTCACGCATGCAAGGCAGGCGCTGTACCACTGAGCCACAACCCCAGCCCCAAAAAGGTTCTTAATACATAAAGCCATGCTTATCTTGGACTCTCGAGGTAATTGTAGATACTGAAATTGTCTTTGATTCTAGTATAAACTCTTTTTACTCTGGCTACACGTTGGGAACAGACATATACATGAGAGGACTTTTTTTTTTTTATCATAACAAATCTGGAAAGGCTATAATTCTTAAAGCCCTTTGCATTTGGTTCCTGGCATAAATTCATGAAGTGTATTAAGTTTTCTTATATCTTAGCTCTTTTTCTCCCCACTTCATCAAAATAAAGAATAACAAAATCCGTAAGGTCTGCTGTTTAGAAAGAATAAAGAAGTTTATTTTAACACTCAACCCTACGTGGGTAAATTTACTGGAAGAAAAATAGGTGGGATAGAAGTAAAAACAAAGGCTGCCTGGCACTGAAGGGTAGAACATTTGTGCTGTTTTTCAAGTGGTTGTGCAAGAACTGCTAACTGTATAAATTCTTTGATATTGCCAAGGTCAGGGAAAACTATGTACATCTGCAAATAAGTACTGGTCATCAAAATTAAAGCAACTGTGGGGGGTGGAGGAGGCAGTGTTAGTAACTGTAACTGCTTATTTAGCCAAGTTCATTTTTTTTTTCCCTCCTTCCCACTCCTCCCTCCCCTCCTCCCCATTCTCTCTCCCTGCTTTTTTCTTTTTCCTTTTATTTCTTCATTTTCTTAAAGACATGTGTTCTCTCTGGCAACATTTGTGTACCTGGCAATCTTCCGAAGATGAACACCAAATGCTAAGGGGATGACTTGCCAGTTTTGCTTTATTTTGATAATTCCACAGCATGGCCACTTTTCAGAGTACACGGTCATTGAAGCTCCACTGTATGCTCCTGCCATGTATGGCCGGGACTCGTGAACTGTTTACACTGATTGAGTTTTTCATAGGTTGCTGAGCTGTACCAAATAGTGTCCTTGGTGCAGAAAGTTGAGCCTTAGGACTCAATATCCCTTTCTGGAATTTTCAAGTACCGTTATTTTTTGCGGTTAGTGGGGAAGAACTCAGTAACCAATCTGGGATTTTGCTCACCAACATATGTTGTGGTTGTAACGAAATAATCCTGTAGCTTCCAAGGGCTTCCAGAATACAAATCAGGATGACAAAATGGAATGAACCAAATATTTAACAGAAGGTTGCATGACACTTTCAGAACATGGTATTCTAAACAAATTCCGTCGTCTCCTAGTACCATGTTCTTGGTGCTGCTTTTTTGGACCTTTTATATTAGTTCAGATTGGCTTTGAATAAGAATGATTAATCACAGAGACGGAGTCTATTTTTTTAGTTTTGTTTTGCAAAGACAGATTAAACTGCGATAATGATTACAGACTCCAGGCCTGTGTAGACTGATATGTTTAAGGTTGGAAAAATCTTTCAGCCCTTAAATACTGGCTTATTGCCTTGTTATGCTAAATTCATCACAAACACAACTATAAATAATAAAGCAGATTTATTGCTGTGATTTCCTGTAAATGTCTGTCTTATTAGACATTCACTTGGGTTTTGTGAATGGCAGAATCTTTCATGTTCCCTTGACTCTTTGTAAGTATATTGGTATAAAAATGCTTTTGGATAAAGAAGTTTCTTGATCTTTTTATGGTATAAGCCTATGTACTACTAAGAATACTGTATTTCTGTCTTTTTAGGAGACATGTATTTTTTAAAGTAATAAAGTGAAATTTAGATTTTGTACTACAATATCTTCTTCGTTGTAGCATGTCTGAGTTCATAATTTTGTGGGAAAACAAGGATATGATTGAGAAATATTTGTTCTCAGGTTGTTTGCGTGTATTTGAAACTACTTACTTATAAATTTAGGCTTGGTTAGGTCTCTTATTTTGTGCATTGAAGCTTTTTTCAAATCTTTGTACACATTTTTTTCCACTAAGACAAACGTATCATTTTAAAATCAAGAACTATTTTTGCAGGTGCTTTGTTTTTAGACTCAGATATGTTTTGAATTACGCTTTCCACCTCATGTCTGATTTAATCCATCTTCTGCTTGGCTAAACCATGCAAAATTTCAGAAGTCATACAATGAGTTAACCCAACTTGTATATTTGAAAATTTATTCAGATAAGCTCATGTGGAGTAACGAGTAGGACTAGGAAAATACTTTCCTTAAACAGTGAGTTTACAAAAAGTGTATGTTTCAGTTAAACCCTAAACTTTTAGGAGTATTGCTAGAGATCAGTTACTTCACTTAAAGTTAATTATTCATGTTCCTCACAGGCATGCTACCTAAGGTGGTAGTCTAGTATGATAAGGAATTGTTCCCTCTTTATTCTGTCTATGTGTATAAGTATTGTCAGCTCTCTCCCTGTTGATTTATTTCTAGAATCTTCATGTTTGATTGTCAGGTGCTGAAAAAGTACTTTTTGAGATTTTGGATTATATCTCAATGTTAGGGTTCAGTTCAAGTAAATATTCCAATTTTGTCATTATTCCACACCTGTGACCAAACCTGGGTGTTTATTACCCAGACCTGAGATGGGGGAAAAGATGCTGAGCCCAGCCCCTGTTTTAGAGTTTAGCATACTTTCTTTCCCCATCTGTTTAATTTTGAACGGGAGATAAAGGAAGGGGAAAACCAGGATGTTGACCACAGGAGGTTGGGAGAAACTTTGTCAGTTCTTCCGTGGATTTATATTTGGGAAGATGTAGTGAAAACTCTTCAGGAAGTTCTGTCCCCTGCCACCACCTCACCAATCTGTCGTCACCTTTGAGAGTATCATGTTGGCATCAGGCTTTGCAGCCGTAAATATCCCCTTATGTCCTTGGTGTATACACAGGAAAGTTTGTCCTTTTCCGTCACACTTATAACCTCACATCCAGATGGTTCACGGCCATTGAAAGGATTGTTGGTTTCTCTTTGGTCCAGATATCTATGTGAAAATTGGAAAATGGTAACTTTTTTTCTTTAATAACCCCTCCCCCATCAAAATCAACATGTAAATTTTTAATTCAAAAGAAAAGAGATGACCTATTAATTTGCTAGGGCTGATGGAACAAAGTAACACTCTGGGTGGCTTAAACAAGAAAGTCCTTATCTCACAATGCTGTAGGCTGAAGGTCTGAGATCAAGGTGTCATGGGAGTACTTCCTTCTGATGTTGAGAGGGAAGGACCCTCTTCTTGACTTCAACATGGCAGACCTCATGTTCATGGCTTTATTCCTGTGGTGTCTCTGTCCAAATTGCTCCTCTTCATAAGGACACCAGTAATATTGGATTAGGGCCCACCCTAATGAACTCATTTTAACTGGATTACTTCTAGAAAGATCTTATCCTCAAATGTTACATTCTAAAGTCCTGGTGCTTAGGACTCTGACATATGAATTGGGGGAGTGTGGGGGGGTGTCACAATGTAACCCATAACAGATGGTGACTGTTAGCTAGCTTCATGTCACTATTTCCTTGTACCTTAAGTATTTAATATGAAAATAGACTTGTTAGTATTGAATCACAACTTGGAATGGAACCACCATTTGACCCAGCTGTCCCACTCCTCGGTGTATACCCAAAGGACTTAAAAACAGCATACTACAGTGATGCAGCCACTTCAATGTTTATAGCAGCTCAATTCACAATAGCTAAACTGTGGAACCAACCTAGATGCCCTTCAATAGATGAATGGATAAAGAAACTGTGGTATATATACACAATGGAATATTACTCAGCAATAAAAGAATAAAATTATGACATTTGCAGTTAAATGGATGGAGTTGGAGAATATCATGTTAAGTGAAATAAGCCAATCCCCAAAAAACCAAATGGTGAATGTTCTGATAAGTGGATGCTGATCCATAATGGGGGAGGGAACACAGGAAGAATGGAGGAACTTTGGTCAAAGGGGAGGGAGGGGGAAGGGGATATAAGGACAGTAAAGATGGTGGAATAAGATGGACATCATAGCCCTAGTTTCATGTGTGACTGCATGTATGATGTGATTCTATATCACGTACAACCAGAGAAATGAAAAGTACTCCATCTGTGTACAATGAATC
Source organism: Geosciurus inauris (assembly GCA_004024805.1). Lineage (NCBI taxonomy): Eukaryota > Metazoa > Chordata > Mammalia > Rodentia > Sciuridae > Geosciurus > Geosciurus inauris. The sequence continues at coordinate 223,638 of PVHX01000225.1, forward strand.
AAAATGCATTCTGCTATCAAGTATACCTAAGTAGAATAAATAAAATGTAAAAAACAAATTAACAAATGAATTACAACTCCAACCAAGAACATGTGGAATGTAGCCTTTGAATCATCTCTTTAAAATCTCCCTATTTCTGCTGATGGGCAGAATCACAGCCCTTGGAACAGGCGTCCCTTGTGTTTCTCCTTTGCTAGCAAAGCAAAACTTTTTTCCTTTTTATCAAAAAAGTATATGTCAATCTGGAAGACATTTGCTCCAGAAATAAAGGAGTAAAAAGGCAAATTGACTCTGTCAAAATAATTCATATGGAAATGGAATTACTTTGCATATTAATTTTATTAAATGAAGTACCTAAAGTAATCAACTTAATAAATTCAACCAGTATTTTAATTAGTAATCCTCTTTATCTTGTGAATTTTTATTTAGATTATTTTCTTCAAAGTATAAAATAACTTCCTAAGGCCTTGATAATGTGTAGCTAATGACATGTCAGATTTATAAAATGTTTAAAGGACTTCAAGTTTTTGAAGCTCAAATTCATCAGTGTAACCCAGAATCTTGTTCACTCTTTAGTGTAATTTGGACAACATACAAACAGTGCATGTAGATGCATCATATTTGCAGATGAATTCATATTCATAGATAATCATATTTCATGACAGCTATGACTATGCAATATTTATATGTGGGTGTAATCTGTGACTTTAAGGTGTCTCCTTTTACTGTTTCTCTAATATGCAAAGACAGGGCTGTGTTTTAAAATGCAATGATATACTCAAGTCAGAATCCTTCCTAGTGTGCTGAAATTATTTAAAAGTAAGTTTTATACTTCCATTTATCACAGCACATGGTTAAGTCTGTTAAGGTCTGACATTATTACTTCAAGCTTATAGAAGTTTAATACCAGAAAGAGGGAGGAAGTAGGAGTCTCACTTCATCTCTCTGACAACTACAAGGAGAGCTGTCGCAAGAAGAAAGCCCACATGATGGGTCACAGTGCCCTGCTATGCATTTGTTACTTGTAGAAAAAGCATTTGTCATCTCCTGCTATTTGATGCTTATTCACCATGGTGTGGCTCACACTGAAGTACATTGTTTACTCTTTTCAATGTTTGATTTCAAGTCCTGTGCCTTTGCTAACCAGAACATGTTGAAGTCTAGAAAGCCCTATGAAAGATTGCAGCCAGGTGGATTATTAGCATCAGTGGGTTTGACATACATTATGAAATCAATTCCCAAAGGATCTAGCACTCTCATGATTGAGCACTGTTATGTGGAAGAGCTCAAGAGGCCAGGCTGGGTCATTAAAGAGGTGGGAAACACTCACGGGGAAACAGCACACACAACATGGCTTTCTAATGTATAGTCATTTATGTGAACATGTAGGAAATATTTGTTTTTGTAGAAGAGCAAAAGAAAGTCCCATTTGAGCCTGGAGGAAGTGCTGGAGATTTCTGCATAGTGAAATGGCATTTGGGCATGGATTCCAATAATAACTTAAAACAATCTACATGCACAGTGTTTCTGAGATAGTAAATACCTGCATGCTCAGTCAGGGTACGTGGAGAGATGGATGGAGACCAGGCTGGAGGCTTGTGAAGGCATCAGATCATAGGAGTCTTCTGTGTCATGATGGGTATGTGTAGCATTTGGCTTGAGGAAGCATTTAAAAAAATGCACTAATGAATCCACATTTGGAAAATTGGGCGGTTTCAAAGAATACGTTTGAAAATAGATGAGAGAAAAGCTAACATAAGCCAACAACTTGCCGGCCACTCTGGTAAGCACTTTAATCATTAGCACAACTCAATGTGGTGAGTGCTGTCGAATGGAGACTTTGATAAGTTAATTCATTTGCCCAAGTTTATATACTTAAAAGTACCTAGAATTTATATCTGTTTGGGGGTTCGTTGGGCAATAAGAGACACTTAACAACGGTGATGCTCAGAATCTGCCGGAAAAGGACATGGTGATTTTGGGTCCTTGGATCAAAGCCAGGAGCTGTGACTGTGGGAATAAGGTACAGAGTCCTGTCCTCTGAGATGAGACTGACAACATGTGGGCAAAGATAGGTCCCAAGAGCTGAGTTAGCCTAAGGCAAAGTTGTAGAAGTATGGAGGATTTAGGGGCCGCCAGTTTAATATTGATCATATGTAAAGGAAAGATGTTTATAGTGAATCTGCATGGAGGTTATACAAGATTAACCATACTATTCTATTACTTTTACTATAGGTTTGGATTTTTTTTTTTAAAGTGAGTAGTGTTTGGCCGGGCCCAGTGGCAGACACCTGTAATCCCAGTGGCTCAGGAGGCTAAGGTAGGAGGATGGCAAGTTCAAAGCTAGCCTCAGCAACTTAGCAAGGCACTAAGCAACTCAGTGAGACCCTGTCTCTAAATAAAAATACAAAATAGAGCTGGGGATGTGGCTCAGTGGTTGAGTGCCCCTGAGTCCAATCCCTTTTACCCCACCTCCTAAATGAGTAGTGTTGGGCAGGAAGCCACTGGGCAGGTGATGGATAGCATAAGGGGTAGAAACTTGGAGGACCACAGTGTAGGGATAGAGGGGCTGGGTTTGAATATCTGACCCACCATGCACATGGAGGAGTAATTTCACAATCTTCTGAGGTAGAGCTGGGTGGGGAAGGAAGTTGGAAAAAGACTCCTTAGCAACTCAGTGAGACCCTGTCTCTAAATAAAACACAAAATAGGGCTGGGGATGTGGCTCAGTGGTGGAGTACCCCGAGTTCAATCCCTGGTACCAAAAAAAAAAAAAAAGAAAAAGACTCCTTAGACGGTATCTGCCTGCCTACCTCTTCAGAGACATTTTGAGGGCTGACGGGCACAATTAGATCAAAGTTAGGAGGCGGAGGCTGACAATTTATACTGAAAACTTTATTAAAGAGTTTTGGAATTTTTAAAACATCCTTTAAAACTTTTTCAACAGACAAAACCATGTGCAATCACAGTATCAATAGAACTTCCTTATAGATGTCAAGTTGAAGTTTAGGGAGTTTATGGCCCTAAACAGCTGCTTGGTTCCACATTGTGGCTTTTCCCATGAATTTATGGAGAATCCCTTTGAACTGGTGCCACTGAGTAATAGAAGGTTCCCCTCCAGTGGAAGTAGTCATTAGTGGTCGTATAAGTTGAAAGCGGCCATTCTTTCTCTGCCTCAGGCCATTTGTATGGGGGAGAGCCGTATTGTTTTTAGAAAAGTGAGCTATCAGGTTACAAAAAGACGGTGTCCTTTACAGAATTCAATCACCACCTTTTGGAGGGATTGCTTAGTATTTATTAGACAGCTCTGCTTATTAATGGTCTTTTGGGAGATGTTTGCAATATTCCTGTAAAACAGACCAAAATAATTCTTACAGCATTTTTTTTTTTACCATTTTTATTGCAGTTAATATAAGAAGCACTAGCCATCATGGCCATGCAAAAATATGATACAAATATAATGACATGAATTGAAAATGTCTTTTAAAAAATGTTGTGCATAGGTCTATTTTCAAACAGTTGTTTCAGGACACTTATCTGTGTTTAGTCTTTTTTGTTCCAAGCAGAGGAGTGGTTGTGGATGCAGGATTTGAAGATGCCTTTATTTTGTAATAATTTCTTTGACCATTTTGGATATGCTTGTTCATGAAAACTACATTGGAAACAAGCCAAGACTGCATGTACTTTGAGACTTGATGGACTATTTGTACTAAGTTTTCTCTAGTGGCCCTCATATATATATATTCATTCATATTTTTCATTTTCCAACATGTAAAGTGCATGACAAAGTTTCTGAATTAAAGTATTGAATGTATTCTTTCTTGAAGGTCCATTAAACAGAGGTTAATGCAAAATGTGGTGGGCACATGGGGATGGACTAATTCCACCATGGGAAAGTAGAGTGCTTCAGAAAATTAGATTTAAGCTGGATGATAAAGGATGGGGATGTTCTAGGGGAAGATATTGGGAAGGGATGTTTCAGGCTGAGAGCTCATCCTGTGCAAAGGCAGGCAGAGGGGTGGGAAAGGGTGGGCTCCATCTGCTGTGGCTGGGTGGGTGGGAGATGAAACCAGATGAGTGTAGTGCTGTAAGCTAAATCCAGACATGTATGGTACAAAGTGTCTGAGATTTGTTTAAGAAAATAGTGTCCTTGCATCTGGGACTTGCACGTAGTACACTTTTGTACACCGCAGTACACAGCTTGCTTTTCTCAAAACCACTGATATACCAAGGAAAACATATGTGCATCTTTCAAAACACCTTATTCACATATTGTACACTTGTCCCTTGGTATCTGTAGGTAATTGGCTCCAGGACACCCATGGATCCCAAAATTTGCTTATGCTTAACTCTTATGTAAATTGACATAGTTTTGCTCATAACCTATGCATATCCTTCCGTATACTTTAGTATTGTTTGATTTTTGGCACTGGGAATTCAACCCAGGGATGCTTAACCACTGAGCCACATCACCAACCCTTTGTGTCATTTTTGACTTGACGGCAGGTTGGACTCAGTTATGATCCTCCTGCCTCAGCCTCTCAAGTTGGTGGGATTACAGGTGTGGGTAATCATGCTGAGCATCCTTCAATATACTTTAAATCATCTCTAGATCACTTACAATAGCATAAGATATGTACTATGAAATAGTTGTTAATATACGTATGTATAACATATAGACATACATGTATATATACACATACACATATATGATCAATATTTAGGAAATAAGGAAAAGTTTCTACATGCTCAGTACCAAGTTCTACTTTGTGTTTTTCCATCCGAAGTGGGTGGATTCCACATGTGCAGAGGACTCGCTGCATGCTAGTTCTGAGAAAGCTGTCCAGGAAGTGATCTTGCCTAACAAACATCAAATAAGAGTGTATTTTCATAGCTTTCTCTATTAGCGTGGAGCATTTTAAAGGAAGTGTATTTATTAACAAATGACATGCCTTTTTAAACTAACATTAAATTGACTTGGATGTTTATCTTTCTGTGGTTGGCAGAATTGTGGGTTTCTGGGTCAAAAATTTTGTGTTTTATTTTAGACTCTAGATCAAGAGTGGTCTGTGAGAAAGTTATGTCATTTATAAAATGGACTATAAGTATCAATTGATCTTCTATGTATGACTGTCTGCATTCAAGTGTACGTACCTTTCCTTCTATGGATGGCTTTAGAATTACATTTAGGATGGATTCAGGTTAGTTATATAATCTAACATCAAGGTCATAGGATTCATAATATGAATTAGCAGTGACAAATCTTGAAGATGTAGTTCCAACTTGAATCAATTTAATTTACATAGTTAGGGGTCTCATCACTTTAATCTCTAAATGCATGTGTTCCTAGATAAATTTTTGAGAAATTAAATGCACTTATTTTGAGGATGGCTACTTGTGCACCAGTTCTTTTGGCTTGTAAGGTCTGGTTCAGGATTGGATAGTGAAGGGGAGTGGTAAAATGTTGAGGGGCCCAGATTTCTGCCCAATGGATAAGAGAAGAAATGAGCAAAGCAGTTCTTGGATCCCAAAGGCTTCCCATTTCTGTTTGCAATTAACAAAACTGGAAAGTCTGTAGAGCCCTGGGACTGGCCTTCTAGTCTCCCCTGCCCCTGCCCTGTTCTTTTTTGTTTTGTGGTACTGGGGATTGAGCTTAGGAACATTCTGCCTCTGAGCTACATGCCTAGCCCTTTCTTCAGAATTTATTTTGAGACAGGGTCTGGATAAATTGCCCAGGCTGATCTCAAAGTTGCAATCCTCCTGCCTCAGCTCCAGAGTAGCAGGATGACAAGTGCACACATCTGTCTCTACCTTACTCTTAAAGGTAAAATTGCCTAGAGTAGTTCTCAGCTTAAGATATGGATACTATGGTACAATTTGCATTGTGTGTGTGAGTGCAGGAGGAGGGAGGCACATCCACCCTTTTCTCCTAGGGCTACTTCACCTCACAGCTCATCTCAGACATGTTTGAATTGACTGAGAAAAATGTTCTATTTGAGGCTCTACTCCTTGATATCTGAGGGACCTGAGAAAGTTATGACAACTCTCAGTTCCTCTGGAAAGTGAGGCTAATAATGCAGAATGGCATAGGGAATAGGGAGCGGCCAGTTAGGGGAGAGGTAATTCAACTTCCTCCTAATCTTATTACAAATCTGTAGAAGGAAATCCAGAGCACTCACTGGGTATGTGCAGCTTTGAGGCAGGTGTCAAATCATTGATTTTACAACCTGAGTGAAACCCATGTTTACCAAGGCAATGAGGCTGCTCAGCAAGTTCCTAGGCCACCCAACACCCAGCTGTTCATTTGTTGCTCCTGAGCCCCTTGGGTGTGGAAATGTTGGAGAAACCATTTTTGGCATCTGTGTCTTAAAAATTAATCATGCAGATGTTGTATATTCCATATAGCTGGGTTTAAAAAATATATTGGTTCTGGTTGATTTTTATTTGAAAGCTTGGGGGAGGCTACTGATAGGGTGCATGGTCATGCTGCTGAGTAAACCAGCTACAAGGATTCTTCATCAGCCCACAATTAAGTGATTCTTCCCCCCCTCAGAAGTTGATTTTGTGCTAAGTGTGTTATGTAAAAGGGCCTTCATTCCACCAAAAAAAAAAAAAAAAAAAAAAACAATTTCTTGATAATATCCTAGATTTGAGTCTTTCCTCCCACCCTTTTTTGTTTCCCGGAGTGAGGAGCTACACTGAGAACACATTAATCACTTTACACTGCCATTTTTTTTTTTCCATTTCCTCCCTCAGGAGCTAATAATCCATAGTGTCTGTTCCGTTTTACATTTTACTCAAATGTGTGAAAACAAGCCCTAGGTTATTTTGATCAATGTGCTTCCTTCTGAAGCTCACTGGTGGTACAAGAAATCTGCTTAGAAAAGCAAACATCTTTTTTCCCCACAACACAAGCTCCTTGCAGATGATGTAAAAGTGGCACCTGGACACAGGCCAGTGATGTTGATTTGGTTGGGTTTGTTTCCCTGCAAAGACCTCATAAATGAGTGTCATCTGGAGACTTCTTTCTCTTCCACAGTCTATTCACAGCCAAGAAATCTCAACTATCTTCTATTTGGTTCTTTTATAATCTCATTAAGCCTATATAATCAGTGGTAGGGGTACGTACCTAGATTAGTCGTCTTAATTTTATTATACCAACCACAGCTACACTACCACAGAATTTCAATGAAAACAAGAGAACACAATTGTGTTGGGTGATTTTATAACTGTTTCTACTTCTTAATTTTTATATTTCTGGCATGCATTTTTTTAAAATGAGTTTAGTTTAAACATGGTCAGAAGTGATGTGTCCATGAGTTGGTAAGACTGAAGAGTCTTGCATGCTGTGAGTAGGTTTTTCATCTGGAGGACCTCTGTATGTTTACCAGGTCATTGAACTTAAAAGATCTACTAGTGTTTGTGTTTTATGTTTACAAATAGTTTTTTTCTGTCTGAACATAAAATGAACATATGCTCAATCATAGTTCAGAAAATACATTTCCCATGACCTTACTCCCCAATCTAGTTCACTGTAAAATGAGAGGATTGATGATGAGCCATCATTGGGTGGTACACATGTTATCCTCTGAATAAAATCTTCTGATTGAGTTCAGTTGTGTTCTATCTTTTCACTTTTCCCCAGAATTTCCCCATGTTGACCTTGTAAGAGAAAATAAATGTGGTACACCAGTTAGAATTCTAAATCACAGGAGACTGCAAACATGACTCAGGAGGGCTTAAGCAACCAGGAAATTTATGGGCTCATTTAATTGCAGAGTCCAGGTGTCAATGACCGTATGGCCCATATGATGTCATGGGGCACCTGGTCTCCTTCCATCTCTGGTCTCCGTCTCTCGTGTTGGTTTTATTCTGTGCTCTAAGTGGTGGCCAGATTGTTCCCAAGAGCTTTATGCCTAAGTCCTTTCTGGTTCACTGTGTGGCATGCCGTTGGCTGTGACTGGGTAACTACACGTCTATGAGCTAATCATTCAAGCTGGGTCCTTCAATCCATGGAGAGGCCAAGGCCAAGCCATGTGTGGGAGAGAAGTCAACTGCACAGGAAGCACATGGTCTACCAGTAAGAAAAAGGGTGACTCCTCAGAGAGTGCTTAGCAGAGGAAGAATGAAGGAATGCACAATGGTAGCGAAAAGAATGGAGGCCCACATGAGGGGACAAATGAAGCTCGTGACCTGTGATTCCTCAGATAACCTAGGGATGGCTTTGGCAGGTACCACATGCAAAGAACGTCATTGGAACCTCTCAAGCCTTCTGTAAATTCTGCGGTTCCCTATTCTATATAATGGGGGTGAGTGAACCTGGGAAAATGTCTCTTCCTGAGAATGTCTCCAAATTATGTATGTATGGCCATGCAGACTGCCACTATATTTTGTGAGTTATCAAATTTTAGTCATTCTGATAAAACATTTGAATAGTTTAGTATAGGATGTGTTTTGAAAAAAACCCTTGTGGGGCTAAGAAGACTAGTTAAACCTGCTTGTGTGCTTATAAACATTTGAGCAACACTGAGGTACTAAAGAGAAAAGTCTCACTGGTTTTAGAAACTAGGAAGTTGTGTGCCTGATAGTTTTTTAGCTTGAAAATAACATTGTCAGATTTTACTATAATACTAGACATCTTAGGGAAATTTCACAAGATGTTTTGAGAATCTTACTAATCGGGGGAATTAACATTAAAATTTAGAGTATAATTTTTTTTTTTTTTAGTTGTTGATGGACACAATGTCTTTATTTTATTGCTTTGTATGTGGTGCTGAGGATCGAACCCAGGGCCTCAGGCATGCGAGGCAAGCGCTCTACCGCTGAGCTACAATCCCAGCCCTTAGAGTATAATTTTAAGGAAATATCTTTTGGAGTCTTATTTTAATGGAAAGGAAGATTCGTTTGCCAATCCGAGGTATTTCACACTAGTGTGTGTTACATTTGGTACTCCTGGCTTTGTCATTAAAAGCACATTTGGCATACACGTGGAAAAATTGCTGTTCTTATTGATCTTGGACCTTTGTACTAATCCTTTTTCATTATATTTAACAGTGGATTTGGGTAGTCCTGTCTTCTACTGGACATTAGGGTCCTGTAAGGCCATTTCATGCAGGTTCTTCTATGGATTTTGAGACATTAGGATTTTTTTTTTATTGTACCAAAATCTCATCTCAAATTTGCTTAAGCAAAATCAGATTTGTTATGTGCAATTGTAGAAGGAATATTACCACATACTGCAGGATGCTGTTAATAGTGTACCTCCTACATAGGTGTTTGCTTCTATTTTACCAGAGACAAGATTCCACATGTAGGCAGGGATGCAGTCATTGGAAGCTCTCAACTCCCTCCTTCCCAAGTTTGATAGAGGAAAAAAGATGATTTCTTTCCATCCTAATTCTAGTTTTTAAAAAAGAAAACAGAAGAAATTTTTGTGGAGGGAGTACCAGTAATTGAACTCAGGGATACTCGACCACTGAGCCACATCCCCAACTCTGTTTTGTATTTTGTTTAGAGACAGGGTCTCACTGAGTTGCTTAGCACCTTGCTTTTGAAATTGCAATCCCGTTGTCTCAGCTTCCTGAGCCTCTGGGATTATAGGCATGTACCACTGTGCCCAGCCAGAAGAACTTATTTGACCTGCATTGTTCACACATCACCTTGAGGACGTATCTCATGGGAAAGAGTGAAATACCATCATGGGCCAGTTTGGGTCAAATGGGTATGTGTGATAGCGTGGTTAGAGGAGGGAAAGTGTGATCAATTAAGAAAAGAGGGCGAGGATTGTTATTGGAAGAAGTCAAAAAGGGATGCTGGGCAAGCACATCATCAGTGGAAATCACTGATGTCCATTATATGTGATTATTTAAGTCTCTTTGCCTTGCCCCACATTCAGTGTGCAGCGTGGAGGTAGATGTTACATCAGTGCCCTGACTCCTCTCTATGAAGAACTTCGTCCTCATTTTAGGGATATATCTAGGAAAGGCAGGTGTAAGGGTATTCTGAGGGAGGATGACCAGTATCTTGTTCTTTCAGTGGGTGAAAAGCTAACCCTTCCATCTGAATAATTGACTGAAAATTCTTTCCTGTTGAATCTTCACTTCCTTAGATTCCATTTGCACTGTGCTGTCTAGTTTTGCATGCATTTGTTTCATAATTGCTTTCATGCTATGCAATATCTTCGAGCCTATAGAAAGAGCTTCAGAGAAGTTAGGCCCAAGGTGCAATAGCTAGGAAATGGCAGAGGCAAAACTTAACCCTGGTATCCTGTTCCCACCATACCAGGCCGGGTTGCTTTGTTATCAAAGTTGGATTAATATTAGTGTCATCCATATTCATTACGAAAAGCCAATATTTATTTTACCTTATTGTGTGTAGCGGTTAATGGACAAGTGTATGACGAGCATGTCCATGTGTCATTTAGTGGCAGAATTACCTAGTCGTTGAAGAGCACAGAATCCAGAGCCAGGGAACTTGCATTCAAATCCACACACTTGAACTCAGCAGCTCTCTGATCCTGAGCAAGTTACTTCATCCTTGTGAGTTTCAGTTTGTAAAATAAGGTCCATCTTATAAAGCTGTTATGAGAAATGGAAGAGATTAGATAGAGTAAAGATAATTTGTCAAAGACTGTGGTTTACATTAGCATACTGCTGGTACATGACAAACTCTGTTGGCTCAAATAGTATTAATAAAACTTTGAGGCCAGTAGCTTATTTTAGAACAGTATATATTTTTATATTATACCCACAGGTGAGAAATGTATTCCTGGTTGAGAGATTCTGGAACATGTTAAGCATAAGGTTCCTAAGAGCTGAAAAACAGGAATGTTGAGTATAGTTTGACTTGCTTGGGGTGGGTTCAGGGTTCCTTAAGTTTATGGTTACACGTTTTATGCTCTTAATGAAACATTGGGTCTCTTGACTACAGGAAGACATGCTTTTCAACTCTTTAATATAACATGTTCTCTTAACATGAGAAATAAGGACATTGTGTGTTTCGACATTAAGAAGCTTGTGTCTGGTGGTAGACTGTCTTGTTACATTTTGTAGGTTTTTAAAATGTTTGGCAGTTCGCTGAGATTTTAAATATTTAGATTTTATATTTCTATAAAAGTACCACAAATATCCTTGCAAAATTAGATCCAACTAGTGGTAGATGGAGTTGTTTGCCAGCAGAAAGTGGAAGCTCATGAGTCTCAGATGGCCTTCATTAAACAGGCACTTTATTATACAAATCTAGTGAAAAAAATAAACTTATGGGGAGTGATAGATTCTCTTTTATAATTGCTAACACATAGAAACTGTTCTCTAATGGCTACCTTTTAAAGTTTGCAAGTTTGCTGTCTTGCTATGAATTGAGAAGGTAACAATTTAGCACCTTTAATGATGGGACTTTGGGACACATTTATTTTTTGGTACCAAGGATTGAACTTGGGGGCACTTACCCACTGAGCCACTCCCAGCCCTTTTTAATATTTCATTTAGAAACAGGGTCTTGCTGAGTTGCTTAGGGCCTCACTAGGTTGCTGAGACTAACTTTGAACTCGAGTTCCTCCTGCCTCAGCCTCCGGAGCCACTGGGATTGTAGGTGCATGTCACTGCGCCTGGCGACACTTTTATTTCTGACTTCAGATTTACCTTATATAAATCTGCTTGATTCAGGCACTACAAGGGAGTATGTATGTGAGATAATCTGTTCTTTCTAACATTAGTTCAAATACAGTCCAGATTTATTATCACCTTTGAAATTTTTCATTAACTAACAAAAATGTTTAATAAATTCATTTGAGACTTTCTTTTCCCTTTGGCTTGAGACTTTTAAAATAAGATGTCAGTTATAGAAACAAATAAAATGTAAGAGTTTCATAGCATCAATGGCATAACAATTATTTATAAATAACCTGCAAACTTGTTCTTTTAACCACTTTCAACCTGAGATTGAGACCATTTTATGTGGCTAATGAGAATTTCTCTAAGGTCTTGTTTCAAAATCTTGAAAAATAAACCTATAAAACCTTAGGATTTTTCATGTTTTTTAACATTAGGCACAATGTTATGTTGGTCAGTGTCAAAACATGCATGATATTCTCCATGTCTCTATTTAAAATGTGTGGGGCTGGGGATATAGCTTCATGGTGGAACACATGCTTACCATGTGCAAAGCCCTGGGTTCCTTCCCCATCACCAAAATATAAACCATCAGATGGTTATTGCCACTCTTGTTTTCTACAATGCTAGTCTGGTGTTGAGTGGCCTTTGAATAAAGGCTCAGAAAAGCAACAGGAAGTAGAAAGGAAGGATCTACCTCTCAGAACATAATTAGTCACCTTTTCTCCATTGGTGTACTTTGTGGCATATTAAATAATAGGAATATAAGTCAAAGGATGTGCACATTGTTAAAAATTAAAGCATATAGGGCTGGGGTTATGGCACAGTGGTAGCGTGCTCGCCTAGCACGCGGGAGGCACTGGGTTCGATCCTCAGCACCACATAAAGCTATTGTGTCCACCTACAACGAAAAAATACTAAAAAAAAATTAAAGCATATATATGAAGAACAAGGGAGAATTATTGAAATATTAAATCAGTATTGAGGAACAATTTTTATGAGTAATATTGGTTTCATTAAAGCTTATAGCTTCCTATTATGAAATCTTTAGAAATGTCTCTTCATACATGCACACATATATACGTGCACATATGTACATGCGCAACCACATGTACAAAGACAGTCACTGATGGAGGACTCCAATCTTTTGGCCTTTTGCACCCTAGAATTACTGTGGTGTCCAGCAGAAAGTACATATGTACCTTTAGAGTAGAAACCTGGGGGAGTGTGCTTTTGGTGTGCTCAGAGCAGACACTGGAGTGTAGAGACTAGATGGAATTTTGGACATAGTACATTGTACATGAGAACACTCTTCTTTCATAAGCATCATTTTTAGAATGCCAAGGAAAATTATACAGTTTGGTTCATGAGCACACTGTTTGTTCTGTCACCTGAATATAGGTGTATTTGGCTTTGAACAAACAAGGTGAGGAAGAAAAATCATCACTTACTTTGGGGGGATTAGAAACTTCAAATACATAATACAAGACAGTGGGGTGGTTAATCATCTGAAAAGATAGAATTCTCTGACTCCAGGAAACTTACCCGAGGAGATAAACTATGTACATGATGTGTTTAATAGAAGAAAAGGGAAGTCTCAAATAGGGAAACAGAGGATGCCGTGGAGATTCAGTATCAAGGAAGATCATATTCTGACTAAGGAATCATAGAAGATATAGGGAAGAAATTAAAATTGAACCTCCAGTAATGGAAATGGGAAAGAACAGAACAGCATGCCAGGAGAAGGGACCCTCTCAGGTGGTGACTGAGGGGCACCTTCACCAAGAGTACAGTCTCACTTTACCTGGCCTTCAGGTAGTGAAGACATTTTGCAAGGAGAATATACAGAAGTAGAAGTGCCTTTTAAGGGTCCCAAAAATCACCCATAAAATACCGTGTGTGCGTGTGTGTGTGTACGTGCATGCGTATGTGTACGTACTGTATTAAATACATCCATTATAGAGAAAGATGGCTTATGTTTGGGAGGCATATCATCATATGCCTCCTATGCAACATGGCAAGATGGCCCTCCAGTGAGGATACAGGAATAAGACTGATTACAGGATGGTGGTACCCCTCTTTCATCTGGGATTCACATGGGGGCATGTGTTTTCTGCTGTTCCCCATCCTATCCTGCTTTTCTGGTGGTCATTATTGAGGACATTAAGTTGAATCTGGGAAAAGAGAATTTGCTGACTGTATTGTATCATCGCCTTAAACAGTATGTTGAAAAGGCGTGGGAGTTTGCCCTTATAATGCCATTCCTATTTTTCCTTTTTATTTTATTTTTTGGTGATGCTTGTCTCAGTGATTTTCAGAGTGCTTTAAAATAGTACTTTAAACATTAACTATACCTCATTAGGCTTTGTTAAAGCTTAAATAGTAAGCTCAGATTCATTCTTCCTTAGGAGACACTTATTAAATACCTGAATTGTGCGTGTATATCATAACCGAAATACATGCTAGACACTGAAAATCATGGAGATGAATCAGACAGGAGTCCTGTCTGCAAGGATCCTATTAGCCAAAAGATTCCTCTTTTATTTATTGATTGATTCCTCTTATTTGTTCCTTTAGAGTAGGGTTAGGTCACAAAAAGATAGTGATCTGGGAGAGGATCCTTTTCTTCATTTAACATGGGTGATAGAAACAGCTTTGGTTGAAAGTAAGAACAGTGGGGAGAAGGATGCATGTGTCTTTTAGGTGTAAGATCTTAGCAGAAATTTAGTGGAATCCATTTACGTGTTTGTAAGGACCCATCTTAGTGTTACCATGGGGATGAAGACTTAAAAGGACCTGCCATTAGCAAGTCAGCTTGAAACACTGAGGACCTTTGACTCACAGGAAAACAATGTTAGATAAAAGATTCCTGGATATTTCAACCATCACCTTGCTGGTAAAAGATGGGAGAGAGATGAATAAACAGAGCAGTGGTTGGACTAATTTGAGTACTTGAGTCTATCTTTTGAGAGAGAGGGAGAAAGAAGCCTCCAGCCAATGTGTGGTGTGGTCCAGTTGAGACATTCACATAAACAGATCCTAATTTTCTAGACCTTGCTATAGAGCAGACTTTTGCCAATTGAGTGACTGCAAACATTTGCACTGAAGTATAAACTAAATGCTATGAAAGAAATGCTAATAACTTTATTTTCTACTTCCTTTCAGTAGAACATCAGAAAACATCATCACATTAGGAGGTATGGAGTGAGGATTTTGAAGTAGAAGGAATAGCATTCCCTCTCCCTGGAAAATAGTTAGAGAGTGTAGATATGTCCCCAAACCATTCATAAAGGTTCCCTACCCCTGAGTAAAAGAGTGAGCAAATTAGCTCACCAACAGAGTCAAGCTCCCTTTTTTTCTTTCTCTTTTCCCCTAACCCACCCCTAACACCACCTTATTTCCATTTAGTCTCTAAAGTAACTGGTCATTGTTGTTGAATAAGAGTTCGATTTGTAGTAGTCAGATTTGGTTTTTGGAATCAAGTCATTCTTCATGTACCTTAATGAGACTTGGATGTTTACCTCTTTTTCATTTGTTTCTTGGCAATCTTTGGATAAAGAGTTCAAATTAGCAGATTTTAAACATAGAATTTAAGGATTTCTTCCAAGTGTTTTATTTAAGCAGCGTGTTTGTTTTATAGAATTGCATACTGGTTATTTTCCTTTTGGTTATTAATAAACATACATTTGCAAATGTTTAAAATGTGCTTTAATCTAAATGAATGAATTTAAAGCCTTTACGTTCAGATAAGAAAGCCAAATGAAATTTTGTCTTCAGTAGACTAACTTATGAAATTTACCTTTCTCCCATGTGCAGAATTTTCTAAGAAATTTTGGCTTATTGTCAATTTAGGTGGTGTTCTTCGTGGTATCGATATAGACGAGGATTTCAGAAAAGATGTGTCCTGAAGATTCCATCTCCATGCTGATATGTACAAGTTGGCATGACTACGGGGCTGCTTCCTCTGCTGGCTGGAGCAGGGGCTATTTATAGTTTCTTTTCTTGGCTTCTGAGTTAGTGTATTAGTAGGTATTTATGCAAGGGAGAACTCTGAGGCCATATAAGACTGTAGTTTAGAAACCTAGTAGCCTCATTTGCCTTTTGTTCTCTGGAGGCAGAAGAATGATCTTTTTGTGCCAACATAGAAATAGGATGGAGTGGAATAAGACACATAGCTCTGGGCTCTCTCTGCACCTACAGGTGACATGAGCAAGACCTGAATCAGAGTGTGCCCAGGGACAAGAATTATCCAAGGATGAATGATAGGGATACCTCCCAGATGACAGAGCTGCTCTAAGTGAAGCTAATTAAATCTTTAGTGCCTTTGGGGCGTGGTAGCCTGTATCTCAATTCCTTTGTCTTTTACTTTGATGTCTCCCTGGATGCTAATGATTTCCCATTATGATGCTAGGGGAGACAGTATAAAGTGATAAGAGAGTCAGATAAGACTGGCTTTCAGTCTTGGTTACAAGAGGTGTTGATGGTCATTCTCCATCATTTTCAGTGTCCTCATCTGCAACATGGAAAAATATATCCTTCCCTCCTGGGGCGGTATGAGGACCAGGGACAGTATAAATCCCAAGTAAATAACGGGCACAGAACAGACACTGATCAAATCCTGAAAAATCCCTTGAGGATTCACAGTAAGACTTTTAGTCAACATGAAAACAAGGAGGTCAAGTGCATCTTTGGGAACCATTTCTGTCTCTTCCTTGGCCATCTATTGATCCGGGGTCATCTTGTCCTCTAACATTTTCTTCATCTAAGATGTGGACCAAAATGATCTCACGTAAGTCCCTCCTTTCTCCCCTAAAATCCCCTTTGAATAAAAGGGCTGAGAATTTAAGGCCGTCTCAAAAATGAACATGTTTAATCTAAATAGTGAGTAAATAATACTACAAACAATATGTTTAATAATAATTTAATAATAATTAAATAGTTTAATAATAATTAAAACTCCTTAACCATTTGAAACTTCATACCAAACTCTCCTAAGGTTTAACCTTTATAGAAAATAAGGGGGCTAGGGTGTAGCTCAGTGGTAGAGCGCTTGCCTTGCATGTGTGAGTCACTGGGTTTGATCCTCAGCACCACATAAAATTAATAAATAAAACAAAGATATTTTTAAAAAAAAGAAAATAAGGAATTTACTATACTCTTTTGCTATTTAAAAAAAAATGGCTGTAGTCAGAGTCCTGAAATTTGAGATCAATTTTAAATTGCAACCATATAAATCCCAAGAACAATTAGTGATACCTGTGGGCATTCTCCTAGGATGCTGCCTGTCTCTGAAGTGCAATCTGATTTCAGTATCCAAGAGTTAGTGGGTCTGTAGGGAAATCAAAGATAGTAGTAAAGCTGGTAGGGTGCTGCTTGGTGGCTGGGGAGGCAGCTCCTCCTGGCCACACCTCCCCTGGGCTGCCTTCTCTTTAGTCCACTTGGTCTGAGGTTCTTGTTTATCAGTTTTTAAGAAAGGTAAACGAGGTAAATATTTTAGATGTTAAAAAATCAGAGGAAATTCCATAGCGTGGATTTTATATTAATCTTCTTTTTCACTCTGGACCTACCCCAGTGCCAGTGTGGTAGATGTTGAATTCACACTTGCCAAACTCGGTTGCATTGTGTTGAAAACTGCAAGAGAAAGGCAGAACTTCTTGAGATGATGACCAAACTAAGATTTTATTACCAAGGCTTCACAGTTATTGGAAGCATTAGGCATCTAAGATCAAAATACCAAAAGGAACTAAAAATAGTTTTTTGTAACAAATTTTTGTTTTAAGATAGTTTCAGATTTATGACATTATTTCCAAGATGGTACAGAAAGTTCCCAGATAACCATGAACAGTTTCCCCTATTTTTACATTTTAGGTTAACTTGATACATTTATTATAATTCATATACCAATACTGCTATATTTTTACTAAATAAAGCTAAAAATTTATTCAAGTTTTCTTAGCTTTTCCTAAGGACTTTTTTTTTTTTTTTTTAATCTGAGAGTTCCATCCAAGATGCCACTTTTCATTTAGTAGTCACGTTTCTTAGGCTCCTCTTGGCTGTGACAGTTTCTCTGACTTGCTTTGTTTTTGAGGCCCTTGACAGTTATGAGGTTACTGGCCAAGTATTTTGTAGAATATTCTTGAACTGATATTTTTTAAAAATTAGAATATCATCATATATCATAAAATTCGCTTTGTAAAAAGGTTGTAGCAAACCAGATTTAAAATAGTTCTTTGGTAGCTTGATTCTGCTCAACCTAAAATTTATTAACAAAACCAGATTACTTAAATTGTATACAAAGTACTTCCAGATAGGAAATGTGTTATTTAAATTCCATTTATCTGGTGAGCTCAGCTGGTTCTGGTGAGCGTTTATTTGAGCCGGGTTTTAATGCATTTTGGCAAAAGGAAACTGGAAGGTCATCTTGGGTTTGCTGTTGCCCTGGAAATGCTGAGAGGAATGAATTTGTTCTTGGACTGTTTTGGACACAGCTTCTAGCAGGGTCCTTGTTTTTATATACTAACTGAAATAGTACTGATGTCAGAGTAGCTAGCATTTGGAAAACAGAAAGGAAAATGGAAGTACATCTTTCACCTTGAGGAAAGGCTGGCAGAGGATGGGCAGGGATGGTTGGAAAGTAGAAAGTTGGGGGTGTGAGTGGGTTTCTGTTTGTGTGGCCCTCTGGGCGTGCCCAGCGCATTCATTCATTCATTCAACCAACATTTATTCAGTGCTCACTGTTGCCAGAAAGTATCCTCAGTGCTTGAGATACAGGGAAGAAGAAGGTAGGCAAAATCATGCTGTAGTGGAGGTTGCCTGCTGCTGATGGACGGCAAACAGATCAACATGCGTCAGGAGCGGAAAGTGGTTTGAAGAAGCATAAATCAGGGTATACTGATAGAGAAGGGTGACTAGGAGGTGTTCCAGAAAGGCCTGTTGGAGTTGACATTCGAACAAAGACACTGATGGGTATTTTAGTAAATGTGTGTCTGAAACACAAAGTCCTTCTTGGAGGGGGATATCTCTTACTATCATCCACCCTCTCAAATCAGTTTAAAAAAAATGGATTATCTTTTGTACAACTCATTGTGCTGAGCCCTAGGGATTTAGTGGTAAAATACAGGGTCCCTGCTTCTATGAATTTATGGTCTTGAGAAGGAACAGGGGTTAATCAATTAAAATAAGTCCTTTCGTGATACCCTGGGAACACACAGGGCTATGAGCCAGGATGGATGGTCTGAGGGGAGCTAGTGTCACCTGAGAAGTCCCAGCAGGCTTTCTAGAGGAAGCAACTCCAGAGGTGAGCCAGCAGAGGAGATGCTGTTAAAAGAAGTGAAGATATATTGGTAGAAAGGCCAGTGAGTCTGCGCACCGAGAGCAAGAGAAGGTAGCTAGAAGAATCTGCTACTGGAGCCGGGCGTGGTGGCGCAAGCCTGTAATCCCAGCACTTAGGGAGGCTGAGACAGGAGAATCGCAAGTTCAAAGCCAGCCTCAGCAGTGGCAATAAAACACAAAATAGGGCTGGGGATGTGGCTCAGTGGTCGAGTGCCTCTGGGTTCAATCTCCAGTACCAAAAAAAAAAAAAGAATCTGCTACTTAGAGCAAATTCCAAATCATTTGTTAACATCATGTTCTTGGAAAAAGTTTTTTTTTTTTTTCCCAATCATTTTAAATACCCAGAAACAACATCCAGTTGACATGCTTTGACATTTTTGGAATTTAGGGTATAAATTAGGTATTGCCAAGATAAGCTAGGATGTGTTATATCAAATTTCTGATACTTCACTCAAGTAGCTGAAAATTAGAAGAAATAGATCATATGGCAATACTTTAAAAGTGATTTTTATATTAATAAGAAGAAAAAGACTTTGGGAAGAAAGTTTTTAGCTTCAAGACATGGAAGGTTCTTACATTTTCTTTTTTTGTTTTTAAACCTTCAAGTGAAATTCTAGAGAAAGCATTTAACTGTATTACACAGTATTGTTCTAAAAGGCAAAATAACCCTTGGGGAATGTTTTTTAATCTAATAAAATGAATTATCTTTGTTTAGAGCTTTTTCTCTGGTACATTCAGTTACTTAATGTCCTGCATCATCTTTTAAGAGTGTTTTGATATGACACCTCAGAGTCAAATGACTTTATAAAGACCGAACAATGCTTTTGTTAAGGATGCAAAAATGCTAACCTTGTGCTTTTAAAACATGCCCTTTTAGAAAAGTCCAGAACTAATTGTGGAATAATATTAAAGGGTTTTACAACAACAGAGGTGGTTAAGATAGAGTGAAGGCAGTGGTTGGGGTGTTTGGACTGTTGATTTTGTATTTGATTATGACCCTGTCACATAGGTAGCAGATTGCTTGTGAACAACTGTGTACCAAGTTTCATATTTCTGTTAACAACAATAAAAAAACACACCACCAAAAGTTTCATTTACTGTTTAAGCCCTTTCAAGACTTTCAACATTTTTACTAAACTTTGAAAGTTAAAACTATTTTGTTTGTGAATTTCTAATGATTTTTTTACAATGGAAATAAGATATGCTATTTTGGGACACTTGGGAAATACAGGTAAGGATAAGGAGACAGGTATTTAATCTCATCACTGAATCATCTCTTTCTAAGCATATAAAAGGGATTTGAAATGAAAATAGTTTTATTTTTCTGGTATAAATAATATACTTAACTATAGGAAAAAGACAATATCAAATAAGGTCACCACTCTGGACATTTTGGTTTATTTGTGTGTGTGTGTTTATTTCACATTCTAAAACTTAAATCAATATCAGGATAGTCACTAGGAAAGAATAAGGAATAAACTTTAGAGAATTGTATATCTTAAATTCTTCAAAGTAGCTTCAATATATTGGGATTTTACATTTTGATAGTGTTCTGATGTCTTCAGAACTGGTTGATTTCATAGTTTCAGTTGTGGCTTTGAGGCTTTTACTTAGAATGAGAATTAAATGCTCATAAATATGCCATTAAAATAGCTACTAATTTTTTTAATGAGAAATTCATATTCACTGAAGAGAAACATAGCAAAAAGATGTAAACATACATCATACAACCCCTCCCTGACCAAATATTATACTTTGATAGTCTTCTCAGACTTCTTGGATTCAAACATTGGTGTTGGGTGTGCATGTTTTTTTTTTCTTTCCAAATTATGTCATATTTTCATTGTTCTGTAGCTTAATTTGCCCATTAAGTTGAGTATTGAGAACCCTTTTCCATTTCACTCAACACAATTCTCAGTATTTTCGGTGACAGAATAGTTCATCTTAGTGGTAGTTTTTAAGTGATTTCCATTATAAAAATTTGGGTTCATATTATTAAAAACAGCACAATGTGAAAGTGTCACAGTATTGTCCAACAACACGTTTTTGAAAGTGGAATTGTTCGGCACTGAGTGATACTATTTCAGAGCTTTGTCATGAGCTGCCAACTCTTCCTCTTGCAACAGTGGATCGGTTTAAGCCATCATTAGTTGGTTTAAATTGCCTTTGTGTTTTCCATCACATCTTAACATTGGATGTTGTTATTCATTTGAATCTTTGCCTGTCTACTAGGCAAAGAAAAATGTCTATTCACTTTCATTTGTTGCCCTATACCTGGCCCTTTTAGGGATTCCATGTTTTTAGACAGTTCAATTCACAAATATACATGGAAAACTTGTGGGCATATTCTGTTGAACCTTAGCGCTTGGATGAAGAGCCAAAATATATGAAGCCAGCAAGATAGTAGTAACTCCAGATTTTAATAGCGGAGAATGGGTAAGGAGCTTTGAAAATTCAGAACTTACTCATATTGATTTCTGTGTCTTGATTGGTGTTCATGACTCTCAAGTAGAAATTCATTCTTGTGATGTGTTCCCATCCTATTCAATTAACAACCTATCCAATTTCTAAATATATATTCCATATAAATTTGGTAGTGGGTATTTCCATTCTGGGAAATGCTGTTACTTGCCCAAGTAAGGAAAAAAAAATGGAAGATTCAAACTAAATATTATACAAAATTCTTAAATTTGCAAATTTTAAGTTTTGCTAATATCTAGGGAACATAAAATCCTGTAACTAGAGGAGCTATAGGGCTTGTCCCTTACTCCACATTTGGATTCTAACCTGTTAGAAGGTAACATGACTTGCTCAAAATCAGGTAATTGCAGAGCCCCAGGAAGTGTGTTTGTGGGTCCAGTGCCTCTGCTTGCTTCTTATAGCTGAACATATAAACCCACAAGGGAGAGATGTCAAATCATCCACTTCTACCATACAAATATGCTCAGCACCTTTAGATCAAAACAATTGAAAAGATGAAAAAGCTCCTTAGGTGAAATAGGTATTGAGACTGAAGTGTAAAGAAGACCTTAAAGGAAACATTCTTTGATACCATTGCATATTAAACAGCTTGCCCTTTCTAGACTTGTTTTCCCTTACCACATAGTTCTTCTAAAATTATAGTTTTATATGTGCCTAATTATTAGAAGTCAAGGATGATATTCATTTTCTGTGTATTTTTTGCAACACTTAATATGGTCCTCCTGGTCTCATGCTCTTTTGTGCATGTGAAGATATTTTTTAATGATCTTGACAGAGAGGAGGAGATAGTTTGAAGACAGCCATTCTTCTATAAATGTGGTTACAATCTCTTTTCCTTGAAGGTTTTTATTTATGTGAAATTAATGATTCATGTGGTTTTTGAATCTCTGGCCTTATATCACTTAGTGGTATTCTCTCTCCATGCAGGGCAGTGTATTGGTGTAGTGGGGCCATGGTCAATACCACAGGATGGGTTCTCTGTGATGCAGATTATTAGTGTGCTTGGAGGTTGTGTAGATGGGAAAAGGGGAAGGCTATGTGGAAAGGCAGTGCAATGCAGGATTAACTGCAGCCTCTGCAATCACATGGGGAGCTGTCTCATGATGAAATGATTGGGTCTTATTGCTCAGCCTGTCTCATAGATGCATCATCAGATGATGCTATGGATCAATGATTGTGTCCTCCCAAACTCATACACTGAGTTTTCATACACTGAAACCCTAATCCCCAAGGTGATAATATTGGGAGATGGGGCCTTGAGAGGTAATTAGGTCATGAGGAGGGTCCCTCATGGTGAGATAAGTGCCCTTATAATAAGAAATAGAGAGTTGGCTCTTCAGTTTCCTTGCCATGCATGAATACATGAAAGGACAGATATCTACAAACTAGAAATTGGGCCCTCACTAGATACCAGATCTTTCAGCATCTTGATCTTGGACTTCCCAGACTCTAGAACTGAGAAATTAATCTTTGTTGTCTATCACCTGGTCTTTGGTATTCTGTCATAGCTATGTTCATGGTTGTCCTGACAGACCAAAACACATGGGGACAGCCCATGAAGGGTGATGAGTTTGGTTGAGGCATTTTTATGGCAGGGGCAACAGATTGTTCCTCAAATATGATCACAGTGACATATTAGGGTTCCCTGGAGTCAACATAAGTGACCTTTGGCCAGATTTTCTTGTGACCTGCACAAATGAAGAAAGGATAGTTGACTCTGGGTATAAAAATGATTTTTATATCTTTGGTTAAACTCTTAAGAACTGACATTTGTTGAATAGGGGCAAATATTGAGTCCTGTCTCCAGAATTAAAAAATCTAGGGGTGAGTGCTTTCTTATAGGAGTTTATAACATTTTATCCCCTTGTAGGCAAGGATGACTCCAAGTCCATCTCTTCCTTCCACTATGGGTTGAAAACATTGAGCATCAGACATATCCCTCTTCACATGGGAGGCCAGTGATCATAGAGGAAAAAAATGGCATGGGAAGGACAGGGAAGTCTACTAAGGCTTGACCACTGCACATGATTATGCAGATTGTGCCAATTGGTTGTTACATAGAAGACTATGCTAAGGTGCATGAATGGAACTTGAAATTTGGCCACTACTACTTGCTGGGGCTGCATCCATTTAGAAGGGCTACATCTTCTAAACTCTTCTGCTTCAAGGGAGTCAACTCTGTTAACGTACATAAAGCCACTGTTGTGGTCATAGCCCTATTTAGAAACTCTTGTAGAAGATCTCTTGTAAACGGCTGTGTGTGTGTGTTGTGTGCTTATATGTGTGTGTGTTTTAAGGTTTTCCTAAAGCTCAGGCAAGCACTGGGGATACAGTACCTCACGAGCAGAGAAGCAATGAACTGACTCATTTTCCCCTGAGTCCCTTCATGGTTGGAACTCTTTGAAGCCCCAGCATGTTTCACTCACATCTATATCTTCATGTTTTGAAAGTAGTAGGCTCTTGACAAATGCTGATTCATTCTGGAATTTGTGTCCATAACTCAAGGGCTAGAAGATCTGCCTAATAATATGGACATGTTCACATAGGACTTACCAGATCCAGAGGGTCCAAGAAAATGGTGACACAGGGGCAGTTTCTCATCCATCAATATATTCCCATCAGCCACTATTTCTGTAGGGAAAGCACCCATCCAACACCTGCTTTGTTTTCTGTGTCTCCTAGAGTGACCCTTCTGTGTAGGAAAGGCATCTAACAGTCTTGTCGAAGATTTTCTGGAAGAGGCAATGTCTTATGGAAACTTTGGATTTATTCAGCAAAGGGTTTGAAAATGTGGTTGCAGTGAGGGTAAAGGAAAATGGGAGAGGTGAGAAACTATTTCAGGCAGGACAGCAGGCTCAAGAGCTGAGTTAGGTGTGGATAAGGATAAGGAGATTAAAATGGGTCTGTCTCAGGGCTGAGGTCGTGGCTCAGTGGTAGAGCGCTTGCCTCACATGCATGAGGCACTGGGTTTGATCCTCAGCACCACGTAAAAATAAATATATTGTATCCATCTACAACTAAAAAATATTTTTTTAGAAAGAGTCTATCTCATATGATGTCTTCAAACCATATTGGAAGTTTGTCCTGGGGGCAGTGGGAAGCTATGGAAAGGTTTCGAGTAGAAGTGGGGCATTGGGCTGGGGCTGTAGCTCAGTGGTAGAGCGCTTGCCTAGCATGCATGAGTCACTGGGTTCGATCCTCAACACCACATAAAAATAAATAAAGATATTGCATCCATCTACAATTAAAAAAAATTTTTAAAAAGTGGGGCATCATTAACGTTTAGTTTTGAAAGACCATCTGATGACAAAGTGAAGGATGCATAGTGAAGTGTAAATTGGAAATGAATTTCCTTAGATGATTAAGGCAAACAAGATATTAAATGGTAATGATAATATAAAATGGAATAGTGAAAGTAAAATGAAAAGAAATATATGGAGTTGGAAAATATAAGAATAACTGGGGGGACTTCGTAGCTGGGTATTTTCAGAGTTCTTGTCTTTTTCTCTAACAGTTGAAATAACTTGCAGATAAATAAGATGGACATTCTTATCTCTCTTTCCTAATGAAGTAACTGAGGTTCAGAGAAGCTAAATAATTTATCCAGTGACAGTTGGTGAAGGAACTAGAACTTCAGACCCATTGACTGTTGTATTGCTTCTTTAATAGTCTGTCCTATTTCAGTTGGAGAAAAATAAAAACACTTCCAATCTAGTTTTCTTGATATACATTTTGATTAAAAGGACCAAAATTTGATCTAATGTGAGATAAACAGACTTGAGACAGGAATCTAAGATGATGAATATGGTCATCCCTCCACCCCCATCCATGGTTCTGTGTTCCACAGATTGTTATAAAAACTTACCCAGGTCCAAAAATATTCATTGGAAAATCTATCTTCTGAGGGAGAGACACCACATTCACATAGCTTTATTATCTATTGTATATTATTGTAATTGTTCCCTTTTTATTTCTCTTGTTAATGTCTTACTGTCTAATTTGCAAATTTATCTTAGTTTTACATAACTAATGTATAAATTTCAGGGCTGTCCAAAGTTTTCAGGCATCCACTGTGGATCTTGGAACATACACTGTACAGATGAGAGGGGATCGCTGAACTTGAATTCTGAATTCCAGCTCCTCTATCTTCCAACCCATTCCTCTGATCTTCAGTTGATACAGAGGCAGAAACAAGGCCACAGAAAGACACTTATTTTTCTTTCTTTTTTTTAGGCCAAACCCCAGTGGATTTGATCACTAGAACCTTCAAGGATTTTTTGTCTCAGTGTGGTGGGCCTAAGTGGCTTCATTCATTCACTGATTTTTAATAATTGATCTGAAATTCACTTAACCATTTTAAAGTGAATTATTCAATGGTACTGAATGCATGTACAGTGTTGTATAACTGCTATCTCTATCTAGTTTCAAAACATTTCCATCACTCTCAAGTAGACTCTTTACCTATTTGGCAGTTTTTCTCCATCTTTCTCTCCATCTAGCTCCTGGCAACCACCAAGCTGGGTTCTATATCTATGGATTTGTGTATTCTGAGCACTTCATGTAAACAGAATTATGAAATTTGTGTCTGGCATCTCCCTCATTTCCCTCTGCAGGCTGGGGATCTAATCCAGAGCCTCAAGCACACTAGACAAGTGCTGAGTCATGTCTTTAGCCCTGGCTGCTTTCATTTAGTATAATGTTTTTGTGAGGTCATCCACATTATAGCAGTTCTTCATTCCTCTTTATGACTGAATAATATTCCATCAAATGGATATACCACAGTTTTTTGAACCATCACCATTGATGAAGACTTGGTTCATTTACACCTTTTTATTATCACAAATACTACTATAATGAACACATGTGTATGTGAACTAATTTATGTAGTTTTCAGTTTCTTTCGGGTATATACTTAGAAGTAGAATCACAGGGTTACATGGTAATTCTATGTGTTGCTTTTTTAAGGCCCTGTCAAACTTTTTTTATAGTGCGTTAAATATTATACATTCCCACCAGCAATGGACAGGAATTCCAATTTTTCTACATCTTCATTAATACTTATTTTGTTTGTTTTGTTTGCTTGCTTACTTTGGTGTCTGTTTTGATATGGCCCTTCTGTGGATATGATAGGCAAATAGATTTGTTTCATTAGGCCATTCCCAGTTTCCACTTGAGGAAAGAGGTCTTTTAAACAGAAGGGAAACTAGACCCACCTCCTCTTGCCAGCTATTATGGAGGAAAGAGATCTCCAAGGAGATAGATTCCAGAAGAGCCCTTTAAGTGAAGGATTCCTTCTGGACCTCATAGTTTTAGTCTCTTGGCTTAGCCTCATGATCCTCCTCCATTAACATAGGGGGTTGATGAGTATTTTCCCTCTGAGGGGCTTGCTACAGTCCTCTTCCCTTGAAGTTGGAGAGAGTTGTCAAGGCATGGAGGCAGGTCTGAAAGTCTTAGATCTGTTTATTCAATAAATACTTATGCACATCTGTTATGTTCCAGGAACTTGCCTGAGTGCTCATGAAACATCATTGACTCAAACAGATGAACTAACTTTCTTTTGTGAGCTTTCATTCTGCAGAGGGAGATACTAAGCAATAAACCTGTTTAATGCATTATATAGCTTGGTAGCAGGTGATGGGAGCTACAGAAAAAATAAGTTGAGCAGTATAGAAGGATTCTGGAGACTAGGATAGGGAATGGTTTGTAGTATTCAAGAGAAGGGTACAGCTTTTTAAGAAACTACATTTGAACATAGATTAGAAGGAGCTTGGCCTGAGAGATTCTCAGAATCAAAGCTCATGCAGTCAGATGCCCCTGCAGTTCCAAGGCCTTGGTTACATTGCCCCTAGTGTTATCTTCTTCCTTGACTTTCAGGTTTTCATTTTCTGAGTTGCATCTGTCTACTTCACTTTGCTCAGTATACAAAGAGGTCTTTCCAGTTGGAGTTGCCTGATTAGCATTGGTGAATATTTGGCCCCTTAGGACCTTAAGAAACTCTAGGTCCCACATTGAAGTGGAGGCTCTAAGTTTTAAAGGCCTGTAGACCATAACTCAGTTTGCCAGGGAAGTTTCTTTTCCTTCTCTGGAAGATTCTGGACATCCTTGTAGCTCAGAAAATTTGTGATTCTCAGATTCTTCTTGTGCTTTTAGGAGTATGTCTTGAGGACTCTCAACAAAGGCCTTATGGCCAGGTTCCTTTTGGCAACTTCCTCCTTCCATGGACCTCAGTATTTTGGAACAAGAGACCACAGCAGGGGCATGGACAAGTATATAGAGAGATACCTGTTCAATGTCCCCAGTAGGATACTTCCATTTGAAAAAGGGGAATTAGAGTCATTTTGATTCTGAGACTCTATCTAGATTTGACCTTATCTTTATATGCCTTTTACAGCTCTGTGCTGAAGTCTGTGTTTCATGAAATGAACGTACTTGTCATTATGCTTTTAGTAGTTCTGGTCATGTTGAACAGAATACAGTTTAGACAGGATGTTGTTCACTTTACAATGATTTCTGAAGTCCTGTTTGTCAAAAGATTCATTTGGGAAATAAAAATTGCTTCTGGTTTTAAACGTCTAACTCTAGATTCAGTATTTAGGCAACTACAATTAGGCTGATTCTTAGTACTTGGTCTCTATTATTTTCCCTTTGATATTTAAAAATACATGGCAAAGTGTGATGAAGACAAGACATTTCTTTAAATATCCAGCTATTGCAAAGGAGAGTTCAAGATTATCTTGGGAATACTTTTCCAAAATGTAATGGGGCTTGCTCTTTTTCACTTCAGTTATTTTAGGCAGTCATTAAACAGTTGTTAGCCAGTTTAGTAAGTTTATATAAAACTGCATATTTTGAGACCTTAAATGCCACAGGAGACATTTCAATGTAAACAGGGGAGAATAGATTCAGTGCTTTGAACGGAAGCACCCAACACTATACCTCATTGCAATTGAGGAAGAGTTTACAAACACAAGCTCATGAACACAAGTTGACCTACCAGGCTTCTCAAGAGGTTGTGGGGTGATTCATCTCTGCAAGTTACCAACTGGGGCCAATAAGCCCAGGTCTTGGTTCAAGTTCTGGGGCAGTCACTAGATTTGCTCTGTTCTGTGGTTACGGATTGTGTCTCAGCCCTTGGTGAATATCTCATAAATGCGTTCCACTCGCCAAGAGTGTGGGTTATGAGCCGCTGGCCTCTGGCCAGAGGGATGCACAGCAGTCCTCAGACAGGCGTGCCAAGAATGTAATCTGTTGGGACTGTCAGTGCTTCATGGGGCCCAGGCAGCTCTTTCTCAGTGTAACACCTGCCTTTAGTGATAAGCAGTGGCGCTCACCCTCCAGTATGGCAGCTGGCTCTAATACTGATCAGTTTCTCCCAGAGCTGTTGCTAAAGAAGAAAAAAAGGAGTCAAAGCTTCTGTAATGTCTGTGACCTGTGAACTTGAATTCATCACGAGAATCAGCCCTTGGGTTTAGAGGATCCTGTTCTTGGTTCATTGATAAAATGCCTTTGCAGTCTTAAAAACAAGCTTTAGTTTGGAGCTCCACAATGCCTTTGAAAAATTCCTTATTCTAGCTGCTCTGATCACAATGCAAATAAAGCACCATCAATGGCTGAGCACTTCAGGCTTTGTTTTGCATGTGATTTACATATATTAACTTGCTCCATGCTCAGGAGAACCTCATAGAGAGGACGCTACTACGGTTATGACCATCCTTATTTCATGGATGTGATGCAGAGAGATTAAGTCAATTGCTTATATTCACATAGTTTGTAAACTGCAGGTCTTGGACCCAGGATGTGGCTTTAGAGTTTACTTTAGCCCCTGCGCTTAGCTGTCAAATAACACAGCAGCTGCAGCAGCAACATTGGTGAGGACTGCCTCTGTGCCAGTCTCTTAAGACTTGACTGTTATATCATTTAATCTCACTGGTGTCTAAAATAAACTCACCTTCCTTCTGATGGGGGCACCTTATCTGCCTTTTTCATGTCATCCCTGTTAACGAGATGTCTTTTGTATATGCGTCTTCCTTTGTCCCCAGATTCGTGAAGACTTCAGAACAATTGTCTTCCAGGCAACTAGGTATAAATCACCAATTTCCCCATATTTCTGAGTTTTTCCAGTGAAGTATCTTTTGAGTCTACCCCATCCTGAGTTTTTCCAGCTATTCTTGAATTTAGGGTGCTCCATTACGTCTTTTTTCTTCTGTTTTCCTTTCTCTGTTCCCTTGTCCCTTTCCCTCTCTGCCTTGCCTTTTCTCTTTGCCTTCACTTTCTCCCCTTCTCTCATCTTTGTCCCCACCGGGTTTCCTGACCATTGTGGTACTATAAGGATAATGACCTTGGTTGACAGTTTTCAGATACAGAGCTCTTAAATGGCAGGACTGTGTTGGGTCCATCTTCTTGTTCTTTTAGCACTAGCTTTTAGACCTGGCACATAGGGAATGCTCAGTAAATGTTTACTGAATGAGCAAATCCCTTCCTTCCCGTTCCTTCTCTCCCTCTGCTAATAACCTACTCCAGACACCATTCTTATTTCATGCCTAAGGTATATCAACTAGAATGTTTTTGCCTGCAATAACAGAAAAGACAACTCACCCTGGCTTAAGCAATAGGAATTTTATTGGCTGACGGAACTGAAGTCCAGACATACAGCAGACCTCGGGACAGACTTATGCCAAGCACTCTAGCATGCTGCTTTGTGATTTTTCTGGCTCTGTTATCTTTCAGCAAATGGGAGCTCAGATCCTTCAATTTGTGTCCACAAGGATATCCAAAGTGTATCTTAAGAGGATGCTTTTCCTGGAAGTTTCTAGAAGATATCTCTTGGTTTTTGTTTTTGTTTTTTCTTTTGCTTTAAATTGGGCCACATGCATGTTCCTAAACATGGTCAGAGGACTGACATCTTTTAAGTGGCACAGCTGGACTTGTGGACCAGGTCAGTGACAGGCAGATGGGATTTCTTTGAGACAAAATGCAGTTGGGCCAGCTTCTCCTGAAGGATATGGCCTCCTTGTAGAGGATAGGTAGAAACCTGAAGAAAATTTAGAATATTACTGAAAAGGGGGAACAAACTTGGAGGTAGTCACCATCAATGACCACTACACCGGGCTCTGCAGAGCTTCCTCTTGTGTGTGTCTGCCAGTGGACATCCTTTTTTTAGCCTACTCATATCCCACCCCTAGGTTCATCTCCCTAAAACATGACATTGATGACATAGCCCTTTGAAAAATGTTAAATGACTCCCCATTGCCTACTGGAAAATATCCAGACCCTTAAACCTTCGTCTAAGACAATTGTATCATTTTACTCTGGCAAAATCATCTTCCAATTCACTTGCACGATAAAACTGAACTTTAGCCAATTGAACTTACTAATCATTCCCTAAAAATGTATGTTCCTATCTTTACTTCTGCACTTTCACTTTCTAATAAAACAATGTCCTAACCTTGCTTTCATGGTCCACCTTCAGTTGTTCACTCTGAAACATTTTATGACCATCTGCTTTAAATCACTTAGCCTGTGCTCTAAATACTATTGCATTTATTATTGCAAGCAACGTGTGTTGCTATGTTTACATTTTTTTTTTCCTGGCCTCCCTAAAGGTAAAATTTCTACACATTCATAATCCTTGCAATGTCTCAATTATTGTCTTTCAACCGGTGGGCACTCAATAAATACGTCTGCATGTGCCAGTCAAAAAAAGTAGTAGCAAAAAGGTACATTAGGAGAATTGGAACTGTGAACATGCTATCTAGCACTTTCGAAAGCAGTTGAGTGAATAGTTACTGGGATCTATAGTGAACCAGGTGCTGTTCAAGGTTTTGGAAGTTGCAATGATGAATACTCTCAAATTCCTTTCTTCAGTGAGTTCATCTCTACTGGAGGGACAGACAATATAGAAATTGATATTTAATAAAATGTCCTGTAATGTCAACTGCTAGGAAGAAAATCAGAACAAGTGGACACTGGGCTGATATTTGGAAGGGAAAGGCTCAGTAGATCTCCTTGAAATGATCCAGGACTGAGTAACCTGAAAACCCAGGAGGCCATCTTGCATGGCCTATTTGAGAGTGAGCAAGAAGACTAACCTGTTTGAACTGTGCTGATGGAGAAAGAGTGACAGGAAGTGGGATTGGCACGGAAGCCAGGGTTTGGATAATGTTGGATCTTATAGACTATGCTGGAAGTTCAATTGTATTTAAGTGAATTAGAATGCCTTTGAAGGACCTTAATTCAGATAATCACCTGACTTGATTTACATTTTAAGAGAATCACTTTAACCCCTGTGTAAAGTGACTTTTTGGGAGCAAGACAGGAAGAAAGACGTAGAGGAAGCTGTTGAGTAGCGCAGGGGATGGTGGCTTGGTGTGGAACGTTGTGGGAGGGGTTGGAGGGAGAGGTAGTTGGGCTGTGAATACATTTGAAGGTAGAGGCAACAGATGTGTGGATGGGTTGGATAGGAGATGTGTATGTATCATTGCCAACAAAGATGACTAAAAAAGGAAGTGAAAATATAATGGCTTTTCAAATAGAGCACTTAGATTGTGTTTAAAAAGGCATTTTTGAGCAGGGAACATTTAAAACCACTGCTACTGAAAATACTAATGTTTCTTCAGTTATTTAAAATAATAAATAAGTGACAAAATATTAAAGAATCAAAGGCCGCTAATAGCGATCATTTGCATCTAGTGGCATTAAGTTAGCTGCTCCAAAATCTCTTTAATTTAGACCTTTTTTAGTATACATGGATTATACTTTTGAAAATTTTGCTGTTAGGATCAAGTCAAAGCCAGCTTTGGCAACTAATTGAGACCCTAAGCAACTTAGTGAGACCTTGTCTCTAAATTTAAAATATATATATATACACACACACATATAGACACAAAATATATACTAAATGTATATAGTTATATATATTTTATATCTATATACATATAGATAGATATAGATATAAAAGGGCTGGGGATGTGGCTCAGTGGTTGAGTGCCTCTGGAACCAAAAAATAAATAAAATAAAATAAAAACAATAAAAAATTTGCTATGTTGAAAATCTTCCTCATAGAAGTACTGAGAATGTCTTGACTTATGCAACATATCTTACTGACTTTAAAAATTCATTATAATCATTATTATACCATATGACCGTCCTAAAATTTTAATGTATGCTTTTCATGAATAAAAGGAGGGGGAAGTTTGAAAATGTACATAAGAATGAGCATAAATATTTT
Organism: Geosciurus inauris; assembly: GCA_004024805.1. NCBI lineage: Eukaryota > Metazoa > Chordata > Mammalia > Rodentia > Sciuridae > Geosciurus > Geosciurus inauris. The sequence continues at coordinate 256,287 of PVHX01000225.1, forward strand.
AAAATAATAAAACTTACAATTCCTAATGAAAATGATTTTGTTTTTACAAATACTAGGCATGTTTCTGGTAGTATTTGATCTTTATTTTATCTATTTAAGTGAATTGGTCTACTATTTTTTCCTAATAAAATAGTGTTTACCAAATTGAAGAATTTAGTATTCTGATACACTATTTTTTTAAGTCAGAACTTTCCTGAATGCATTAATTTTATTATAATTTTTTCAAGTGGCAATTATTTAAGTAGGGACCATTTAAGAAACAGGGAAAAGAGTAATTGCCACTTAGAAATTAGTTTTTAATGCCACACATCTGAGGGAGACTCCATATCAAAAGTTCTTTTGTGTTGAAACAACCAGTTTGTACATTACATGTATTTTTTTGCATTAAAATTCACCTCTATGGCACAGACTGACTCTGTACAATGGTGTAAAAATTTGATTTCTGCAGTTAGGGCCGATACACATCAGCTATAATTTTAGGGCTAATCAAAATCTATGTGATAATCATTTTTCCAATGTTCTTCCCAGAGAATTATTATTTGCTTATTAAATCACTCTAAGTAGTTAGTTATTAGGTGTTACTATCTTATTCAATCTTTTATTCAGTGGAAATGCATTGAGCAATACCATTTTCTAACCCAAAATGAGCCCTGTAAGGGTTACCTCTTACCACCTTGCACCCTTCACTGCCTCACCTGTAAAGTGAGGCCAATAATATACAAACCACGAGTCCTTAGGAAAATATTGGAATATAGATTAAGGTTTTAGCATAGTGCCTGGGACAGAGTTATTGCCCCGTAAATGGAAGGCAAATAGAATGCATTGAGAAGGTTGTACAGGAGTCCATAGTTCCAGAATCACTCTCACGTTCTATTTTGGGATGTTTATCCATTCTGTGTTGTGCCTGTGTGGTAACTTCTATCTGGAATGTTGTTGCTTCTAGAAACAGCAAGTTCTTTGCCCTTGCTGCCTTTGTTTTGGGAGGTATTGCCTTTATAATCGGATGTTTTCACGTTGAAATTCCCTTTTGTGGGGGATAGTCGGACACAGTGTGATTGTCTGTTTCATATCATCTCTGTTAGTAAATGTTGGGAAAGCTCCATTCACAGGGTCCTCATTATGTGACTCATTCCTGGGCTGATGCTTTAAACTTCTGTCAGCCACCCTTTGAGAGATCAGACTGTCCAATTCTAGAACAGGCTTCAGCAATATCTTGCAGCATCTCATGGGTACAGCATCCAGATTCAATTCTCAGGGAAAAAATGTTTTCTTCTGAATTCTACTCAGCCAACTGGAGGTAGACCTGGTTGGACAGATGCTAGGGAAATGGAAATTGTAACAGTGGTATTGCAGAGGAGTTGAAGAGAAGCCACATTGGGGCCAGAACCATGGGGCCATCTCCACTAGGCAGGCTGGACAGTATGAGTGTGACCCTCTGACCAAAGACAGATTTTGTCCCTCGGATGGTAATTTTCCATTTTTTCCTTGTTTGTTTATGGATTGCTCTTTTTTCCCTTGGGTCTTTTAAGTAACACATCATAAATTGAGCTCAGAAAAGCATTCCTTATAAAGGTAACAATTCTATTCAAGATTAAAATATTTATTTTCTTATATTCCATAAATTAGTACCTTCATTAAAAGAAGTTAAGAGGGAAGTAGAAATGGTCAAGCGCCCACATATGCTTACGCATACATGTGTACATGGGTGTATGTATAGAGAGAACTTTAAGTTACATGTAAATGATAATTTTAGCTGGGACTGTAGAGAGAGCAACACAATTACATATATGGTAATGAGTAAGGAACAAGTAATTGTGTTGTAATTTCCCTTCTCTCTGCTTTTTGCTGGTGACAGCTATTATGAAAAGCAGGTTGTTGGAATTTTTTTTAAAAAATACTAAATAAACAAAGAACTGTAGTTTTATAATAGCATTTTATAGAATCTGTCTTTTGAAATATAATGGTTTTTCACAATCCATGTTTCTCTGCTTATGCCAATTATCCATTGTGTTTGTGCTTATTCATTTAAGCATGGAAGTTTCAGAAGGAAAATACATTCATTTTTGTAAAGGTTAAATTTATAAGCTTCAATAAAAACAAGCGCATTCAAACAAAAAAGCAATCAGATTGTGAAATGGCAAATAAAAGGGGAAGCTTATCCATATAGAAGAAAAATATTAAATTTTAACATTATGTTTAAATAGACAAAGGGACCTACTGCAGACTTTAAAAGTGCTCATTTTGCTTCCATTGCTGTGGTTCAGCTTACAGATGGTCCATGTGATAGTTGCTATAGAAACCAAACCTTTTTCATCCGTCTCTTTGTTGGCTGTGGTGTATTTGGGGCTGCCACATGTAAACTTTCATATAAATTGTCATTTATGCTTTCAGGACTGACCTTATAATGAAGCATATCGATTTTGCATTAAACAAGAAAGTCTAACATGAAATACTGCAGTACCACTAAACACCAGTTGGGATGCACAATAATTGGACCGAAAATTATCCACAGATGTGCATTGTACATTTGTTGGGCGGGCTATTTCAAACATTAACATGATAAAAGTTTTAAATGACAGAAATAGATTCTTTTTTTTTCTTGAAATAATAGTTGTTAAGATTCAAGATCTCCTCGATGTTTAATCCATAATAGGATTCAGAATCCATGCTTTGTAATGATTACCTTGACATTTGGGGTGTAGCCTTAAGCAAATCTTTTAATTTCTGGATTATGAGATGATAAAACTATGGCATGATAATTATATGTGGTAAGTTCCATAAGGGAAGGGGTATACCTGTTTTATTTACTCTTATGCATCCAGAACCTATACAATAGCTGGACAAAGAATCCTCAACATGATCTACACACAAAAACACTTGTTGGAGTGAAAGAATCTACATGTTGCTTCACATCACATGAGCATCTCATGCTCTAGTTCCTTGTTAAGTCAATTTAAAGAGTAGACTTCCTTTCATTTTGATTCATGAGTAATTTATTGAACACTTAATTTTTACTAGTGGTAAAATGCTGTTCTTCTGGATTTTTAAAATTTTACTAAAAAAGTCTTCATCCCATATTCCAAACTGTTTTACTGATCTGTACCTCTCAAGTGTACTTTTGTTTTGTTTTGTTTATATGTTTTCTGTGTTCTTAAATATAACTTTCCTGATGTTTATACATTTATTACCTTAGCCTCATTGGGAAGGTTACAACGCACTACTAGTCTTGGTTTTCTCATCTATACAATGGAGATAAAAATACCTGTAGACCTCATATTTGTTATTCTGAAAATTAAAGGGATTTTAAAAGTACTAAGCACAATAATTAGCCAAGTGAGAGCTCTATAAATGATTACTGTTATTGTTTATGCATAGAGGAGGTGCTTGGCTCTAGTTTTTGGAACCAAGATGGATTTTGCCATTTTTTCTTTCTATTCGATGTCTGTGTTGTGTCCATTTTGACTTTTCCACTGGGTGAGCATGTCTTAATAACATTTGACATTGTATAAATGAGCAGTCATTTTGGATTATTTTTAAACATCCTGTACAGTTTAAAATTCTAGTCACATATATGCCTAAAATCTGATCTTCAAGACCTTTTGATCAGATTCCTGAGTCTTAGAAATGGATGAGACCTGGGTCTGTTCATCAGCTCTTCCTTCCTTTCTAGCTCCTTGGAGTTGGGTAGAGAAAGTGGTGTTTCACTTTGCTCCTGGTCAAAGCCTACCTCCTCTGGTGCTGTAATGTAGACAAGAAATCAAGGAAGCAAAGATGTTATATACCCTTCCAGAGGTGGGAACATGCTTTTGATCTTGCCCTGATTTGGACTGATTCCTTCTGTTGCTGGTGATTTCTAGGGGTGGGTCCTGAGGACAGGGTAAGCATGGTGTTCAGATTCCCAAACCCAACCGCTTACATCAATGAGGATTCTCAGAGAAGGAAGCTATGTCCCTTTCTGACCCCTGAAAGCAGTCTTCTTCCCCAACTGCCTCTCCAAGATGGTGCATCCACTTGACTGAGCAGCTGCCGCATTTCCCCACCTCTACACTGGTTCCTGGAGCCACAGGAATGACCACCACCCTACAGCCTGTTCTTTTTCCCCATGTATGCCACCTTATCTCTTTTCTATCAGAAAAATTGCTCTAGTAAGCCTTCTCCCTACTCTGACATTTGTAAGAAGATTCAGAAGCAAGACAGACTATACCATGCACTTCCTCCAAACTCCTGGGAATGCATGCAGATTCTTCCATGAACTTCCCAATGTGCTCGGATCTCTTCAAAGGGCATGCTTGGTGGGATGGAGATAGCACCTGCTGACTGAGAAGGGTGATGTCAATCTGCATTTCTTACTGGCAGGTTAAGATAAGACAGGCTAGTATATACATATAACCCAAGACTTAAATCGACAGTGGGTCAGAAATTGGTATGTCTTAGTTAATAACAATTGTATTCTACAGAATTACAAAACAGACTGTTACCATTTACCAAAAATTGAAGTTTGTGATACACATATACCATATAGCACTTAAATCTATAATGCAAGTGCTTGCAAGTACCATAAAACTTAGAAAATCATTTGCACACATTATTTTACCATTTGATCCTTCATTTGCCTTTCCAATATATTTACATGTACATTTTAAAGAAAAATAGTGGATTAGATTGCATATCACAGAGCAGAAACTTCAGCTTCACTTATTAATCATTACTATGTAAAACACCATGTATGCCATTTAATACGTACAATTTTAACTTGTTAAAATAGTTTACAAATTAAGGGATTATTATGAAAAGTTATTGAAGCAATAAAAGCAAATTAAGAGTTTTTATGCCAAATTCTGCATGATGCAAGTTGATGTATGTGTATTTTGTGTGTACTGATGCTTTTTAAAACTATGAATTATGAAAAGATGCAAATACCAGGTGTATCTCTCCTATCAGAGGGACTATAAAATAAGAGTTAACGCAAATACTAAGACCTAGGGTTGTAAATGTGTCTGTTGTCTGACAAGCCCTTAGCTCTTTGTGGAGAACATCAAAAAGGCTATTTTTTAAATTGATTTTTAGGGTTTGTTCTGACACAATCACAAAAGCATGGAATATAATTTGCTCTAACTCAATCCCCAGGACATCCCCCACCCTTTCCTTCCTCCTCCTTCTCCCCTCCCTCTACTCTACTGATCTTTCTGCACTTTACTTGGTTTTGTTTTGTTTTTGTTTCCCAGGTCAGTGTCCTGTGGGTAGACTTGATGTTGAGATTCACTGCGGTATGTTCATACATGTACATATGAAAGCTTGGCCAGATTCATTCCAGTCTTCTTCCCTTACCTAGTCCCTCCTTCCTCCTCAATCCTGTCTCTGCTGATCTTTCCTCTATTTTGATAGAATTCCCTCCTCCCTTCTCTTTCAAAAAGGCTGTTTTAATGACTTCTCTTCTCATGGTTCTGCTGATTTTCCTCGTTCCTTATTATTTGATCACCTCAGTTGTTAAATTTCATAGACTAGAGCCCAGCTTGAAGGTCTGAATTGTGTTTCCGCATTCATCTCAGTTACTTGAGCAGCAGTTCTTAAGCTTGCCTTTTAAGAGAATGTCTAAGCCATAGAAGATACTATGTTTAGAGATAGAAAAGTCCTGAGCACAAATTAATTCTGAGGAATTCTAAGAAATTGGTAAATGGGCATCTGCATATTAACCCAGGGTGGTGACGTATGTGGGATTCCATGGTGTGCTCCCTTGTTTTGTGAGATGATTGTAAAATCACTGGATCTCAAGTGGAAAATGCCCACTTTTAAATACAAACCAAACTAGGCAATGCAAAACTAACATAATATTTTCCAGATTTGCTGCCATTCCATATTACCTGCTAAATTGATTCATTTCCCTTTGGTGGGTAATGAGCTTGACTACACATCAAACATAAGGTAAATGTATGTCTTATTAATGTATCCAGAAAGCTCTGCCTTCATATCTCTCTCTCTCTCTCACACACACACACACACACACACACACACACAGATACACGGCTTAATATTTTTAAAAAATCACTTGTCTTGGGCAAGAAACAGTTTAACAGCAAGATCAACTTCATGGAGGACCGAAAATTATCTTTGATAGATGGATGTGTTTCTCTAGGGACTTTCTGCTTTAACTTACAAATGGTTATTACATTTTCAAGGAAAGTCTTAACTCACAGAGTCTGACTATTTTCAGATTTTACAGCAGGAAACAGAAGTAAGGATATGCTTTTCCAGATGTTCCTGACTTACTTTTCATCAACTGAGTGGTTTTATAAGTTGATACCTAAGATTGGCATAATTTTGAGCTTATAATATTACACAGTGAAAGCATCTAATAGAAAATTTGCAAACATGTTACAGTCTGTATACTTGTGTTTTCTTGAGCTAAGGTGAATTCACTATATTAGCTATTAACATATATTTATATTTAGCATGGTAATACTTGATATTTTGAAGATCTTATTGTTTTAATGCCAGCACATTTTATTTTTTGGTGCTGGAGATCACCAGGATCTCATGAATGTTAGGCAACCTCTCTACCACTGAGCTACACATCCAACCTCAACAAATTTGTTTTAAGGGCAATAGGATGGTCTTTGTTGACCTTAGAGGTTAGTATTTCCCAAGTAATTGTTATTCTTGATCTTCATATATATATATATATATATATACACACACACACACACACACACATATTATATATGTATATAATACTATTATATACATATATATTATATGTATATAATACTATATATTATATGTATACTATTATATACATATATATTACTTTAGACAAATTTAACAAGATGAAAGGGTCTGGAAGAAACTTTTTCAAGAAATATTTTCATGAAGATAAAAATATTAGTTTAAGTATGCAAATGAAAAGGTGCTAATCTGGTCATTGACAAACATATTTGAGTTTCTGTATTTGGAAATGAACAGAACAAAGAAAAGGAAATCTGTTTTAATGCTGTTAGGTACATTAGTCTTATTTCTCGGAAGTTTCACTAAAGTTGTAAATGGTCTGCTATGGATTTACAGGAAGAGAATATCATTCCTCCTCAGTTTGAAAATGAATCACTTCTCCTACCATGACCTCGTTCCTGGAGGCTCTATTTGGAGCTTAGAAGGGCTTCCCAGGTGAGTCCTTGGGCTTTCAGATCATGTTGAAATACACCTGGATTGGTGTCAATTTTAAGCCAGTCTAAGTATGTCAAAGGGATGATGCAGCTCCAGGGTAGAAAAATATACACATATGTACATGTGTATGCATATGTACATGTGTATGCATATGTCACTTTTGTAGTTATCAATGGCATGCTTGTTGATTGAGATTAGGAGCTATAATTCTTTTGAACAAAGGTAAAGAAGTTTTTACCCCCACAGAACTTGGGAGTTAGCTAAGGTTGTTGTGTGGTATGAATCTGTGGAGACAATAGTGTCATATGGAGTCAAAGACCTGGTTTTGAGTGCTGGCCATGTCACTTGCCAACTGCCTATAACCTTGGGTACACTTGTTTATCTTTCTTGTTTCCTTGTTTGAAAATAATTATAATGAAGGACTCTACCTCTTTGATTTGTTGTTAGCAACAAATATAGTAAAATTAATTTCTTATTAGGGACCCAAAATGTATAAGTAACTTAATAAGTTTTCCCCTCACTCTATCTCATCTTCACCAAGGAATTTAAATGCTTTTAGGTAGAGATGGGTGTGTGTGGTGCACACCTGTAGTCCCAGCTACTTGGGAGGTGGAAAAATTGCTTGAGACCAGCCTGGGCAATACAATAAGACTCTGCCTCAAACAAAATAAAAAAACTTTTAAATGTATAAAATGCATATTTGCATGTATATTATAGAAAGTAGAACAATACAGCTGATAAGAAGTGTGTCTTTTGGACTCAGAGCCTGTAGGCTGGGATCACGGCTCCACTATTTCTTACCTGTATGATTTAGGGCAGGTTTCTTAATCTTTATGTTGCTTTGTCTTCATGTGTACATGGGCATGTCGTTGTAGACTATAATTGTTAGTAGAATTGTTAGGATTAAATGAGATGGCATATGAGGTACTGAGATTGGAACTGGCTCATGGAAAAACCTCCATAAACACCAGCTATTGTTGTTGATCTTATAAATAGACTGAAGAGGTGTGCAGTGAGTTGGGTTGAAGCTGAGAAGTAGAGGACAAGAAAAACATAAGAGTTGAAAGAAGAAAATGGAAGAGTGTAGATGGAATGGAAAGCAGAAGGCAGGGTACCAAGTATCAGTGATGTGATGTATGTGTGATGTTCTACATGGACATTGCCATCATCTATGAAATACTAATCTTTGAATTGTGTAATTCCCCATTCCTTATATAGACATTTATTAGCTTGACTGCTTCTATGGTTTTAAAATTTGCCATGTGATTTTTAAGACATTCAAAGGAGTACAAAGAATAATATATTGTTGCATACCTCATCACTCAGCTTCATGAACTGGCTTCATTTTCATTGCCAAGATTGATCCCCTTATGTATATAGCACTCCTTCTCTCACTGACAGAAACCACCACCTTAAATTTCTAAAACAGTTCCATGATTTTAAAAGTTGTTTGTTATGTATACATGTATCTTTAGGGTCCAGTAATGAGTATTCTTCCATGTCTTTCTACAAAATTCCTACATGTTCCAACTTTATAAATAGCAGAATACTGTGGTGTGCTTCTACCTCCTCTCTCTGTTAAACATTGTAATTTTTCCATAATGTTATGCATAGTGGTAGTTCAGTTTTCTATTGTGCAAATGTAGAACTATTCATTTATTGCATCTTCTGTTGATGGACATTTAAGCCCCTTCCTTCCTCCCTCCCTTCCTCTTTTCATTCCTATTCCCAAGAAGGATGCTATGAATACTTGGGTACAAGAATGCTGGTGCACATTTGCAGACGTTCTTTTAGGGCAGTGCTTTCCCAAGGTTTTCTGAGTTATTGCATATGTAGAGAATATTTTTGCAGACTGTTTGCAGCTGCAGCAACTGGCCCAACCCCCTATAGCTGAGCAGATTGATACCTGTCATATCTGGATGTCATTTGCCTCAGATGACTGGGGAAGCTCTGCTTAAGGCATACCTTGGAATAGAATGGCTGTTGTCAGAGTGTGCATATTTTAAATTTTATTAAATATTGCCAAACTCTTATCCCAAATAGCTCTAGCATTTTTACATTCACCAGTAGCAAGAGTTCTCATTCTCTAACATGTTTATCACAAGGAAATGTCAGACTTTTAACATTTTATTTAATCCTCTTTTGCTTTTATACCTTGCCTTTATATCTTTTGCCATATATTGTGCTTTTTTTGTATTCATTTCTATGATATTTATATATTCTTGCAGTAATCCTTTGTCAATTGTATGTGTTGCAAATATCTACTCCCAGGTTATAAATTGTTTTTCCACCTCACTTCTGACGAATGGGTTCTAATTTGTGATATTGTCAATTTTTTTCTTTAACATTTTTTTCACATTGTGTGAGCAATCTTTTCCTGATAACAAAGACCTAATAACATTCTTTATTTTAAAATCTTTTAAATGTTTGGTTATTTTTGTATAGAGTATGAGGGAAGAGTCAAAATGGTTTTTATTTAGATAATAAATTAGTCCAGAACCATTTTTAACTGGTTCTTTCCCTTCTACAAATTTGCAAGGGGAGCTCTGCCATATATCCAGCACCTATGTGGATGTTATTTTTAAGTTTAATCAGCAAATTTATCAAAGTTAAAAACGAGAGGGGCTGGGGTTGTAGCTTAGTGGTAACATACTTCCCTCACACATATGAGGCATGGGCTTCTATCCTCAGCACCACATAAAAATAAATAAATATAATAAAGATATTGTGTCCATCTACAACTACAAAAAAAAATTAGAGTAAATAAAAGCCTGTAATTCCCTCCACTTTCAGTTACCAAAACATAAATCACAGGGTTGATAATAAAAAGACATGGTTCTGAAGCAGACTGGGGAGAGAGAGTCAGTACTAGTCAATTCAATATTGTGCATAGAACCTTGAGTCAAATGTGTTAGGATTTTGACTTTGTGGACTTGTGGTAAAAGTGCATAAGAAAGTAAGGGAATAAAGCATCCTTCCTCTGTGTATAGTCAACTTGGCCTCATGCAACCCAGTGTCACTAGTAGGAGCAACATGTTCAAAACTTATTTCGAGTTTGTTCACTCATGGCCCTATGTAGCAGGTCACATGACAGGTCCCAGGGGCCCCTGGAACTGTTTTTCTCAAGGGCCCTAGCGGGTGGTAGACTTTTGGACGGGCAATGACTCACTCAGCTCAGTAAAGCAAGTCTTTAGCCATTTTGACCTTGGTTTCCTCATCTGTTGAACAGGAAATAGACAATTTCTCATGCCTTGGATTTCGAGAATGTGTGCAATATAAGATTTGGCTGGTGTCTTTTGGAATGTGTTAGATGTTCTCATTGCTTTTTGAAAGATTGGTGCCGTTTCATTTCATACCGCCTGAAAGTCATGTTGGGTTAAATGTTAATTGTTCTGGGCTCAAGAAAAAAATGGTATTTTTTCCAATGAGTCCCCCATTTCGTTCTATAATGCAAACTACTCTACAAAAGCACTTTAATAGAAAACTCTCTGCTTTAGAACTGTTTTCGGTGTTATAGATGTGTCTTCAGCAACGCGTATCAATTGTTCAGAGCCACCTTTGTGAGTATGATTGCTATAGAGTATGAGGTGGGAAATTAATTTTTTATCTGTAGCACTGTGGGTCATATCCACACCCAATATATTTTGGGATACTAAAAAAGAAATATAATATCATAGCTAAGAGAGTCTTCTGTGGAGTCTGAACAATTTCAATGGTTAAGAACTGAGGAACTTCTCCAAACTTTACCTGTTCTCTATGAAACAGAGATGAGTAATTCACTTACATGGTTCTGAATTTTTAATGAGACATTGGATATAAAATGTTTTAAGTAAAATAGTAACATCAATACACACTACTGCTTATACTATTATTGATGCATTCCTATAATTCTTGGTTTATTAATTAAAAATTAAAAATTATTCTGCAGATTCAAGTCATACTGAATTCTTTATCTATTGGCTACTGAATTTTCTCAGTGCTAAACATTTTTGTATATATAATATTTTTTGCTTTATGGCACCTATTTAATCTGGATTAGAATTTACTTTTAAGTAAAATTATATTTTTTCCAATGAATTCCCCATTTCATTCTATAATGCAGACTACTCTACAAAAGCACTTTAATAGAGCTCTTACTTAAAATGATAGATTTTTAGCCAGGCGCAGTGGTGCACGCCTGTAATCCTAGCACTTAGGGAGGCTGAGACAGGAGAATCGTGAGTTCAAAGCCAGCTTCAGCAAGGGCGAAGCGCTAAGCAACTCAGTGAGACCCTGTCTCTACATAAAACACAAAATAGGGCTGGGGATGTGGCTTAGTGGTCAAGTACCCCTGAGTTCAATCCTCAGTACCAAAACAAACAAACAAACAAAAAAACACAAAAAAAACCAAAAAACTGAGTCAAGATTATTTGGACATGAACATAAGAGCTGAGCTACATAATAATTTCACAAATGTAGACTGAAAAATCACCTTTGGCTGAGGCTGGTTTTGAACTTGCGATTCTCCTGTCTCAGCCTTCCAGAGTGCTAAGATTACAAGTGTGAACCACCGCGCCTGGCTAATTGTTTGGTTTTAAAAGAATAAATTATGCAGTGGATTTATCTAGTAAATGAATATAGATTTTTCCCCATGGTATTTGAATAATTTCTGCTTTGTTGTAAGCTTTTCTTTTTAAAAAATTAACTTTGTAAAAGGAAATTGTTCTAGTAGTATTTACTAAAATACATGAGATTATGTATTAAATAAAATAGAATAAAAGATTACTTCCTGATAATTTTCTCACAATATTTATCAATGTTCCTTTCAGAAAAAGTATTCCTTTTCATTGCTATTAATACAAAACTAATGTACACATGTAAATATCTCATTAATCATGTCATGATTCTCTCATTAGAGGTTGGGTATCAGGAACACACAAAAGAAGCAATCAGTGATAAAATCGGTTATTTTCTAAACTCCATGTCCAACTCTTTCATGAAATAGCCATAGCTCTTATTTTTCCCATTATGAATTTGTACTGTATGGAAATTCACCCCTTTTTTAGGTACATAGGATTAATTTTAATTTTAAAGGTTCATTTTTTCATATAAACAAAATTATATGTATCTAATGTGCTTATAAATATTTGACTTGCTTGGTCTTTGAACTGCAAAAACTTCAAAATAGGGGAACCAACGAAATTTACTTGCGGGAAAGGAATTAAGTTTGAGAGGTTATTGGTCTCTCTACCATTCCTTCTGATACACATTAGCATACAAATGGATCTCCAGATATTTTGCTTCTGTTTATACACAGTGATGGCACCATTGTTCTTCTTTATACTATTATTCATATGAGCTACATGTTTGGATTGAGTATTTTGGTAGAAGCATTCAAATGACCTTCTCCCAAGAGGTTTGTTTCTGTGGCCTTATTTCAATTTATTTTATTTTTTTTAAGTTTGAGTATCCTGAAACAGACTTGGAAGGAAGTATTTCTGCCTGGATTAGATTTAAACCAGGACCTCTGCTTCAACATCCGTTTTTACCTTGCATGAGGACAATGTAAACAGTATGTTGTACAGTGTGATGGTAACCAGTCAGGAAGGTCATCCACCATCACCTCTCTGGGACAGGTTTGAATTGATAGTTGTTGAGAATTCAAGCCAGTGTATGTGATAGGACACATTTGGGAACTTGGAAAATGGCCCTTTATGAAATGGTAAGGGAGAATTTCAGTTTGGCAACACCTGGCTGTGCCTGTGTGTTCTGCCCAGTGTCATCTGATGTCCCATTCACTCCAGGGATAATTTGCCCAGATTGGGATAGGAGGAAGGTGGAATTTAATACTGATGATCACAATAAAATGTAATGCTTATTACCTAAACGGATTTAGATTTTAACAGAAAATGTGGCTAAAAATCCATGGACCATGTTCATTGTGAAATGTTAACCCCACAGTATAAAAATTAAGACCTCTAGGGTAAAAGGTCTCTGAGTGTGCCCATGTTTTCACATTGTAAGGTGGCATTTCGTGGGAGCAGTGACATCTAGTGTTCCCTTCCAAGATAGCAGTAGTTCTGATATTTATTTCAGAAGCAGCCCACAAACTCGATTACTTCATCCAAGGTCTGACTTTTACCATTTTTGAAACACATCACATTCATCTAAGTCAGGGGGCCTGGTTTGTTCCAGAATTTTATAACCACTCCGGCAGGTCTTGTGGGGCGGCCAGACATTTTGCTTGTATTCTGGCTCAGCTCCAGCTAGTGCTGAGCTCAGAGGCCCCCTGGGAATAAGGCATTTTCTGGGACCAATCTGAGGATTTGCAAAGAATTTTAAGTGAGCACAAAACTACTTTCAATAAAAGGAGGGCATAAGCTCAAGTCTAGCCTTTTTTCCTAACACATTTTGACAAAAAACAATCATTTTGAATTAGAGGCGATTGGAAAGCTCTTGGGAAATAAAAATGAAAACTCACCAATCTCTTTTATGGTTATGTGTTCTGACTTTTGCTATTCTTTCCCAGATGATTTTTCTTATGATTGGGATTTCATGAATATGTATTTTATTTGTACTTCTTGGTGAGCACCACTCTAGGGAATTGAGTGAGTTTGAGAGAGAAGCAAAAGCCTTGGGTGGTTATAAATCCACCCTCCAACTGCTTGCTGCTTAACCCTCTATTACCCACTCCTGAGGCCTTAGTGATATTTATTTATTTATTTATTTATTTAATGTTTTTTTTAGTTGTAGATGGACACAATGTCTTTATTTTTATTGCTTTGTATGTGGTGCTGAGGATTGAACCCAGGGCCTCACACATGCGAGGCAAGCGCTCTACCGCTGAGCTACCATCCCAGCCTGCCTTAGTGATATTTAAAAGGAGTCTCTGTTTTTCTTTTATTCTAATGTTGGTGCCAGGAGGAGGGTACTTTTATTGCTTCTTATTCAGATCAGTTCTTCATGCTCTTTAGCTGTGTTTTGTGCAGCTGTATCATGATTATGTGAAGCTCTGGTGTCCTCAGTCATTGTCACTGTATAATTCTTATTTTTTAAAGTATTTTTTTAGTTGTAGATGGACACAATATTTTTATGTGGTGCTGAGGATCGAACCCAGTGCCTCACGCATGCAAGGCAAGCACTCTACCACTGAGTCACAATCTCAGCCCACTGTACAATTCTTGTTTAACTTAAAACACATCTTGAACTCTTTCCTGAGATTCTCTGGGTATGACTGCCTGTTTGATAGAAACCACCAGAAGAAGAGATTTTCTCTTTACCCCTTCAGTCTCAAGAAAAACAAGCAAAGTGATTATTTTTTGGGGGGGTGGCATATCCTGTGATTGTAACTGTGTACACCATTACTGGTACCTGACTTAGTCATGGTAGTAATATAGTGTGAGAGGGCCTCTACCTCTGTGGTTTCAAAACATATAGTGTTTATAAAACAAATTTTAAAAAACTACCATAGCTCTCAATAACATAAATGCTAATCTGTTGGGTTTGGGGGAAAGAAGCCTGGAGCACCATATTGGGGTGCCTTCATTTTCTTTCACAGCCCCTCAAGTAGTTTTTAAAAAAATCATATGAAATTCAGCCATTCCTAACCTTGCAAATTCCAAAATGGAGGTCTTCATGAAACATTTCTTAAAATCAAGCATAAATAAATATGAAGGAATATCAATTTCTGCCTGGTTGATGGAGCTAACAACAGTATAGCCTTATAATCACATAACAATGGAGGTGCTATAAATACATTCCTTTAACTGGTCCACTGCTTATGCCAAGTGGACCAGTTGCCTAAAGATAACCCAGAAATCCCTCCTGGGCTATAAACAGAATCTTTATATTCATTTGTACATTTATTGAACAAATATTGTCCTGTGCCATGAGCCAGGCACGTGGGATACGTTGCTGAGTATGCCTTTCTTATTACTCTGTATGCACCCCAGGAAATTCCTGCATACAAGTTATTTGGAGTATACAGCTATAAACAATAAATATCAATTGTTCAGTGTTACAGAAAATGAGAAAATGGAGAACAAGATGAGAAGCTGAGTGTGTATTTCAGTTTTAAATGGCCCTCCCTGAGAGAGTGACATTTGAGCAAAACTTGATGTGAGGAACAACCCATGCAGATATTTAAAAGGAGAATGTTCCAGGCAGAGGGGGCAGCCATTGCAAAGGCCTATAAAAGAAGTGTGTCTAATGTGTTCAGAAATATCCAGGAGGCCAGCGTCCTGGAGCCAAGAGCGTGAAGGAGATGAGGTGACAAAGGGGGCCAGACCAGCTCATGCACTGAAACATTTGTTCTCTGTCTCCACTCCAGGAAATGTCTGTCTCTACATTACCCTTAATGGTCTTACCCTGCTTGCAATAGTTTTGCATGTGTTAGTTTTTCCTTTTTTAAAATATTTTTGATTGTAGATGGACACAATACCTTTACTTATTTGGTGCTTTTTCCTTTTTTAAAATATTTTTAATTGTAGATGGGCACAATACCTTTATTTATATGTGGTGCTGAGGATAGAACCCAGTCCCTCATGCTAGCAAGTGCTCTACCACTGAGCCACAACCCCAGCCCACATGTGTTAGTTTATGACAAAGAGTTTTATATCATTATGAATAGCCTATTGTATCTAGGTATCACTGGGACAAAACCCATGTACCCCTGATTCCCCCATATTAAATTTTGCAGGACATTCTACAGATTTTGGGGAGAACTGAATTCTAACAGTAGTGTGTTCTGTGTCTATGATGGCAAAAGCCTGAGGCAGGCCACTGTGGCCTAACATGTCATTACCAATTTAATAGAAATATTTCTTGCTTGACTAATCTGTACCAAATGTTAATTCTTTTTTAGAGTTTGTTTTGCTAAAATCCGAAACTATTTTATCCCTTAAAGGAGTGACAGTGTGCCATTTGACTAATCAATTCAGGTAAATAACCTATTGATAAACTCATTATTGATAATTGATTTGTTTTCCAGATGTGTATTAGTCACTATACAATCTAAGTAATCTGAAATAGTAAAAGTATAAAGTCTTCAAATTTTACATTCCCAGAGATACACTATATTTCCAGTTATAAGTTTTTCATCTCTAGATGAGAAAGTAGAGATCTGGAGAAGCGTGTGGAGGTACAGTAAGTACCTGCTCTGCAATCAGCTCTGTGTGCGTGGGAACATGTCTGTCTGAAATTCATCTTCTGTTGAAAATATTTCTACTTCCAGAATCCAACATGGTATTTTTCCACTCTAGTCTTTACAGGAAGACAAGTAAATTTCAAAGAGTTGCTGGTTTATAACTTGTTCTCATTTTTGCCTCAAATATAAAATGACTCAGCAATCATTGTTCTCCAAGGGTAGAGAGAGAAGCAATTTGAACTGGTGGTGAAAAATAGGAGAAAGTCAGATGACCTGATAATTCAGTTTTCAGGTACTGTTGGCAAAGATCTTTGACCTCCTTGAGAAGGTCAGAATCAAAAGGGTAGCTTTTAAACATAGTTATTAGAGAATGCATCTTCTATTTCTTTTACCATGTTCCTCTTAATGCGTGTAGCCCTGGCACAGTTGTCAAGGACAGAAGTGAATTAGCACAGGAAACATATTAGAAATTGTACCTTGTTCTATGTGTCACTTGTAAATTAAATAGCCAGTTGGGACATCCTTTGGAATACAAAATCACGGACCTGAATTCAAGCATCATATTCTAGTCATTTTTACATTTATATTTCCCTAATATTTGATAGCTTATGATAATTATTCATCTTGGTCTTATGTCTGACAAATTTTACTTTCCATCTTGGATCTTCTTCTCAGCTACCTAATGGATATGATTGCCTTTTTATTTCTATAGTCTAGAGGATCCTAAAGGGATATAGATTGAATTATTCCTTTTATAGGAAATTACAAATAGTCTTGCAATATAGAGAAATTAACCTGATGGGGAATGCAGCAATTTGGCCTGGCTGGCTGCTTTGCCCTCTATAGTAAGAGGGGCTTAGAGAAGAGAGAAGAGAGAGGGGAAGAGGGTGCAGGGGAGGCCAGAATATTCTGTGTCTCATTGTAAGAGGTTCTTCCCAAAGGTCTTTATCTTTTCTGTTAATTCTTCAGAATTTTCCAAACTTGCCACCTGCTTATTTTCGAGTCCAAGTATATCAGTTATTTCCAAGGCCAAGTAACAGTGTTATTGATTGAGTCAAGGAGCAACATGGGGGTTAGGAATGACAGTGACTCATGCCAGCACCCATATTTGCTAATTCCTGGAACTCTTGTTTTTTTTTTTTTCTATCAGAATTTATTAGATCACAAAGTTCCATTAAAGAAACTTTTTTGCTTGTGAGCACTTAAAAGCATTTTAAAGACCTTTATACACTCATTTAAAAAGGAGTAAAATGTTTGAAAAGAATATCTCATTGTCCTCCAGCACATGGTTCCTTTTAGCCATTAAAGCCAATCTAGACTCTTGAACTATATTTTGTATTATGTCTTTCTCAAAATCTTGCAAATTTTGTATTATATCTTTCTCCAAGTCTTCAAATCGTTAATGTAGGGCTTCTCTTTATAGAAATATTTCAGGTAAAAAGTGAAGAAAGTATCAAAGGTTTTCACCATTCTGCAATCCTGATGATTTTAGGTAGTGGCATGGTTAATTTCTAACTTCACAAAGAGAAGAAACTGGCAATGGGTACCTCCTGGTGGGAGCATGCATCTATGAAGTGTCCTGCCAAACTCTCATCAGGATGTGATTAAAGCTCTAGATCTAAATAAGTCTACACTGGAATATATTGAACTACAACACAAGGATGCAAAATCCCAATCCTCTGAAACTATGGGACACATGACCACCGTATGTCATAACCAAACTGCCAGGGAGACAATAGGAAGAAATGACAGGAACCAGCCGGTTAAGGAAACTTGAGACCCATTGAAATATATAGACTTTATTTGGGTCCTGATTTAAACAAATAGGAAAAAAAATTTTTTACAAGATAATAGGAAAAATGGGCTGGGATTGTAGCTCAGCGGTAGAGCGCTTGCCTTGCATGCGTGAGGCCCTGGGTTCGATCCTCAGCACCACATACAAAGCAATAAAATAAAGACATTGTGTCCATCTACAACTAAAAAAATATTAAAACAAAACAAAACAAAACAAGATAATAGGAAAAATGTTAACACAGACCAAAGTCTGCAAAGAATTACTGCAATATTTTTTTAGTTTGTGATAGCTCTTATTAATTAGCTCTTAACTTTTTTATTTTTTTTTTAAATATTTTTTTAGTTGTAGATGGACGCAATATCTTTATTTTTATTTATTTATTTGTATGTGGTGCTGAGGATCGAACCCAGTGACTCACGCATGCAAGGCAAGCGCTCTACCACTGAGCCACAGCCCCAGCCCATTAACTCTTTTAAAGTAGCACTGATATTTTAGAGATATTTGCTGAAATATTCATGAGTGGAATAAAAAAGGTAATATCAAAATTTAAGAGTACATTGAACATAAAAATGTGAAACTTGTTTCAAAATGAGGCTTTTTTCCCCCTCATTTTCTGTGAGCATTCTGTATGTTCCATAAATGACTTATAAATTCCATCTGCCACAACTTGAGAACACTTCGTTTGGCTGTCAATTATATTCATATGTTACAGGCCTGACACAGAAACAGATGAAACCAGTTAGATTCTGAACGTTACTAATTTTCCTTTAGAAATAATTGTACAATTGATTTCATTTTTATTGGTGCATTTTAATTACACAAAATAGTGGGCTGCATTGTTGCACGTTTGCACATGCATATAACTGATGCTTTTGCTTAGTGTCTCCATACCCAGTCTTCAAGTATGAAGTATCAATCATATGACCAAACATATTTATACATTATTGGGTGTTGATCATTGATCTAAGTAATCCAACTCCATGGCACTGGAGAATAGTGTATCATTAAAGAGGCTAATCAAATAAATATCCAGCCAATATTTGTTGATTGAGTAAATGGAAATTTCATTTACTATATATTTTTGTGAAATCAAAAGAATATTCTAATCGATTCTTAAGCAAATGTCTTGATGTATTTGACAAGATTTTCAGAGCAATTATTATGAAAAAAGTACACTCATTTTTAAATAAGCAGAAAAGCACCTAAAACAACATTCCTAGAGTACTTTGTTTATGTTAAACTTTCTGCTTTTAGAGACTTTTTTCTTTATAAAATATTACATGGTTACTAATGAAAAATTCAAAAGTACCAAAATGTGTTTATTCCATTACCAGACACAACCACTATTGGCCTGTTCATTTCATTTTTACCCTTTTAAAAATAAAGCTATCATTGTAATAAGATAGTAAGAGTCATTGTCTTCAATTTTACCAACAGAATCCCGTTACAAATTTTTTTTTGTACATTTGCCCTTTGTGTTAATTTTCCTCTAATAAAACTGGAACTTCTAATGCTTTCAGAAAATGGGAGCTCTCTCATGCAGTGAAATATGTACAAAAGATAAAAATAAGCACAGCCTGCTCTTCCTGTAGCATACTAAAACTTTAACCAAAGGTTTTTTGTTTTGCTTTGATATTAGTAGGCATTTATGGAAATAACATGATTTAATTTGGTAAGTATTGCTTTTAAATGGACCTAGAGATTATTAATAACAAGTCACATGTAAAATAAAGTACAGGTTAGTATTTGTTATCCAAAATGCTTGGGATCAGAAGTGTTTTCAGATACTGAATTTTGGGGGGTAATGGGATCCAAGACTAAACATGAAATTTGTTTTATGTATGCCTTATACATATTAGCTTGAAATTAATTTTATAATATATTTTAATTAAATTTTTGCATTAAACTAAGTTAGTATACATTGAACCAGCAGAGTTGTGCAGTTATGTTGGTTCTCAAAATGTTTCCGATTTTGAATTCTCAGCTAAGGAATGCTCACCTCGTATTACTGCTTTGCAAAGTTTTCCTTCCCTAAATATCTCTTCATTGGTGCTGCTACTGCATGCTCTCTTTGCATAGAATGGTGTTTTAGTCAGCTTTTTTGCTGTTGTGATTGAAAGACTTGACAGGAACAACTGTAGAGGAGGAAAGGTTTATTTAGAGGCTCACCTTTTCGGAGGTCTCAGTTCATAAGTGGCTGGCTCCATTCCTTAGGGCTTAAGGTGAGGCTGAGCATCAGGGCAGAAGAGTATGACAGAGGGAAGCAGCTCACATGATGATCAGAAGCAGAGAGAGAGACTCCACTCTCCAAATACAAAATATATACCCCAAAGCCATGCCACCACCGAACCACTTCCTCCAGCCACACACCACCCACCTCTAGCCACCACTCAGTTAATCCCATCAGGGATTAATCCACTGATTAGGTTAAGGCTATAACCTAATCATTCCTCCTGCTCCAAACCTTCTTGCATTATCTCACATGTGAGCTTTTGGGGGACACTTCATATCCACACCATAACAAATGGCTTTGAGAACCTGGAACAACACTTAAAATACAGAGAAACTTTTGACTTCAATCCTGTCAGGTTTAAATACTATTAAAACCTACTGTTGTGACTTATCCTCTCTCCTCCTCCTCCTTTCCCAATGTCTCTCTTCAAAATGAATGTCCAGTTGCTCTCTAGACTAAAAGCTCAGCATGCTGATAGGAAACACAAACTAGATATGAAATTAATTTTGAGAAGTTTTTTACAAAATTAAAGGAATTCCATTGTGTTTGATAAGATTGGCTGCTTACAGGAACTCATTTTGTAGCTGCTTTACTTTCCAAATATTTCCTTCTCTAACCCACAAAGCAATGGAGCAGATGTTTATATTCTCGTCATGAGACTTAGTGAGAGAACTTGGATCCGGTTGCAAAACCTGTCCTTGATAGAAACTGGACAAGAACCTAGTCTCCTGCATCAGAGTAGGAGTTTCTGTTTGGGGACAGGCTTGTGTCCCACAACCTTGACAAGCCCAATATTTCTTGGAGTTCAGTCTGATACAGGATTGCTCTTCCAAGGCAGCAACATTATTACAAGCTTCCATGGTCAGCAGAGCCAAATTGAAGTCAAACTGACTTTCTGGATTGTGAGCATAAATAGGTCAAATGGCCTAAACCCTCCTGTTACACTGTGTCCTATCTGCATCCTGACACACAAATTTGTCTCTACCTGAGTCCATCAATTTTCTCTGAGCTTAGTATGGGCACCAATGATTTCTGTCTGTATCTTTTCCAAAGTCTTTGTTCATTTCTGATATCAGCTGTCTATTTGCTCCAGACCAAAGTCACATTATTACTTAACTGTGGACATTTTATTTCCCTCTTTAGCCAGGACCTGCTATTTCTCAGGCTTTTGGCTCTGTATCAGACCTTTTTTAAAAAATGTGATCCATTGTATTCCTTCATGTCCTGTTGAGTTTGAAGAAGTCCATCAGACCTTTTTAATGTTGGATATTACAAAATTCCTAGCAGGGGAGGGTGGGAGGGTAGAGAGAGTGGAGAATGATTAGTTAACTTAAAAATCACACTACTAGGTTTCAGTTAGGTCACTACCTGATGCAAGCATTTTATCATCTCAAAATATAACAGGTTTTTCACAATAAATATTATGTGTCCCCATTTCACAGGACGGGAACCTGAGGTTCTGAGAAGTATGACCTGAGTCAGGACAAGCCAGGATTGGTAGACACTACAGGCAGGCTAGGCACTGGTCCTTATTCAGATCATATTCAAATATTTTAAATATTTTATTAGTGGGGGAACATGATGGCAATTAAACATGTTGCTTCTAAATTTCCACTCACTGATATTGGCTACTTTAGCAGGAGCTGGACCTACCGTACATTTTGTTGGCTTTTGGAAACTTCAAAGAGATCAGATTACCTTACTGGTGTTTTGTTTTGTTTTGGTTTTTGGTACCAGGGATTCAACTCAGGAGTACTCATCCACCACTGAGCCACATCCCTAACCCTATTTTGTGTTTTATGTAGAGACAGGGTCTCACTGAGTTGCTTAGCGCCTCACCATTGCTGAGGCTGGCTTTGAACTCGCCATTCTCCTGTCTCAGCCTCCCTAAGTGCTGGGATTACAGGCATGCGCCACTGTGCCTGGCTTCCTTACCAGTGTTTTAACACTCCTCATACACCAGTTCACTGCTTCTGTACCTTCTTCTGCTCTGACTCCTAGGCCAGAAAGCTAAATCATCGTAGAGATGGGGCTTAAAACCTGGTCTTCCCACCATCTTCTAGCCCTTTGTTATGTGCACACATGTGTTCATGCACAGAACTGGGGATTGAACTCAGGGTTTTGTACATGATAGGTAAGCCCTATACCACCGAGCTACACCTTTTTCACTTTTTAAGAGCTATGAATGTTAAATGATCACTAATAAACAGTGACTGAATGGATCGTATGTTAGCTTCCCATTACTATAACAAATATCTGAGATAAACCCACTTAAAAAGAAGTTATTTTGGCTTGGTTTCAGTCCTTGGTCACTTGATCCCATCATCTTTGGGCCTGTGGTGGGGACAGCATGGAGCAAACCTGCTCACCTCATGGCAGCCAAGAAACACAGAGGAAGATGAGGGGTTGGTGCCCTAATAGCCCCTTCAAGAGCCTGCTCCCAGTAACCTAACATCTTCCCATTAGGTCCCACCTCATAAAGGTTCCTACACACTAGGAACCAAGCCACAAATGGGCCTCTGGGGAACATTTCATGATCCAAACTATAGAAGATTCCTTATGTCTTAGGTTTGTATGTTTTATCATTTACATAGTTTTCACAGATATAATCTTAGTTAAATCTCAGCCCAGAATTGCATGGGAGAAATAGGCCAGGGAATATTAAAACACCTCTCATACATGTGCAAAAGAGAGCCTTTCAGAGTCAAGACACGCCTGCCTTTTAACTCCAAGCCTTGTGCTACTACAGAGCTTCTACCTTATTAGTGTTTCCTTCAGATGGTGTTACTGTCCCACTTGGAATTGTATAATAAGGAGGAAGGGGTTACGTGGTAACTGAAATTTTCTAATCATGGAAAAAGTTCACTGACATGAAACTAAGGATGGCATTTGTAGCCCACATGAGAAGTGTAATGGTAACACATTTCTTGAAGCTAGAGTAGGAATTTTATGTCAAATTGTATCAGAGGGTGAGGGGAGCTATACAAAGGTAAGGCCATAGTAATTGGATTTTGATGAGTGAATCAGAATTTATCCAGAGAAAAAGAGGGTTAAGAGGCACAGATTGCCTTGTGGAGAGTGGGATGGATGGGAGCACAGATCCAGGTGCTAGGCAAGGGCAGGTATAAAAATTAGAGATGTGTGAGACCAAGCTTTAGAACACACTTGTGCATCAAAGGGCAGGAAGGCCCAGAGCTGGGATACTAATGATCTTCTCATTCAGTGCTTAACTCTGTCGTAAACCTGTTCATCAAAAGAGTGAGAGGAAGCTAGTGGTCCCTGTGTGTATCCTCTGAAAGGAGAGAAAGGTAGCATTCTTCCAAGTGAGAGGGCAACCTTTTCTATAGCCTTTCTTCTTTTGTATATAAATTGAAAACGAAAAGTTGGATTTATATGTCTCCTTTACCCTAAAACAACAAGCTATTTTTTTTAAAGATGGAAACCACCTCATTAGTCCTACAAGATCATTTAGAGAAATAGTGAAGGATGTGACCTCAAAGGACCAATGTCCTGTATGTGAAGACAAACACACTTCCTAGCTATGTGACCTTGGATCAATCTCATCGTATCTACAGAACACTCAACACGTGGGACAGAGATGTCTCTGTGGCCTATAGTCAAATTGTATGCCAGTTTTATTTTAAGTGAAATGGCTAATTTTTATCCTTTTCACACTTTGTGGATTTCTTTGCTATTCTAAAAAAAAACCATTTTAACAAGGAGTATATGCACATATAAAATATTTCTACTATTTATGTAGTCATGTGAGTAACATTAGTATAATTATGAGAAATTGGTATTATCCACTAGGATGGGTAATATTGGTACATTAATGAAAAAAGGAGAGCAGGACGTTGCCAATCCGAAGGTTAAATCCATAATTTTAGTTACACAATTTTATTTATTTATTCTTAGAAAACATTATTCCCATATTCAGAGGTTGAGGCAGAAGTTCAAAACTTTAGTTGTATTTCTGCTTGGGAAAATAGCAGAGATCTAAAATTAGTCTTATTAGACCACGGATATGTACCCAGCCAAGTTTAATGTGGGATTTTAAAGTTCATGGAGTTAAATAGTTTTTAAAGTAGCACTGTACAAAGCAAATAGAAAATGCACTTTTAAACATTTTTTCAGTTTTCCTTGGAAAGATGTCAAAAAATTTAAGAAATGTATTTATATTTTATGATAATGACAGTTAAAATATTCATCAACACAAAAACATTCAATATTAAAGTATTAATGAAATGAGTTTTTTAAGAATTCTTTGTTAGGTATCATATTTGTTACATGGAACACTCTTGTGGTAGAAGTTCTTAATTCTTAGCTACACTTTTATAGTTTCATGGATAGTAATTTGTGGCAATGACTAATATTAAAGCTATGCTGGAACATTTGTAAAAGATGTTTATTTCTTTTTTATGTAGTTGAGTAAATTTAAATGAAGATTTAACACAGTGAATTTAGATACAGCATTAATCTTACCATTTGGAGAATTCTAGATTGTTACCCTGTAGTATTGAACTAGGTACATTCTTGCAAAGCAAAAACAGTATAATGCTCACAATTCAGGTTATTTTGACCCATTACTCAATAACTAATGCTTAGTTCACTGATTATGTTCCATGAATATTACTGCCTTATTCACTATAATACCTAACAGAAGAGATGACTGGCATTTTTTCTCTTTCCATAGTTCAATATGGCTAGCTCACTACTAGTCAAGGCAGGAGAGGAATACAGAATCCCTCATTCCCTTGTTCTCCAACACACAACTACAGATGGAATTGGAATTGTTAGGAGAATACGTGGTGGAATAGTCAAAAAATATCTCAAATCACCACATAGGAACATTTCTGCAATAATAATATACAGTGTCCTTAAAATTAGAAAATAAAAGCAAAAAAGAATGAGTTCCATCTTGTGGAGAAAATGTCCTTTGTCACACTCAACCTGTTACTTCCATCTTGTTTTCTTTTCCAAAACAACATTAAACATATGGACAGAAATTAATATGGAAAGTTTATTGAGCATCGTATGCTTAGAACTATTCCCAGAAAGTGAAGGCATCCAATAGCATTTGTGCACATTCTGTGCTTTGATGTTGCCTGAGACTTAAAAATGTCAAGATACACAGTACTAAATTGAAATGGGAATAAGAATGAAATCGAGGAAGGAAAAAACTAGTTTTGTCTTGGAACAATTTATAAATGACTGAAACCAAGCATGCTATTCGTAAAGAATCATGAGATTTAGATCTCTCGCAGGAATACTAAGAATAATTTAGTCAGACTTCCTCTTCTCACATGAGATGGGGAGATGCCTATTATTTCCTTAGTTAAAATTACGAATGGTCCTTTTACATTCCATATGAACTAGAACTGACCATGGGAAGAAAGTCTAGGGTTGGCACCTTTAATCACATTAAGATTTTATAGTTTCTGATCAATAATTCTGTGTATAAAAAGACTAAAGTAAGCCATAAATTCTTTGAACAAATTATCCAATGGCACCAATGGGTATGTGCGTAATTGTTTCGCCTGAGTCAGTTGGAAGAGCAGGAAGAAGGTCAGCGGGTTGGAGTGAGGGGTTACTTCTCAGAATCTCAGCTTTTTTATATTCTCAGGGCATGTCCAGGGATACCTCTGCTAGGCACGGTCCATGTGCACACTAAACAGAATCACCCTGTGACTTTGGACGCCATAAGGCCCAGCTCGTAACATTGCATTCAGCTCTATGTCCTGTGTGTCTCCCGTATGTATCCTCTCACCAGCTCAGCATGTACTATATGCTTTCATTGGTTTCTTAGCCATAGCACCTTAACTGGCACAAAAAGTGGCACTTCATAAAAACTTGATGGGACAGTTAATGGTTGATTGGCAGCTGCATCTTTAAAATGGAAAGTCGGTGTTTCAGTTCCTCTATGGGTTTCAGAGGTACAGAATGATAATGGCATACGTTCCAAACCAAATTCTTCCTCCTTTCCTCCCTCCCTCTGTCCTCACTCTCTAATGGCTTTCTGTCTTTTTATTCAGGACTCACTACTTTCAGCGTGTCTCCGACTAGGATTTGCAGCCCCTGACACTCCCCTGCTCTAGACCTCTTTGTACACATTGCTATTCTTTCGTAAAATTCTTAGCAATTGTGATAACATGTGTGCCAAGAACTATTTGGAAGCCCTATGTCCAAGGTACCTTTTTTTGGGAACTTATCCTTTGATGGCTTTGCTCTCCTCCCCTGAGCACATAAAAATGACCACAATGGTATTTATACAAAACATTCCGAGCTCTTTTCTGAAGATAGCTATGGTACAAATTTTATTATATCCCCCCTCTTTTGGGGGTTGATAATGAAGGAAATGTCCAAAAACATAGCAGGAAGAATTTACTTATAGAAGACATAGTGAGATCACTAACACTCCACTATACTTGATATGTAAGCACTTAGTTCAATCTCATGGCCAACCCAAGCAGTAGATTATTAGGATCTTCATTCTCATTTTACTAGAGAAGGGACTTCAAGGACAGAGGACAAGGGAAGATCTGGACATCCACCTGTCCCCACTTGCCACAGGTTAAACCACTGTACCATTTGACCTCTTGATATGTAGGAAAGGAAAATTTTAAGTTTCATTCATAATTTACAGTGTTTGCTTTAGCAAGAAAGAGTTGATTGGGTTATCTGTGAATCTTTACAAATATATTTCTTGGGATCAGAATTACACTAATCTCTCCATTTGTCCGAGCTAGCAAAAGTTTGAGTCATCAAATGGCATAGCTGAGCTGTGTCAGTTCTGCCTAAAATTTGCTATTGTAAAAGATTTAAGTGGCTCTTTATATGGCTATTACAATTTTTTAAAGCTTTTAAAAATTTCTTTTTTGTATATTTGTTAAAAACACAAGTTCAAGTTTCCCAGTATCTTTTAAATAGCTTAGAGAGCTTGGGAAAACACACAGGCTTGTGACCTGATATTGATGAGAGTCTGGGGCGGCAATTTAGTCTAGGCATCTGACAAGTGTGGACTTCCACATGCCAAGAATTACCACCCTTCACTTCCTGCACTTGAGGATGGAGTACTTGAGTCTGCTCTCTTAATTTATTAGCAATGTTGCCACTTTTATGTGTTGAGTGACCTTTACTTGCAATTTTTTGTTTATTGTTTTTAAAACTTGTAAGCACTTGAGACGTGGGAGCTAGTCTCTAGTGGAAACATCTGTTTTCTCAATTACTGTGACTAGCTAGATTTCTTTTTGTTAAAAAAGGGATGATCTTACAAAAAAAAAAAAAAAAACCTACACTGGGAATTAGGAATTGGGGTTTGATCATAGACTGTACCCAATCCGTGACATTAAGCCCTGTCAACAATTTGAGTATCATTGTTTGGCTACTGAGCCCTGATAGGTAGGTATTGTGCTAAATACATTGTACATATTCTATCTTAAGCTCCCACTTTGTGTGAAAGAAGTACTAGGCTAGGTTCTCTACGGAGCAAAAGAATATCAAAATTCCAACTCCCAAGATCTTACTCATCAATTCATGGCCTAACTTGGATAAGAGATAATGTTTGAAAATTAATGTCAGTAGGAACTACCTCTCTGTCTCCATGGGTGTTTTAAATATGTCCAGCAAAGGTTTCAGAGGGTCATCCTGTGTCTGAGCCATGTGGAAAGGGTTGCCGCTACAGATTGCCCAAATTAGAAGAAATCTTTTATATCTCTAATATTTCCTGCTCAGAACTCAAAAGGCCTCTGCTGCGAACGTAAGACTGTAATCCCAAAGGGGAGACCCATAGTTCCAGCACTGAGACACACCAAAGACCTGAGGCAGGCAGACAAGTCAAACATTGGAGCAAAGGCTGCCAGGTCAGATGCTGGCCTCAGAGGCTGAATAGGACCCATGCATCTTCTGTCTAGGGGAGACAAATGTTCTACCACCTTGGTCCAGGATTGTAGGGTACGTGGTTGGGGTCTTGCTCTTTGACTCTTTGCATTGAATGGAAGTGTCAGGATCACTTTTTGCTTCTGATATATCTTAAAATGGAAAATGATGTAGTCTATGGCAAACAATTTGGCACTTCATCAAAAAAAGTAGATTCTCATATGATCCAGTAATTCCACTTCTGGGTAGATACTCAAAAGAATTGAAAGCAGAGACTTGGAAAGGTACTTGTGCAGCCGTGTTTGGAGCAGCATTATTTGCATTAGCCAAAAGGTGGTGGAAACAACTCCGATGCCCATCAGTCAGGGAAGGGATAAAGACAATGTGGCATATCCTTATGACAGAAAAGCTTTCGGCCTTAAAAAGGCATGACGAAACCTGGAACACAGGTTTCAACATGGACAAACCTGGAACACATTATGCTGAAGTGAAAAAGGCCAGCAGCTAGAGGACAAATACCACGTGATTCAACTAAGAGGTCTCGAAACTCATGAAGGCAGAAAGCAAAACAGTGGCTCCCGGAAGCTGGGGCTAGGGCAGTTATTTTATGGGTATAGATTTCAGGAGGATGAAAAGTAGAGATGAGTGGTGGGGATGGTTGCTCAATGCCACTACACTGAACTTAAAAATGGTTAAAATGAAGCCAGACACGGTGGCGCATACCTGTAATCCCAGCACTTAGGGAGGCTGAGACAGGAGAATCGTGAGTTCAAAGCCAGCCTCAGCAATGGCGAGGTGCTAAGCAACTCAGTGAGACCCTGTCTCTAAAGAAAGCACAAAATAGGACTGGGGATGTGGCTCAGTGGTCGAGTACCCCTGAGTTCAATCCCCAATGCCAATAAAAAAGAAAGGTTAAAACAGTAAATTATATATTATATTTTCTCACAATAAAAAAAGATGCATTCCCCCTTTCCAAAAGAAAGGAAGGGTCTATTTGGCTAATCAAAGAGCCATAATAAGAAATGATTGGTAGGACACCCATTCTGGATGGGAACTGCTGCTCCTTTCTGTTCTCCAACAGTGAAAGGCAAGTGAACTGGAGACAATCGGCTAATCTTGGTCCTCCTGCCTGGAGTGACCCAGACCTCTGCTATTGATTTGTTTAGCCAGAAGGATGATGAGATTTTGGTTGGTTAGACACTTACAATAGCAGGAATTCGGATCCCATGGCTCCAGCTGGGCTGCAGTCCCATCTGGACTCTGACCCAGGTCTGTGTCATACACCACCCTGTCTACTGACAAGCAGGAGAACTTTCCATTGGCCAAAACCAGATACAGAGAGGAGACTGGCTGCAGCAACACCACCTCCACCTCTGAAATGGAGGCAGAGTGTGTGAGCCCAAGGCAGACATGTGTTGATGGGAGTTCCCGAATCCACGAAAAGCAGGTGAGGTACAGAGAAAAAACATTCAGCAAGTGCACACAGCTTTTTATCTTACTCCCTGGACAATCATTTGTGATCTGAAGCTCCTGAGTTATCCCAACAGGTCCCCCCCAGAGCACGGGGCCACCTTCTGCAGAAGCCTAAGAGCCAAGCATCATTATTAGTCAAAGTGGTTAGAGAAAATGAAATGTACTTGTTTGGAGTCGAGCTATGGCACAAAAGATTCATTGACCGAGGAGACTTGTATTTGTGTTATCAAAAAGAGTTGCTCCCCCAAGATGGCAAGCTGAGTTCCACAGCCTACCCACTCTCTCCCATTCCTTGCTTCTCATGGAAGCTACTGGCATCCTAAAATACATTTGCTTCAGTGATCCAAATATTTATCACCCTGCTCCAACCCCTCCTTGTCCAAAGCCTTGCAGCCTGAACCTCCCTTCAGCTAAGGATCTCCTTTGAGAGATTATTTTAAGCTGATGCTCTAGCTTAGCTATAGGGGGAAAGCCAGGAAACCAGATCTATTCCAGAGTTCCACTGCAAAGAATTATCTCCATTCATGAGCCCAGAGATCTATGTGTTAGGCAAAGTGCCAAGAAGGGCAAACACAACATCAAAAAGGAGGCCCTGTTTCTCCAGGGATCCTGCAGGGAAACACTTGTCTCCAGTTGGGTCATCTGTCATATTGCGACAGAGGTGGCAACTGGCTCTTGTGGGGAGAGGTGGTGAGTGGATAGGGAATCAGTGTTGTGCATTGATTTGTGTCCTGAATGAAGATATATTGAAATCCTGATGCCTTGAACGTGACCTTGTTTGGAAATAGGGTCTTTGCAGATACAAAGATGAGGTCAGTCTTGATTACGGTGGGCCCTAAAGCCAATGACTGATGTCTTCATAAGAAGAGCCATCTGAGACCCAGACATGCACGCACATGCGTGCACACACACAGGGCAATCACATAACAATTGAGGCAGATATTAGACTAAATAACCTACTTGTAGAAGAATGTCGAGTACTGATAAAAATAGCAAAATCTAAGAGAAAGTCATAGAACAGCTTTTCCCTTATGGCCTCCAGAGAGAGAGCATGGCTCTGTGGACACCTCAATTTTGAACTTTTTGGCCTCCAGAACTGAGAGAGAATGTATTTCTGTTGCTTTAAGTCACCAGCCTGTGGTACTTTCTTGTGATATCATTGTATATGATAGAAAATGAGTGCAAGTGGTGGTGTTTGAACTCAGTCTTGGCATTGGAGTAGTTCTATGTGGGTAACCAGAGACAGGAAGATGTAGGGTCTTGGGAAAAACAAGAACTGCTCAGAGAGGAGTGTGGGCCCAGGGTGGTGTGGTGTTCCTGTTAGTTAGCTTTCTGTTCCTGTGAACATTACCTGATATAATCAGCTTGTACTAGAAAAGATTGATTTTTGGCTTGTAGGTTTAAAGGTTTCAGGCCATGATCGGTGGCCTTGCTGCTTTTGTCCCTACAAGCAAGGCAACACATGGTGGAGAAAAACTGCTCATCTTATGGCCAGGGAATGAAAGAAAGGGGCTAAGGTCCCACTGCCCCCGTGAGGTCACATTCCCATTGATCTAAGGACCTCCATTAGGCCTTGTCTCTTAACGTTTCTACCACTTCTCAATAGTGCCATGCTGGGGACCACATGGACTATTCTAGATCCTCTGGGGTATGAGTATACTAGGGCCGACTCTTGTGCCTGAAGGCAGGCTGGAATTATGGCAGATAACAATTGTCAGGAATTAGCCTAGAATTAGCCCAGACAGGGCATTTTATACTATGCTAAGAAATCTAGATTTGATTCACCGAGATTTCGTGCTGAAGGATCATAAAGTCTCTGGTACCCCACACACCCTGTTCCCTGTCCTCTTTGTAGTGTGGAGCATGTCCTAGTTTGGACCTGATGTCTTGACCTGGAAGTCTTCCATATGGAAGAGTGGTCCAGATGTAGACTGATTCTGGAATAGGAAATAATGAAGACTGTTTTCTAAAATGTCTCTCCTCCTTGGCACTTGGCATTTGATTTTATATAGCTCCCATATCCACCCCAGACACAGCCTAATGATTAGCTTATAGTATGCGTGGATCCAAACCATGATTAAAGTCTGTTTTGGTTTTCAGATTCTTGGCACCAGTTCATGAAACCCTTCCAGTTCTAATCTGAACTTCACTTAATAAAACCAAAGCTTTTGATAGATAGCATGCCAAGATCACCTCACACATGCATACTTGTCCTGTACTGTGGAAAGTCAGAGTTTTGAGGTCTACCTTGGTTTAATTTTTCAATTCTTTTCTTATCTCAAACCCACTTCATTCTTTTCATTTTTCCCATTATTCAATTAATGCTTCCACATCTTTTCTAATGCTTTCCCCCTAATGGGAACCAAAAAAGAAGAAACAAAGACCCCAACTCCCAAATACCACCTGAATCTAGCATAAAGAACTACTTGTTACACTTAGAGTCATTTAAAATCTTTTGAACTCCTAAGTTGCATTAAATAATGTAGCATGAGTGAAATGATAGCCAAAAACCATGGATTTATAGTGATTCAAAACTTCTTCATGAGGGAATGACTAAATATTTGCCAGAATAGCTTCATTCAAATAATAACAAGTGTTGTAGTTCTCCAAAACAGAGTGGAAAAGTACTAAAGGGAGAAGCCAGAGGCCTGAGCGTGAGTCCCAACTCTGCCATTAACTAACACAATAGCAAACTATTTTGACCTGGGTTTTCTAGAACATGAAAGCAGTCTCAGATTATATCTAAAGTTTGCAACTGTGAAATTGTGAATTTAATTTTTAATTATAGTGGTGATAAGACCTCCCAGGAAAGTATTTTAAGATTTGATGGCAGCTATAACTCAAATGCATTGACTAAGACTTGAATCTTTAAAAAACAAAAAAACAAAAAAACAAAAAACTTTTCAATGTTAACGGTATTCCTTAGCAAAGTTTGCCACCTAGTGGTCAAAAGGAGTAAAGTGGGACTTTAAAGGATAGAACAAAGGTTTTGTGACAGCTAAGATTGACTGTTGAATGCAGTTATTATATTGATTAGGTCTTAAAAATTGAATCTACTTTAAAAGTAGGAAATGGTTCTGAATACCAATTGATCCTGGATCTTAATTTTTATAGGTTGTGTTTTTGGTTTCTAGGCTGCCCTCATATCTGATAATGTGCTAAATGCTTTTGTCTCAAAGAAGGACTTATACTGGAGTCACATGTCAGCTATAAACATAGCTTTCCTGAGTCCTCTTAAGTCTTATATACAGAGCTGCCCATCTACCTTAGCTACAATAAACTCAGGACTTTTGAATAGCCTCATATGAAAACAAATTTTAAATCTTAAGTGCAAGAGGTTAAATATTTTCACATGTCATAATATTTTCATAAAATATTGAATGACCAGAATGATAAGAATAGTTCATGCTTTGAACTAGTATAACAAACACCATGTATTCCATTGACATTAGAAAAATGTCTAATAGCATATTGTGCTTGACATTTTGTTTGGTTCCACTTGGACTTTTTCTTGGACAATATTAGTTTATAATCCAAATAACATGTTGCAAAATATTCACAGTGACTCAAATAACTGAACATTCTTTTGTTGCGTGTATAAAATGTAGCCCGACCTTTGATTAAAGTCGTATGCAGATTGTGGCTTAGGCTTCAGAGGTTGGATGTGTGGTGTGCTCAGAACAGGGTCCTGACTAACTCTAGATGTGGATAATTTCCTTGTGGTAAGATACTGAGAACATGAAGGGCACAACCAGGTGATTTGATATTAATCTTTTATCTGGGAAACACATCCAACCCCTTCTTTGACGCACCCTTTTGATTTTCTCAAAGACACCTCGGGCTCAATGTATCCCAGACTGACCTTGACCTGGCTCACGTTCAGTCTTCCCTCCCTCAGCAAATGGTATTTCTTTCTCTTTGGTTACACAAACCCATAACTTAGGAGTCATTCTTAATAACCTTCCTGTCCTTTGGACCAGAAGCCAGACAGTCACCAGTTCCTTTGGTCTGGTGTGGTAGCTTCCCATGCAGGTGCCTTCAGCTCCTCCCCTCCTCCCCTCTGCCAGTTCACCTGAGCTACCTGTTCCCTCCATCAGCTCTGCTTTCAAGGTTTCCCTTTCCTCCCACCTCATTTCCTGTGCTATATGCACCCAGACTGGTCTTTATAATGTGGAAAATGGTCTTTTCAAACCCTTAAATCCCCCTGCTAAAACCCTCAATTGACTTTCCATGATTCCTGTGACAGGTACAAACCCCCTAAGAATTGCCTGAAACTTTGAGGTGGACAATATAAGAATGACTGCCAAGGGTAGGGTGGGTGTGGTGGGTGGGGATGGGGAGGAAGAGGAGGCAGAAAGACATTGGTTAAAGTGTATAGCATTTCAATCTGCAGGATGAGTACATTTTAAGTAAATGCTGTTAAAAATAAGAAATGAGTAAATGTTGAAAATAGTGGACCTTTTACTTGAAATTCACTAGAAGGCTAGTTCCAAAGGGTTTTTACCCTACATGACACAGTGGTAAGTTTGTGAAGTGACTGGTATATTCATTATGGTGACTGGCTCATAGTGTGCATATGTATCAAAACATCAAGTTTTATACTTAAAATATTTACAATTTTTACTTGCCAATTGTACCTCAGTAATGCTGGGAGGGAAAAGTGCCTAAAGACTTTGCGTGATGTGCCATGAATTCCCTCTGGATCTAGTCTCAAGAAAACCATACGCACACTGGCCTTTTCTTCAGGATGCCTCCCCCCACAGCACCTTCACAGTTGCTGGTCCCTCTCCCTGGATTGCTGTTATCATTTCCCTCTCATCTAGTTCACATTATTCTTTTGCCTCATTTCTTCAGGGAAGTCTTCCCTGAACTCATAGACCAGAAAAAACTGTCAGCTCTCACAGCATCTGTGCTTCTTCTATGAGCTGCAGTTTTATTTCAACTCCTTGAGTTTGGAATCTGCATTTATCCGCCAATGAATCTCCAGTTCCTCATCTAGTATCTGGCCCCTGCTGGATGCCCAAGATACTCGACAGACTGGTAAATGTATGGGGCATCTTCTCTTGACCACAGTATTCTAAAACCCAAAGTAAATTACATCAAATAAAATAATTCCAACCACATAGAAATTTGAAAAATCCTTGATAGATACAAATTTGATCAAGGAGGAAGCTAATATTGTATTAGCACAACAGTTGTGTACATTTTTCCAACAGAGAAGATACCTGGTCATGCTTCCACTGAGCACTGTGAGGTGACATGTGTGGGCAGCTCCTCCACCAGCTATGCCTCTGTTCATTCTCTTACAGATTTGTTCCAGAAGTCCGTATTCAAAGTATTCTGGTTCAGAAAACACTTCACATAAAAATATTAAGTATCACAACTCATGGAGTTTAGTGAAAGTAAAGCTGATGTTTTGGGGGAGTGAAATTAATAGAGAGCTACACTGTATTCTAATAAGAGTGAAGGTTCATTTGTACTATAGGTATCATGACACTCCATTTTGACCTCCAGTATTAGAAGTTAGTGATTCTTTTGCATTTATATGGAACTGGATTTAACCCCATCTTTGATTACAAAACCAATGCTCTTGAAATAATTTGTATTTCCTCCCAAAAGGAAAAAGAGGCTCAAAAAAATGAACCAGTCATAATAACCTAGTAAGGCAGGTTTTATTTCAGCTCCATATTAGAGATGAGAATACTGAGGTACAGAGTGATAAACTGACACGTGCAATCACAGAACCTGTAAAGGGTAAAGCTAGAATGTAAACCTAGTACTTGGAGTTTAAAACCAGGACTCTCACAGGAGATAGAGTACCTTTAAATGAAGGAAAGAAATTAAAGTAGGACCAAATCACTATTACATATAAAGTTCATCGGGGCTAGGGTTGTGGCTCGGTGGCAGAGTGCTTGCCTCACATATGTGAGGCACTGGGTTTGACCTTCAGCACCACATAATGATATTGTGTCCATCTACAACTAAAAAATATAAAAATATATAAAGTTCATTAAATGTAAAATATAAGCAAAAATTTTTAGACTATTTTTGAAATTCAGTCCAATGTAACAACACATGAAATATAATTAAAAATTAATATTGAAAAGGAATGGGGCTGCGGTTGTGCCTCAGTGGTACAGTGCTGGCTTAGCACGTGTGAGGCACTAAGTTTGATCCTCAGCACCACATAAAGATAAATAAAATAAAGGTATTGTGTCCATCTACAACTAAGAAAAATAATTTAAAAAAAGAAATGCATGAGTCAATTATACTATTTAACTAAAAGAATACCAAGTAAAAAGCATTGAATAAAAAATATTCAAAAAGAAATAGATATAAGAAAAGTCACCTAAGATGCTATGGTAATAAGTTTTGAAATGCATTGAAGAGACTACATTGAGAGTGGCAACAGAAAATGCTTTTCTTTTTATGTATTCTCTACCTTGTTCCATTGAAGAGGTGAATGACCTGTGAAGAGGTATATAGAAAAATAGAAATTAAAAACTTAACAATAACCCCACAAAAATGAGGCAAGCACTTCAATGTTTATAGCAGCTCAATTCACAATACTAAACTCTGGAACCAACCTAGATGCCCTTCAGTAGATGAATGGATAAAGAAACTTGTGGTTTATATACAGAATGGAATATTAGTCAGCATTAAAAGAGAATAAAATCATGCATTTGCAGGGAAATGGATTGAGTTGGAGAATATGCTAAGCGAAGTAAGCCAATCCCAAAAAACCAAAGGCCGAATGCTCTGATAAGTGGATGCTGATCCATAATGGGAGAGGGGACATAGGAAGAATGGAGGAAATTTGGTCAAAGGGGAGGGCGGGAAAGGGAGGGGACATGGGGGTGGCAGGAAAGATGGTGAAATGAGATGGACACCATTGCCCTAGGTATGTGTATGACTGCACAAAATGAAAAGTTGTGCTCCATTTGTGTACAATGAATCAAAATGCATTCTGCTGTCATGTAGAATAAATAAATCTAAAAAGAAATGACACAAGGAAAAACATATGTTAAAGCAAAGATCTGAAATCCCCAAAGATAAACTTCAAGAGAATAGGTGTGTGCCGTGGACAATCATCCTCTTCCATCCATCCAGTTCTCCTCACCAGAATGGATGGACTTAGTCACTGAGGTAAAGTGGGAATGTCTGCAATGTAGCTAAGGCTGAATTGACCTCCTTGGCCACTGCAGGTGTGACAGCCTAAAGCAAGCCACCCATGACAGCCAAGTTAGATAGAAATAGAAGTGGCTACAAGAAGAAAACACAGGTCACTGGTGGCTTGCCCTAGGGTGCACGGAGCTCTTTTCTTCTTTGTGCATATAAAGAAAATGAGCGTACTCTATTTGGGATTGAGATGGTGAGTTAAAGCTCTATTACAACATCACAACAGGTCCTTTTCCTAATGCCTGGAGAAATAAAAAGTTCATTAAGTACAAAATACTAGCAACATTTTTTTATCAACCACAACTAAATAAGCAAATAGATACAATCTAAAGCATTCATCTTAAAAAAAAACCTGGCATCTAAGGACATAGAACATTCTGGAACAGAGCAGAAGCGTGTGATATGGCTCAATTCTAATGAGGAAGCAGCCTTAAGCATTCTCACATACACTCTTATATTTTCCTTCCAAAATTAAGGCATGGTGAAAACTACTGAGAAATGTGTGGAATGGAAAGTAAACAGCAGGACTAGTATTTTTGTGGAAATGAAAATTGCAAGCCTATGTAAGGAAGAAGCAGAAGGAAGGGATCTCACCATCGTGTGGAAATTAACATCATCTCAGAAGAGGAACCAGCGGTCGAGTATTAACGGACTGTATGCTCTTTGGTTCATGGGGACCCTGGGTCCCCATGCCTTCACTCTGTTACTGTGTAAATAATAGGATAGGAAATGCCTATCCCTTGAACTGTAGCTCAGGGCTCAAAAACAAATGGATCTGGGGTATTATAGAATATTATAGAAGAATCAACCCATTCATCAAAGTGACTGGAAAGAGTTGTGTAGCAAAAAAGAACAACAAAAATGAAACCAGGGCTGCTTAAGCAAAATGCTATGTGAAAACCACTTACAAGAAGGAGTATTCAAAGCAGAAGCAAAAGAGCCCACAGTGCAAGAACCAGAAGGAAATGTCTCACAGTGTCCTCACACATAGTACAGTGGTTTGGATCTGGAATGTTCCCCCAAAGGCTGGTTTGTTGAAGGCTTGGTCCCCAAGAGCAGCAAAGTTCAAAGTCCCTTCTCTGTTTCTCTCTGCTTCCTGGATGCCGTGAGGTGGGCGTCTTTGCTACATTAACCCTCCACACCAGGATGTTTTCTGCGTTAACGGGCCCAAAGCAATGGAGCCAGGTGACCATGGACTGAATCTCGCAAACTGTGAGCCAAGAGAAATCTTTCCTTTTGTTTTTCTTAGGTATTTTCATACGGCAATGAAAAAAACTGAGAGTGACAAGAATATGGATTTAATAGGAAAAAGAAAAAATAAAGGGAGATGGCAGTCTAAAGAAATAAAGCATCCAAACACTGTCATTCCTGAAGGAATGCATCCGAAAGAACTCAGAAAAGATTATACACTAGAGTAACACTTCACAGATGAAGAAATACAATCGATCAACACACATATGAAAAAAATGTTCA
This sequence comes from Geosciurus inauris, assembly GCA_004024805.1. Lineage (NCBI taxonomy): Eukaryota > Metazoa > Chordata > Mammalia > Rodentia > Sciuridae > Geosciurus > Geosciurus inauris. Next base: position 294,597 of record PVHX01000225.1, read on the forward strand.
GCATCTCTAGCAATTAGAGAAATGCAGCTCAAAACTAAGCTCTCATCTCACTCCAGTCAGAATGGCAATCCTCAAGAATACAGGCAAACAATAAATGTTGGCGAGGATGTAGGGGAAAAAGAACACTCATACATTGCTGGTGGGACTGCAAATTGGTACAACCGCTATGGAAAACAGTATGGAGATTCCTCAGAAAACTTGGAATGGAACCACCATTTGACCCACCTATCCTATTCCTCAGTCTATACCCAAAGGACTGAAAAACAGCATACTATAGTGGCGCGACTGCTTCAGTGTTTATAGCTGCACAATTCACAATAGCTAAACTGTGGAACAACCTGGATGCCCTTCAATAGACAAATGGATAAAGAAATTGTGGTATATGTATTTGATGGAATATTACTCAGCTTTAAAGAAGAATGAAATTATAGCATTTGCTGGTAAATGGATGGAGTTGGAGAATATCATGCTAAGTAAAATAAGCCAATTTCAAAAAACCAAAGGCAGAATGTTTTCTCTGATATGTAGATGCTTATTGGGGTGGGTGGGCACTAAAGAAGAATAGTTACTTTAGGTAGAGGGGGGTGGGTGGGCACTAAAGAAGAATAGTTACTTTAGGTAGAGGGGAGTGACAGGAGGAGAGGGAATAGGGGATAGGAAGAATAGAATGAAACGAACATTATTACCTTGTGTACACACATGACTGCATGACCAATGTGATTCTACAACGTGTGCAATCAGAAAAATGAGAAATTATACCCCATTTTTGTATGGTATATCAAAGTATGTAAATGCATTCTACTGTCATGTATAACTAATTAAAACAAATAAAAACTTATATAAAACTATCATTCCTGATGCATCAGAAACGGCACAAAAAAGATTACACACTAGAGTAACTGAATTATTGACACAGAGGAAAGGTTGAGTATAATCATAGTGACTGCAGATGCAAAGGACTAATATTTTTTGCATGGTGTAGGGGGATATTTCAAACTGAATCTATGGCTGCTCTCTCAGTGAGCTCTCCCTCTCACTGAGCTACATCCCCAGCCCTTTTGATTTTTCAGTTTGAGAAAGGGTCTTCCAAAATTGCAAAAGCTGTACTTGAACTAATAGTCCTCCTGCCTTAGCCTCTTGAGTAGCTCAGTGAGACCCTGTCTCTAAATAAAAACACAAAATAGGGCTGAGGATGTGGCTCAGTGACCGAGTACCCCTGAGTCCGATCCCTGGTACCAAAACCAAAAAACAACAGCAAAACAAAGCCATCGGGAGAAAATCGATAAACAAAAAACAAAGATGACTCAACAGAAGGAAAATTGATATTTAAAAGAAGAAAATAGATCACCTGATGGGACAAAAGACATATCCTTTGAAATCAAGATTGCAAGAATACATTGTATTTTCTAAAAATACTGTATAAAATATCAAACTTCAAGGGTTGAAAAACGTTCTTCAGATGAAGAAAAAAATTGGGCATCTTCACATTTCTCCATGTACCCCTTGATGCCAGAGAGCACTGGGACATTTTCTACAAAGTTCTGAAGGAACAAGCATATGACCTAAGGATGATGTCTGCATTTGAAATGCTCCCTCAATGTAACAGCAACATGAGCAACCTCAGAGAACATATCACCCGTGAGCCTTTTTTGAGAAACCAACTTGACAATGAAATTCAGCCATTTAATGTGCAGATCAAAAGAGCTCAAGAAAAAAAGGAACTGTGGGGAAAAATCTATAATAAGCATGGAATCCATTTAAATACAGAACTGATCCCAAACAGAAGAATGTTACATAATAGAAAGGATAGCTTTAAACATTGAGATATAAAAATAATATAAACAAGTGGGAATTGTGTGATGGATAAATGAGAGGACGTGAGAGTGTGCTAGTTATAGTCTCATAGGAGAGGGGGAGAAGTTCTTTCCAGAACTGAAAACTCCAAGAGAATGAGAGCCCAGCATGTGCAAGGTCTTGGATCCCCAGCACTGAAAAGAGAGGGAAGAAAGAAAGAAGGAAAGTAATGATGACTCCAGTGTCTTATTTTTCTGCTATTTTCTATTCTTAACTTTAGGGAGGTCATTTAGGAAACACTAGCTATTGTGTGAAGCAATCATTATTTGAAGCTCAATTATTTTTACTTGTTTTTTAAAAAATCAATTTACTAAAACAAGTGAAGTTGAATTTAGAACTTTAAGCAAGGTGCTGGGTTCAATCCCTGTACCTCATTATCATCATCATCATAGCATCAAAACCTGGCACAAGCCGGGCACAGTGGCGCATGTCTCTAATCCCAGCAGCTGGGGAGGCTGAGGCAGGAGAATCACATGTTTAAAGCCAGCTTCAGCAACAGTGAAGTGCTAAGCAACTCAGTGAGACCCTGTCTCTAAATAACATACAAAATAGGGCTGGGGATGTGGCTCAGTGGTAGGGTGCCTCTGAGTTTACTCTCTGGCACAAAAGAAAAAACACAAAAAAAACAAAACAACTGCAAAAACCCTAGCACAGTGGCACATGCCTATAGTTTACGCTACTTGAGAGGCTGAGGCAAAGGTATCCCTTGAGCCCAAGAGTTTGAGGCCAACCTAGCAACAGATCTTGTCTCAAAATATGAAAATGAAAATTAAGAAAAATATCAGTAGGCTGATTCCATTTTGATAGAATTCATGTTATCAATCTAATTGCAAGGAGAATTGTCTTCAAATTATCACTATACTTCTTTATGGATGCTAGTACTAGAGTGATTTACAAGAGCTCTTAGTCCGTTCTTGCATTGTGAAAAAATTTTTAATGAATTATTTCTATAAAAGCAATAGAGGGAATCTATTTTTAAAAAGACTAGAAGTATGATATGCCAAGATGCTATCAGTTAAGTAGGTGATAGAATTATGGGTAACTGTTATTTTATTCCTTTTATTTTTAAATTAATAAGAATATATGTTAACATATTGAAATGCTTATTTGTAAACGTCTGTAAACTTAGTATTTCAAGAACCCATTTAATACTAAATAAAGAATTGCTGGGCGTGGTGGTGCACGCCTGTAATCTCAGCACTTTGGGAGGCTGAGACGGGAGAATTGCGAGTTCAAAGCCAGCCTCAGCAACAGCAAGGTGTTAACCAACTCAGACCCTATCTTTAAAATAAAAACACAAAATGGGGCTACGGATGTGGCTCAGTGGTTCAGTACCCCTGAGTTCAATCCCTGGCACAAAAATAAATACATCAATAATCATCATATCTCATTAAAGTAGATTCATAGATTTAGCTTCAGCCTTACCAAACAAAAGGATTTTTCATAGGAATAAAACAAATATTTATTTGATAAAGGAGCATTTTCCCCAAATCATGGGACCAGGCACCACATACTTCTTGGTCCAGAGACCTCATTTCTGGTGGGCTTATTAGGCAGCTAAAGCAGTAGCTGCCTAATGAGTTAGACCTGGGACCTTCACTCTGTGAGAGTTTTTGATCCATACCATTAAATACCTGGTAGGGGGGCTGGGATTGTGGCTCAGCGGTAGAGCGCTTGCCTCGCATGCATGAGGCCCTGGGTTCGATCCTCAGCACCACATACAGAGCAATAAAATAAAGACATTGTGTCCATCTACCAAAAAAAAAAAAATTAAAAAAAAAAATACCTGGTAGGGTAAGTTGAAACACAATCTTGGTCATCATCAACATGTCATTAAGACTTCAGTCCAAGTCAGGCACAGTGGCATTTGCCTGTAATCCCAGCAACTTGGAAGACTGGGACAAGAGCACAAGTTCAAGGCCAGCCTTATCAACTTAGTGAGACCCTTGGAAATTTAGGGAGAACCTGTCTCAAAAAATAATAATAAAAGACTGGGGTGGTAAAGTGCCTCTGGGTTCAATCTCCAGTACCTGGTACATTGAAAATAAAAACAAAAATGGAAAAAAAAAAATCTTTAAAAAAATTGTGGGCTGGGGTTGTGGCTCAGTGGTAAAGCACTTGCCTAGCATATGTGAGGCGGATTCGATTCTCAGCACCACATATAAATAAATAAAATAAAAGTCCATTGACAACGAAAAAAAATTTAAAAAAATGTTTTAGAAACATGAGAACAGGACAAGAAATTACCCATGTATACAGTTTTAATTTGTTTAATTGGTTAGCAGTTTAATTTGTTTAATTGGCAAGCAGTCTTTTTCTTGCTGTCTTTTTTTTTTCTCTGCTTAAAACACAAGGCGGAATTTGTCTCACTTACTACCTGGTATATTCCTGTAGTTAGCTAAGTATAATTTTGAAGTCAGCCTGTGCAACTAAATGCTATTTTAGTAATTTTTATTTATATCTACTTTTGAGTCTTTAATATTTCTATGTATATTTTACTGAAAATCTAGAGAAAGAACTTTTGAAGTGTTTGTACAAATACTTATTACCAGCTAAAATGAGCTTCTGTATTATATTTTGAAAGAGAAGGATGATAAGCAAGCAGATTAATCTATAGTTATACTGAACTTAACAGTAAAGAAAATGGTCAAGCAACAACAAACAATATTCAGATACAAATTCAATATTTTTTCACATTCAATATTCAGATTCAAGCAAATATACAAGTGGTAATAGATACAGATGCGTAGAAAATGAATTATTCATAACAATAGAACATTATGGACTGAACTTCAAACCGGGCTTCAATTTATGTAATATATAAATACATAATAAAAGAGCAATAATTATTTAACAACATAAAATTGTATTAGGCTAACTAGTCAACTACTTAAAACTAAGTAAAAGTTAAATAGAACATGCCTTGAGAGTTGAATATAAAACTGTCATTAGAATGTTTAATGTTGCTTTATCAGCACAGTATAAAGGTATAAAGCCTTGATTTTTGATGCAATAGAAAAATATTTGCAAAGAAAAAAATACCACAATTTAAAATTATTCTTCATAACAAGAAAACAAACTGGAAAATATGCTAGGGAAATATTTGATGTGAATATGTAAATGAGGAATCAAACTGTCTCATAAATAGAATCTATAAATTGGTAGAGCTACAGCCACAAGGAAACTGAATTCAAAAGTATGTGTACTTAAGCCGGGTGCAGTAGTACACAACTGTAATCCCAGCGGCTCCGGAGGCTGAGGCAGGAGGATCACCAGTTTAAAGCCAGCCTCAGCAAAAGTGAGGCATTAAACAACTCAGTGAGACCATGTCTCCAAATAAAATACAAAATAGGCCTGGGAATGTGGCTTAGTGGTTGAGTGCCCCTGAGTTCAATCCCCCCCAAAAATATGTGTACCTAAGTACAATTAAGTAAAAGTGAAATGTTCAAAGAAAATATGCAAAAAATCCTCGAATTTATATATTGAGACAAAAACTAAATTTTCTTTGATACTTTCTAAATTGTCATTATACTCTAATAAAGTGAAAAATTTATATAGCATCCCAGTAGACATGGAAAGAGACTATTTTAAAACCCACAGACTACTAATACACAAAATCCCTAGATTTCAACATCAGTCTAAACACACTGTTGTATTGAATATGATGAAGCGTTAAACTCAAATTTCCTGTAACATTTATTCAAGTTTAGAAAAGCAATTCATAAGGCTCTTGAATAACTAGGCTCAAGTAAGGTGGAAATTTTGTTTGTTGGGGATCATTTTTTATGCATATGAAAGCAGACAGCGTAGGGAAAATGATCACAAACTTGAGATAGTCTGGAATGTAAGGAACAAGGGCTTTGATGTCTGAGGGCTTTGAGCTGGAATTACAGCAATGGCACTCATTCATAGTGTGTCCTTGGATATGTCATGACACTATTGGAATCCTGTTTCCTTAATTGTGTCACAGAGCTACTACTAACCAGAGGGCTGCATTGCTGGAGAGAATTAAATGATACAATGTGGTAAGGTGCAGGTTGCTGCCCTCTATCACAGATATTAAAAGCACTCCATCAAGAAGATCCATACTTGCGTCTCTATAGTACAATGTCCTTGATATTTGCTGCAATGACCTTGGCTATCATTCTGTTACATCCTCAAAAGACATTCACTTTTTGAAACCTTATCAAACAAGCTCATTTTGGAACCACAGATGTCTGATTTCTTTGCTGCAATTCATAGAGAATGAGATCATTGAACTCAACAATGAATTGTAGACATCAAAATTCTACCTTTGAACAAAAATGATTTCAAAAGTAAAATTAGGATGATTAAACCATTTCTCAATTGCCACAGGTAAGTGACCACTGGCTTCCTGAAGGGTATGACTTTTCCTAATGTGCAACTTAATCTCTCATAAAACCATGGTGTACGTATTCAGGGGAACACAATACTGATTCTCTCCCCGAGCAAAGACTCAAGTGCACATCAGCAATTTTGTCTGGGAGTTTTGATTTCATTTGTTCATTTCAAATTTCTGAACTGCTTATTTGTGTGTATTTGTGTGTGTGGGAAGGGTCAACCTTCTGTGAGAGGAGTTGAGATTTGTTAGGGTTTGACAGAGAAGTAGCCTTAGAGAAGGCATGGGGCATGATGGTCAGCTGAAAAATGACCTTCCAAACATTTCCATGTCTCAATTCCTAGAAACTGTGAATGTGTTGTTATCTTATGTGGCAAACAGAATTTTGCAGATGTGATTAAGAATCTTGAGCTAGGAAGATGATTCTGTGTTATGTGACCAATGTAATCCCAGGACTCCTTGTAAGTCAAAGAGGTAGATAGGGGCTCAGGGCCAGAGAAGATGTGATAACAGAAGCAGAGGTCACTGGGACATGATTGCTGGCTTTGAAGATGAGCCAAGGAGCACAGCAGTCCCTAAAATCTGGAAAATACAAGAAAACAGATTCTTTCTGGGGGCAGGGGGTCTCCAGGAAGAATGACCTTCTGCTAACACCTCACTGTTTTCCCCAGTGGGGACTCATTTTGGGCTTCTGGATTGTAAGATAGTTTGTAGTGTTTGAAGTCCTCAGGAGGATGGTAATTGTTTACAACAGCCCTCAGGAATGCATACAGGCACATGATGTGTGGACTGTCCCAGGAATACAGTGTGTGTTTGGGAGAACCGAGATGGAATTGCTGGAAGGAATCCTGCACCGTTGTTGCTTGCATTTATCTTTTTGCCAAAAACAGTACAAAATGTCTTTGGCCTCTTGAGCGAGCCATATAAATGCCTCTGTTTCACCAAGAAATAAGATGATCAACGGTTCCTAGTCCTAGGTAGGTCCCTGGGCAGAGCACAGAATTCTAACATGAGATTCAGAGGTCATAATCTTGGAAGCATGAACTATGAAGTCAGAAGTATTCCTGCATTCCTTTGTACAACAAGACGTTTAATTTATTTTTATCCTGACTTTGTTTTCAAATTTGCCTACTCTCCATGTTAATTAGGAGTTGAGACACAGTCCATAGGCATGCTTGGTTAGGTGCTGGGAGCAAGTAAAGAAAGTATTTTTTGTCACACTGGAAGTAAATGATCAGAAAAGATAATACTCTGCGGGCTCGTCCATTTCTAGAGTCTGCAGAACAGTTATAGGGCAACAAACAAATAAAAAAATGAAAAACAAAACCACAGTAACGTCCTGGCTCACTTAGGGAAAAGTCCTCAGATGAAAGGCTCAATTCTTCAGTGCTTTGTATCAGTCATCTTTTCTGTTACAGTAACAAACAACCTGAGATTATCAACTCATAAAGAGAAAAGGTTTATTTTGGCTCAGTTTTGCAGGTTCCAGTTCTGGATCAGCTGGCCTATATACACTTTGGCCCTATGATAAGGAAACACATCATGGCAGGAGCATGTGGTAGAGCAAAACCAGTCCCCCCGTAGCCAGGAAGCAGAAGACAGGAAAGGAAAGAGATGAGGGACCCACTATCAACTTAGAGGACAGGCCTCTAATGACCCAAAAACCTCCCTCTATGCCCTACCTCTTAAAAGTCACACCACCTCCCCATACCGCCATGTTGGAGATCAAGCATTTAACACACAAGCCTTTAGGTGTGTGTTATAGGGTGGGCAGCATTTAATATCCAAACAGTAGCAGGATCAGGCACACCGATTCTCCATTCAGACTGCCTAGAATTGAAGCCCTGATTTTTCCTCCTGGCTACATGAGCTTAAGCCAGTTAGTGAATTTCTCTCTGTTCAAGTTTTCCCATCTGCTAAGTGGGTACAAAAATATTAGCCTTACAGCTCATTGTGAAAACTGGGGGAAAATTTTTTAAAAAAGGAAAGTTCTCAGTACATAGAAAGCACCTTATTAGGTTAAACTATTATTATAAATATTGTAAAATTAGGGAACATTAGAATTTTGGAAGGTAGAACCAAATAAGCCTGATTTCTCTATATCTTTTTTAAATTTCACTATATTTCCTCTCCTTCCATTATGTAAATGAGATGAAGATCGACTCTGTGTATTATCTTTAGGTTAATTTCTTCACTGAGGGCTGAAAACTTTTAGCTCAAATACTAATGGATACAAATAAATTTTAAAAAATTTTTTTTAGTTGTTGGTGGACTTTATTCATTTATTTATATGCAGTGCTGAGATCGAAGGCACTGCCTCACACATATGAGACAAGTGCTGTACCACTGAAACACAACCCCAGCCTGTGGATCCAAACAAACTTTTTACAGCCCAAACAGGTAGATATTTTAGCCCTTTAGTGTACTTTGCATGCCACTTGAAATTGCACCCCCGTCTGCTGACCACAGGTAAAATGTAGCCTCATGAGACCATAGCATCTGCCAAACCAGAAAAGTAAAACTGAAATACATAAACTTTAGCTTTAAAATTCCACAGAAAGACTCTACTTCTTAAGAGCTAGATGAAGTTGATTTGGGGATCCAAATAAACTATTCTTTATGAAGAGGAGAATCTGTACCAAACAAAATGAGTTAGATCTTTCAAAAACAAACTTCATAATTTATTTTACCTTTGGTACTGTCTGGTTCATAAATTAGAATAATAAACTTCTATGGTCTGATGATAAAAATAATTGGGCAAAATACTATTTTTTGAAGTGCTTTAGCCCTAATCTGATGATGATTCTCAGGTTCTACTCTTTATGATCTTAAATTTGAGAAGATTATTTTTCTGTTCCATCTGTCATCCTTACAGTGTTCTCAAGTAACTAAGTCATATAAGGAAAGAGGAGTTGGGATTTTCCCATCCATTGTTTGACCACCATGTTGCTCCATAGCTAATGCAATTTTGATAAGACACACTTTTTTTGAAAACACCTTGTAAGAGAATGTCTATGATCTAATTTGATGTGTCTGATATTACTAAAATTTCTTCCTGTTTTCTTTTCTGTAGTTTTATCTTTGTAACCAATTTTTTCATAGTTGATGATCACTTCGCTCCCACCGGCACGCCTTTCCTTCCTCCTTACTCTTCAGGTTCCATCATCCATCAGACATTCTCAACGCTCTCCTCCTCTTTCTCTGTTCAGTATCCTGGGGAATCCCAAGCAAGGCTGGCTCTCTTCTTTGATTCTCATTGACTCTTTCCTTGAACTTTAGCAGATGGAAGAGAAAGGAGGAAAGAGAGGGAGCAGGAGCTGGCCACCATGGGGACAGTTTAACACAAAGATGAACCTGTCCTCAGTACTGTCTATCTTTTCTATTTCCCTGGCCAAGTCCGCTTGACCACTCCTGAGAGGTTCTTCACACACCTATTTGTCCTCAAAACTCCAGCTTTCTTGTGTCTTCTCATTCTGTTAATGATCCTTTTCTTAATTGTATCTGAAAAATAGCAACTATCTAAAAAGACTTTCCTATTACTTTAAACCTATCCACTGGTACCCCAATTCTGTACTTTCCTTCATGTTATAGTGGGTCAATCAACTGTCTTCTCATCTATTCACTCTGCATGGAGTTCCATCCCTCTGATCTAAACAAGAACTTTCATTCTACAATTATCCACATTCTCTTGAAGCATCTTTTGTTTCCCCTTTTTAACCTATAGTACCTGCTCCTTAAAAACACTATCTGAGCCCACATCTTTTTGAAGCTGTTTACATTTTTATACTCTGATGAAGAAAATCTTGAAAATGTCTCTATCCACCTATCACATTGTCTTCTCTCTCTTGATTGATCTTATTTGAATAGACTTTTGTTCCAGTCCTGCCAGTGAATTAACTCCAGTCAGAATCATCAATGGCCATCAAGCACTCAGATCTGACAATCAGTTCTCAATCTTCATCTTAACTATCTCATACTGGCTGTGTGCCAAAGAAGTCATTTCCTGTGTCTTGCAGAATACCACATGCGCCTAGTTTTTCTCTCTCACTGATCACTCAATCCTTTGCTGGCTCCTCCTCTTCACCTCTAAATAGTGAAATGTCCCAGGAATCAGTGTCTAGACCTCATCTCAAGGGAATTTCACTAAAACTCATGGTTTTAAAGACCATTTGTACACTGACTTCCAAGTTTCTATTTGTACTCAAACTTCCCTTCTGAATACTAAATTGCCTACTGGACCTCTTTACATTGATGTTCTATAGATTTCTCAACATTAATATCCCCCCAAATGTATTTTTTTTTTGTTTTCTTGTCCAAGGCTGATCCTCCTTAAGTGTTCCTCTTAGAAAATGGTACTGTCATTTGCAAAGTTGCTTGACCTCCACTTGCCCCCTCCAGCCCCCAGTTGAGCTCATTCTTGGCTCCTTTCTCTCTTTAGCACATTAATCTATGGCTTAATTCTGTCACCTCTGTCTTTAAAATATATCCAGAATTCAACCATTATTCAATATTTTTTTTCCCCACCAATGCTTCACATCAGGACCTTTTCTCCAACTTAACTTTTGCAATAGTCTCAACAGTGATCTCTTTTTCCACATTAACTCCTTGCAGTTTGCACGTAGCAAACAGACCATCACTGCTGAGAGGTATGTCAAATCACGTGTCCTTTTCAAAGCCCTCCAGTGGCTTTGCTTCACATGCAGCATAAAGTCTAGTTCCTGCGATGACATGAAGAACCCAAACGATCAGGATGCTGGCCTTTCAGTGGGCTCAGACCATGGGCACTTTCTTTCTGGGTTTTTCCATGGAGGAAGTGTGTTTTCATCTCAGGGCATTTGCCTGTATTTTTTTCCCCCCCTGTAAACATGTCTCCTTCGCTGCCTTCTCAAAGCTCTTTCCTAAGAGACTTCCCCTGGCTATCATAAATAAGGTAGAAATTTACCCATCCCTTTCTGTCATTCCTTATCCCCTTTCATAAAATGCAAAAATATTGCATGTTGACATTTTCCAATATTTGCTTACATTTCTGTTCTTGCCTAATTACCCGGAGCAGAGATTTTCAGTTCACTTGGGCATCTCCTGGCCTGCATGCAGAGGGTCCTCAAGAGGTGATTGTTGAATGAATAGGAGATTTAACAAATAGGTATTATTTCCTGAAAAAATAATTGAAGACAGCATTTTGATCATAGCCGAAGCTAGTAACTCTAATTTTTTTTGTTTCCCTTAGACCTTATTTATTTTTATCCTTTAAACAGCTTTACATTTCTTTCATAGTTCCTCCACAGGATTTTTATGCTCTCGATTTGAGTAGTTAGAATTATACAAACGTCTACCTAACTGTTATAATGGTTACATTTTATTCCTGTGGACTAACATGTAAATTTTCTATTTTTAAATAATCCCCATTGCCTGTTGATTTCTTCCTATTCTCTATTATTTCCATTACTCTAGTGAAAAACAATTCTTCTCCATCCCCTCCTTCTCCTTTGCAGTTATTTTTTCTAAAGGGCTTCTTAATCTACACTAAATTTATTATTACCAATGCCTAGATTTTGGCTAGAGATGTTTGGTTTTTTAAAAAATTATTTTTTTAGGGGCTGGGGCTATAGCTCAGATGGTAGAGTGCTTGCCTCACATGCACAAGGCCCTGGATTCAATCCCCAGTACCACAAAAAAATTTTTAGTTGTAGATGGACACAATACATTGATTTGTTTAGTTTTATTTGGTGCTGGGGATCAAACCCACTGCCTTGTGCGTACTAGGCAAGCGGTCTACCATTGAGCCACAACCTCAGCCCTAAAATGTTTTGTGGGTTTTTTTTCTTTTTTTTAAAATATTTTCTTAGTTGTAGATGGACACAATGTCTTTATTTTATTTCTTTGTACATGGTGCTGAGGATCGAACCCAGGGCCTCACGCATGCAAGGCAAGCGCTCTACCGCTGAGCTACAATCCCAGACCCTGAAATGTGTTTTTAATGTCAAAGATGATTTAAGATATTCATTGATTCATTTATTTAACGAAAAACCAATATCAAAACCACCTAATCTATTATAATACATTTTTTAAAGGACCCACTAGTAATAGTAATATAAATATGTTTTCAAATTCAAGATTAATAGCTAACAGAAATTTAGAATGAAGTCTGGCAATCTGGGAAATATTTCCATGAAAGCCTTGACAGATCCTTAACAAAATCTATACAGAAATATGGCTCTAAAGAACATTTTCTTGTTGTTCCTAAAAGGAAGATTTTGGATTGTGTGAAACTATCTGAACTTTGCTCAAGTGAATATAATTGGGTTCTTTGCTGTTGACCGATTGATTTTGATTTCTTCTTTGCTAACCCACACTATGGGGCCTCACATTAGTGGTACCTAGAAATCCGGAGTGGAACCCACCAAGGCACTGCTTTTGTCTTCTAAAGTAAGCAAGCTGAGAACATTTGGTTTCATATTAGGTTAGGAAGGGCTATTACATTATCTCCTTTTAAGATGAGATAAGCTCAAAAAGTCTATTGAAAAGTACCGGAGCACAGTACGGTGGTGGTAGTGGTGCACGCCTGTAATCCCAGCCGCTCAGGAGGCTGAGGCAGGATGATCATGAGTTCAAAGCCAGCTTCAACAAAAGTGAGGCACTAAGCAACTCAATGAGACCTGTCTCTAAATAAAAAACTACAGAAGAGAGCTGGGGATGTGGCTCAGTGGTTAGGTTCAATCCCCGATACCAAAGGGGGAGGGGATGTAAAGTAAAAACTGAGGGCAGGGGATGTGGCTTGGTAAAGTGCTTGCCTAGTATGCACAAGGCCCTGGGTTCCATACTCAGCACTAAATCAAATAAATGAAATGAACATGAGTGATAAGAGCACCTACTATAGTATTCTATTTTTCTTCAGATACTTTGCTGATTTATTTGGGTATCTATTCCAATATAGATTCTTAATAAATGTTAATGTCATTCTGCTTCTAAATGGTATGCATGCATATGTAACAGTGAATCCCACCATGATGTGGGATAATGCACCAGTAATAAATACGGAGCCAGGTGTGGGGGCGCACGCCTATAATCCCAGCAGCTCAGGGGGCTGAGGCAGGAGGATCACCAGTTCAAAGCTAGACTCAGCAACTTAGCAATACCCTATCTCAAAATTTAAACAATTTTAAAAGTGGGGAAGCTGAGTATCTGGCTCAGTAGCTAAGTGGCCACCACCTGGGTTCAATCCCTGGTACCAAAACAAAAAAAAAAAGAAAAATGTGTGCATTTAAACATATACAATTTTAGTTTTTAGCTTCTATTTATGTCTAGTTCTCCAAAAAAGCTCCTGAAGATATGTGAAAATTAGCTAATGTAATGAGAGTTTACAAACATAAGTTAACGTTTGGCTGTCTTACCACATCTTTTCTAACTGGTCCCTCATGTTCTCAGATTTATCTCATGTCTTTGAAGTTTTTGTTATAAATATGAGAACATTTCAGCAAGCAGTGGCTGTAGAAGAAAGTCTTTTACCTTTGTACAAAATTAAAATTTAGGATATTCAAATATTTAGGATTACTGGAGGAATCTAGCCTAGAACCAAGACTTAGATGAATTGTTTCTGGACTAGGAAAAATATATCCGACTTCCTCCTCTGTTTTTCCCATCTCTGCTATCTTAACCCCTGATCCCAAAATCCACCATCAGTGGGCTTGAACTTCAGCCCCCTGCCAGATTTGTCCTTGCTCCCAAAGTATCCCCACACTGAAGCAACTTGCCCCCACCTTTTCCCTTATCAATGATGGGTGGGTGGGTATTTGGAGGGAGAACCATTTGCTTTGATTACAGCTGCCAGCTGAAATGGACTGGCCTCTCTGTAGTACACTCATGTTTTATTCTACTTTCAGCTTGATGATTGCTAATTCATATGGATTTGTGTTGCGTGGTCTTAAGGTCACTGACCTCTACTCTTTCCCAAAGCTCAACAATGAGAAACGGTGTTCAAAAGATATATCTCAAACTCTGGAGTCCCACAGGATGGGAACAAGTGCTTTGCAATTCCACAGACCAGGGTTGCAATCCTATTTCTGCTGCTTGGGGTTGTGTGGCATAAACCAAGTGGCTTGACACTTCAAGTCAGTGTAGCTCAGGAATGGTTAATGATGGTCTTCTTCACAGCTGTCATGAGGATAATGCTTGCCAAGTGCCTGCATTTGAACATGCTCACTCTTTTGCTGTTGGTCATTGTTATTACTATTGGGTCAAGCCAGACCTGTGAGGAAGTAAGCGTATCGTCTAGCTCCAGGTCCCTGTACCCCAACCCGATTATTTTATTGAACAATGCTGTGGTTGCTATGGTGTGAGATGTCTAACTTCCTCTGAAGGTCAATCTGAGCAGCAACTTTCTAAAACCCACTGTGGCATTTACCGTAAAGACACTGTCAGGAATCTGTTTGTGCCTTTACACGATGTTCCTTTTTATGGGGCTTCAGGAGAATTCAGTGTCTGCTGTGAGTGCCAAGCAGAGTGGTGCTTCTGAGCATTGGGTTTATTTTAAGCTTATGGCCAGTAAATTATATAACTGACCGAGTTTCCCTTTTTGAGTTGGCTGCTAGAAAGCTTAGAGCCAAATTCACGGCTCATTTGTAGGAAGTGTATTGGTTATTATGGGATGCATTTTAAGTCTCATTTCTGCCTCCATTTTGTGCCCCCATCTTTGTGTATCGTTTTCTCCCTTTTAGTCCTCCTCTTATTTCATGCTATTTAAACAATATTTTTTTAAATTTATTCTTACAAACTGCCTTAAATTATTTCTGAAACAAGATGGGGACTAGACAGACAGGTAGGTAGATAGGTTGGTAGAGACAAAATACAGTTTTAAATAATTTCATGTTATAGCTCCTGTATTTAAAAGATGTTTACTTTTCATAACCTGGCGTGGGCAACGTAGAATGAATTTTGCAGTTGGTAGAGTTTCAGACTTTGCAAGAAAAGGAAAGAAAAATGTTCAGGAGAGGGAATACTTTGAAGAGGACAAAGGGTGATTTGGGAAACTGCTAGAAGGAGAACCAGTGAAAGGCAGGAGGATTGGCAGCTCAGGCAAAGTGGAAAGCTGTCCGCTCTATGATCATATGGGTTCATTAATTCACTGTTGTGTACTCTTTCAGAGTCAGCTTGTAAAATGTTTACCTTGCATAGAGAACATAGGACAGTGTTTAAGACCATTGGTTCAGGATTCAGGAAATACTGACTCTACCATTGCCTTAATTTATTAAGTCACAGTGCTTTGTTTCCTCATGGGTAAATTGGAGGCAAAAGCAGAACTTACCTCATGGGATTCACAGCACAGTGTTTCAAATACTCTAGAGACTGGAACTTAGTAGGAGACAGCACCTGTTGCTGGTGTTATTCTTTATCTTTTCTACTAAGAGTTCAAGGGTTTCCAAAGTTGTAAATCATCAGTTTTGCAATATGAATTGCTTAGTGGGGTTTGTGGTCAGGCTGATGTGAATGGCAACCTTTATGACAAGTAAGAATTTTAATAAAACAATATATAGAGTTTATAGGTATGTCATGAAATTCTCAAATCATCAGGTCCATTAAATGGTGAATTCAGAGACAATGTATATTTTTCTTGATCCTTCCAATCAAAGAGGACATCAAAATAACTGCTGTGAAATATTATATCCCATTAGCAGCATAGATTTGTTCATGAAATATTTTAATGCGAATAGTTTGCCTTACCTTTTTCCAGCCAAGAGGCAGTATTTTCTTTGCCTATAGGCAGACTCAGTTTCCTTAGCTTTAATGAGTAAAGGCCAGATATAGTTTCCAGAAAAAATAATATGTCATGGAAGGATTTGAGATATGAATGTTCCTGAACTTTTCCCTCTATTTTCTTCCTTCTCCCACTTCCCATAACCAAGAGCACTTTGCCCTTGTCTGCTCTCTGTCTCTCCTTTCATTGATGTCTAACAATGTTCCACCATTTTGCACTGCCCTGTAGTACAAAACCTAAAGTTGGGTGGAGAGAATTTGGACTCAAGTTGTAGAAGAAAAGGGATAGATTTGTTTTGGCAGGATTTTGTTTTAATTTGGCTCTCCTTGTTCAGAATCTGAGTACTGGGTAATATGGGGAAAATGGAAAGAAAATAAAAGGCAACAGTAATGAAAGCTTGTCCAATAAAAATCTGGGGGTGTATTTTGTCTTGGGAAGTAAGGACAGACTCTCAAGTGCCTTTGGGATATGAGATGATGAGGGAGGAAAGAAAAAGGATTTTTGAGTAAGTGTTGCTGAGGGTGAGAGGATTCTGTTATGATCTTTGAGACTGGCATTGGACTTTAAGTGACTTTTGCTGGAATGCACTTTTGTCCATGTGACTGGGCTATGAGAGAACTGTGATTTGTTAGGGTTACATGGTTTTCTCACAGCCTTTTTTTTTTTTTTTGGTACCGGGGATTGAACTCAGGGGCACTTGACCACTGAGCCACATCCCCAGCTCTATTTTGTGTTTTATGTAGAAACAGTGTCTCACTGAATTGCTTAGCGCCTCACTGTTGCTGAGGCTGGCTTTGAACTCACGATTCTCCTGTCTCAGCCTCCCAAAGTGCTGGGATTACAGGTGTGCCCCACCGCACCCAGCTTCTCACAGTCTTGATGCAGTGTGTGTTGTCTAACTCTGTAACACAGAGTCAAGTGTACTCCGTGAAGTAAGGTCTACTTCAGCTTACCCTTGACGTCTAGCACACCTGATATTTAGTGATTTGCAAATACAGTTCTCCCCTAATTCCACTGCAGGCTGCTATTTTGCTCAGTTCTGCTGCCCTCTGTGTATAGGTGGGGAACAAACCTGCTGCTGCTCTTAAAACTGAGAAGAAATGCTGGAATGTTGGTCAGAACAACAATCAAACATCTCCGTAGATCAAAGAGAACCTAGCTGCCCTGGAGAGAATTAAGGCCAATGAGAAAAAAAAAAGGGTTTCAGTTCTGTAGTTGCTGGAAAAAAACGGAGTGGTGGTTTCAAGTCAAAATGAAAAATGCAGCGCCACATAGAGATTCTGTTCCAGGTCCTAAGGAGAGAAGTGAGGATGGAATCAAGAATGGAGCTGGTCATGGATTGAGCGACAGAAGACTGAACTTGACTGATGGATGGAAAGGTCCAGAAATGAGAGAACGGGAGAACTTTTTTTTTTCTGATTTTCTGTATTTATCTATTTAAATTCCTAAATGTCTCATAGATTCATCCACTTATCTTACCTTCCACCTCCACTCCATGGGTCAAGGTAACATCATCTTTGATGTGGATAACCATAGCTGTTTCTTAGCTTGCTTCCTCTCCAGCTGTCTTCCATCTTGAGTCAACTCTGTTGCCAGTATGTATTTTAAATGATACAAATCTGATCATGCCTCTTGCCTGCCTGAATAGAATCCCACCACTCTTAGTATAAAGATAAAAATCCTCACCTCATCCTCATAATGTAATCATCTGCCTCCCTAACCTCTTGTCTCTCTCCTCACTTGATCCCCCAGCTGCTAAAACAACGTCGCTTCCACTGCAGAGACCTTTGTAGATAATGTTCTTTCTGATAAGAATGACTGCTCTGTTCCTTCCCCTGCCTCCTCTCTCCTACATTTGGTTACCTCTGTGCCCACCCTCCAGACCTCAGCTGCTACAGCATCCCCCTAGAAATGCCTTTCCTGTCTCCTAATTTTGGAAGATGTCTGCCTGCTCATAGCATTCTGTCCTTTCATTCACAGAACTTACCGGTCTGTAATGATACGTTTATGTGATTATTTTTATGATAACGTTGTTACAACATACTATGAAGGAAGAGAGCCAGGAGTGTATGGGCTGCAGTGTCTGAGGGCACAGACCCCTTTCCTGAAAGAATACCCCAAGAAGTCATCTGTCCGAGCAGAGTCATCCCTGGCGGGACACCTTCAGTTCCACTTCCGAAGGCTTCTCTAGATCTGTTTTTCTTTTAGACATTTTAAAATTATATTATATTAACTGATTCATAATAAAAACATGAATTATTCAAAGTAACTTACCATATAAAGTTTTGATACAGGTATGTGCCATGACGTGTTTAAATCAGTTTGAACATGTCTGTCTTCAATAGTTATCATTTCTTTGCTGGTAAAAACATTCAAAATTGCTTCTCTTTGAAAATTATAGTAATTGTCATCCATAATCACCCTCCCGTGCCACAGCACGCTAGAACTTCTTGCATGTAACTTAGTCCCCAGGGGTCTACTTGCCCTTTTCCTCCCTGTGCCCTATTCTTCCAGCCTCCAGTAACCACCCTTCTATTTCAGCTTCTGGGAGATTGACTCTTACCTGGTCATTGTCTTTCTTATTAAAGAGTTTTCTTTTTCAGGAGGAGCACTGTCACCTACTTTGCGTGCACTCTCTTCTGGCTAACAGTAGTGAAAGAGACATTCTCATACTTTATAAGACTTCCCCAAAATAGAGCTCTTGGATTTAAAAAACAAACAAACAAAAAAACCTGTCCTTGACATCCTGTATAGTTTTCATTATTTCTGTTGTTTTTGTCCATTGGTGTCTCATTGCCACTTCTCAATATTTTACTTTTAAGGAACCATGTATTATAATAAAGTAACTAACTGAACAGTTCATTAGGTTTATCATTTAGCCCCATGAACCCAGAAGCTGGTTTTATTGACTTTATTTGATGTGGTTATTTAGTAGGCACTTACTGCAGACAAGTCGTGGAATCTCAAAAAACCTTTCATTTCTTACTGATACTGAACTCTTGGCCAGTATTTTTAGAATAATCTAGAGATTTTTTTTCCTACTTCTTAATAAAACAATGGGTATTTTCTCATTGAAAAACTCCTGTGATTCTGTGAGCCCTGCTAGGTAAGGTCTCAACTTCTCGCTGTGGTGTTGTGGGCACTTGCCGGTCCAGCCCCAGCCCGGACATCTTTCCCTTCCTCTTTGCTTTTCTTCACGCCCCCTGACTGATCCAAGAATCAGTCTTGGATTCTGTGCATGACTCATTCCAGAAATACTTTGAGATACTCTTAAAGCCTGGTTTTCTCTTCTTTAACTTAGGTTAAAGTAAAAGTGACTTAAACAAAATATCAGTTTCTTTTTCATGCTTTTGTCCAAAGATGACCACTACGGGGCTGAGAGGACAGCGCCTCGTCCAAGGGTCTTGGGCCCATTCTGTCTTGTTGCTCCATTGAGTCTCCAGCCATCTTCAAAAGTGGCTGGTCCAGCTGTCATCAGCTGGTCTACACTGAGGCCAGCGAGAAAGGGGAAAGTGTGCAGTAGTCCCACTAAGGGTATGGCTGCGGAGCTGGCACGTGCCATTTCTGTTTCATGACCAGAATATAGTCTCACACCATCCAAGTATGGAACCTGGGATATTTATCTTAGACCAACAACCAGATGCCCATTATTATAGGTAAAATAATGGATAATGAGGGCATGACTAAATATTATATCCTCTATATGTCATTCACGGTGCTAACTGCTAGGAGTATTCCCAGGAATAAGGACTGAATTTAGCAGGGAGAACTAAGTTCAGTTTGAAGACTTTGGGTATATCCTTGTTGTCTGGATATACCATATATATTTAATTCATATACCTTCTTGTGTATTCTATATGAACAAGTATTCTGTACAAACTGTGTGTGATCATCCGTGTTTTTGTGTTTGATGCCCTGTTACCTGCCACTCTTTCTTCCCCTGTTTTCCACTGTATGTAATTGAGCCATCTTGCAGAGGCTAGCTCAGGTTTCCCTGCCTTTGCAGACATTAACATTTCTTCCAGGTTAGGTAGGAGTTGTTTGTTGATGTCTCATTGCTCCTAAACACTGTTCTCCCACTGTCTTTCAAAGAGCCGGGAGGCATAGGTGGACTGTGCTTTGTCCTTTGCTATCCTCACACCTCAGCACAATGCTGAGCAAATAGAAGGTGCTCAATAAAGATTTGCTGGATCCAGTTAGTGCTCGGTATTCTTTCATGGGTCTTGGAATGACAAGGTGGGTGGAATCTCCAATGAACTGGGGAATCTCTCTCCTATTGTGTTTAAAAATATCATGGTTAATGAAAAGTTAAGTGAATTCCAAATGAAATTCAGAATTGAGATACATCATTTCCTTAGTGTTTTCATCTTATTCTAACCTTGGGTTATTTTTTTTTATTCTTTATTTCTATTCAGTTATTCTCTTAAATGTGTGAAGGGGCTTGAAAAAACTTGAATTTTTATCATATGTGTTCTTATATTACCATGTATCTCATTGAAGATTCTTTTAAAAAATTGAATTGAAATCCTGCCTACTAGAAATATATAGTGTATGGTCTAGAAAACATTGAGTTTTCCCCAGGACTTAATTCAAAAGCCAATGGGTAGTATAATTCAGAAATTTTATTTTATCTTTGCTGTAGGTTTCTAACTTAATTATAAAATACTCTTATTTTCTCTCTGTAATCTATTATTTCCCTTTGGGTCTTAAAAAACATGGAGGATTAATATGTGATGAATTTATAGAATTTTCCGACTGTAAATTATGTAAATTACAGAATATTATACTACTGATCATATTACTGATAGACAAAATAACCATTAGGGGCCTCTATTACTTTATCAGTCAAAAAAGAGAACTGAATTAAGGCAGAATTTTTTTTTCTGGCTCTAATAATCTCTAAGAGTAATAATAACAATAATAATACAGAGTTGTTACTTTAAATTGCAGGTTTTCAAGAGAATGCTGGCAAATGTTGAGAATTAACAGACTCTCACATTCCATGGGCCTAAAGAGCAAAATAGTGGTTGATCTTAACCTATTGCATGAGATAATTAATTTGCCTTCTTATGTGACAACAGTATATGAAGAGACTTGGGTGTGGGTGCAGATTTGGATCAATATCTGTAGCACGCTAAAAGGTTATATGAATCATTGCTTTATTAGAATGGTTGATATCATCAAATTAGTAGTTGAATCCCCAGTGCTTTAATGATTCATCGTTTTAGGTGTGACATGTACAGGGTCCTTTAGGAAGAATGTTAAGATCAGCTTTGACTCTGAGAACTACTTTTAGGGAATGATACAATCAAGAGTTTATAAGAAGTATTGACTTGTAAGCTCTCTGGCCCGGAAGGTAGCCTTATTTAGTTTATTGTGTCTAAATCATAGAATGTAATTAATTAATTAGATCTGACTCTGATCAAATTTGCTTACCAGAGTTATGTTTGTTTAACAGGCTTTAGTATTAAAAAAAAAAAAAAAAAAAAAGCATGTGGCAGTGTACACAGAAAAACTGCAGGCGGGGTGCTAGAGCGAGAAAGGTCCTGAGACCACTCCATCAATCCTCCTTATAATTCATGTGAAATACATACTGCAGGACAAAGCATCTGACAAATTGGAGGGTGGATCTATAGTCCTCGGAATCCACAGTGAATTAAAGTCTAGACTGGGTAATTTTTCAGGTAAGGGGAGGAGGGAGAACTAGCAAATCAGATATGCCCAAAATGTTACAGAGGTAACAGGGAATGAAGGATGCTGTTGCCAGTTTGTGCATTGTGAGAAGGCAATCATAGCCGAGCAGCAGCAGGAGCAGCACGTTCTCAGAAGCAGTCACATCAACAGCAGCAGGGGTAGGGTAGCAGCTGTGTACTACAGGGTCACGAAATGCAAGAGTCTCTGATGTTTGAAAATCTCCCGAGTTGAGCATGGCTACTGTGAAAACGTTGCTAAGGAACTCTGATGATTTGGACAGTCATGAGTATGTGTTAGCAATAGTTACTTCAGGAAGAGAGATGCCACTTTTCGTAGATTGCTGCCAATAGGCAACCTCCCCATCCCTGAAGAAGATCATCTCAAAATTACCTGGGCAAGGGGGACAAAAGAGACAAACAGGGAGAACAAAGTTTTGGCACGCCTGCAGGAATGGTGGTTTCTGTAGAAACTACCTAGGAGGCAGAAGCTAAGTGTTGATCAGCTCATGCCTCTTACCTGGGAGTGGAAGGTGGGAAGAAATGGACAGCGGCTGTGACGAGACAAGGCACAGTGCAGCTTGGTGAAGCCACACGCTGACTGCGTTCGGCCCCCTCTTCATGCAGTGCTGCGGGCTGGTACATCGCCGGCGAGTACGGGTGTCCTATGTAAGTTTCTATTGCTGTAGAATCGTGGCTAGGAGCTGAAAATCTATTTGTGTCTGTCTGGTGCATGTTGCCTCTTTCAGATGTTTTAATCCCTGTGCTGAACCAAACAGATGATCGATCCTTTGTACCAGGAGTTTTCAAGGCACCTGAGGTCTAGGAGATTCTGAGATTTTCCCAGAGATGTTATTGTCTATCTTTTGTGCCAGGTTACTTTAATAAGGTTGGGGATTACTTGCACAGGATTTGATTTGGAAAGTCCATTGTCTCAGATAGCTGTATCAGTTCGAACCAGTTGATAGCCTCTTTCACCTAGAGTAGCTCTGTTTTCCTATTTGAATTATGGTATTGGGGGGGGGGGCGGAGAATTCTCGAGATAAATACCAGGGAGTTTGTCAAATTAAAGATAGCCACAGAGGCTAATGTTAAATCGTGTCTCTAACAGCCTCAGAAAAGGAGTAGATGAGAATCATTTGATGGATGAGAGAGCTGTTGCAGTAGCGCCAGCATTTACAACAGCTTTATCATGCTCTGACTATTTCACAGAAATAGCCCTTGTTTCGTGGACCTGCTGTGTTTTTGCAAAATGGCTGTCTGAGTATTAAATTCTATGAGGCAGACTCTCACACGTACTGAAGTATCACTACTTCAGACAATTGGAGGTTAATTGAAATATGCCGTGCTGTACAGTAGCCGACAGGCTCCGGGGAAGCACTGCCTTTATTTTCATACTCCTTTTGCAAGCCAGTCACTTTATTTTCAGGGATTGATGTGAAGGGGAACAGGAGGGCTTATGCAGGCTGGCCAGACTGCAGTGCTGAATTGCTTGACACTGATTTGGGATGCCTGGCTGCAAAACAAATAGAAAATTGACAAAGAGAGCTAATCAATTCTTAAGGATAGAATGGAAAGAAATCTGTGACCTTGCGAAATTGGCCAGCAGAAGAGAGAGATGTGAGACTTCCAGGACAAACAAGGTCAAAATCTGATATTAGCCAAATAATAAAGTTGGAGACTGGGGTTTGGAAGGTGGGGAAGGGAGAATTACACTCCTATTAGATCTTAAAAATGAGATCCAATTTCATTAAATAATTAAAAGCCCCAAAAGCTCATTTGGAGGTTTTTGTAATGGTTATGTATTTGGTGCCATTTGTCTTTTGAATGCAACAGTTGACGTGTCAGGAGTAAATGTAGTACTGAGGTAGCTGGCCAAGATTCTTAAAGACGACATCTGCAGGGACAAATGAGTTTTTTTCCAATAGAAAAAGTAATTGCTTTTTAATAAGATTTGGGAATAAGCACTAAAAACTTTCCAATGTGTAAAATTGTCCACATAAAGACAATCTTAAATTAAAAATAAAAATAACATGAAATTTAAAATTTATATTTTTATGGAATAATGAAAACTAAGTATTCTATAGCTTTATGTATTTTCTTATTCATCATGACAGAAATGGCTACATATGCCTATTGTATAGATTTCTGAGATACGGCCTCAAAGCAACAATTTATACTCTTTTTTATCCTTTTTCTTATATCAAACATGTAACTAAATAGGAGAGAGCATCATCTGCATTATTTGGAATCATGACTGAAAAGTACAGAGATTTGGTTCATCTAATTCTCAAACTTTTTTACTTCATATTTTGGTTAAGGAACCATGAAAAATACAGCAAAAATCCATTTTGAAGATAAGATAAATTCATACACCTTGGTCACTAGAAATAAATTTTCCTTTATTTTAGAGACTTATGTCTTAGGCATTCTAACTAGTAACCCACCTGCTGCTGTTTTGTCCTGTCTTCTCTGGCAGCTTAGCATGTTGCTTTCCATTTTCTTTATTTTCATACTCCTTTTGCAAGCAGTCACTTTATTTTCAGGGAGGGATGTGAAGGGGAGCAGGCCGGCTTATGCAGGCTGGCCCTCCTGTTGGTGAACTTAGAGTCACAGGTGTGTGAAATTGGAAACATTTCATTTCCTTGGAGAAAAAGAACCCACTGTATTTAAATCCATGAGTGAGACCTGATTTCCCTACAGAGCTGTTGGAGATGGAGGCTAATCATTGAGTAACCAGGCCCACAGCAGGACAAAGGGTGGCCCAAACCCCAGTGTGGTGCTGTATCTCAGGATCTTCTCACATCAGACCATCCTGCTGTCCTTTCTCAAATCTGTCGTCCATTTAGGAGGAGGAGGATGTAGATCATAACAGTACTAAATTCCAACATTTGTATACATGTATCTATTGAATATAATTACAGGCAGTATATATTACTTATCAGATTAGATATAATACCTAAATCACACAAAGTACATATACAATCATTGCTACATAACTGCATTTCAGTCAATAGTGTGCCACATGTACAACAGAAGCCCCATGGGATTATGCTAGCGATGTGGTTGTTTTTGTGTAAAAGTGTACCCTGATGTTCCCAGTGACAATCTTGCCTCATGATGCAGTTCTCAGTTATCCCTGTTGCTAAGTGCTGCATACCTCTGTGTGTATATCTCAACCCTCCATCAGTTCTTTTACCTTGTTTTTAGTATGACAGCTTTCTTAAGAATTCCTCCTACTCTAACATTCTTTCAGAAAGATATGTGGGTTTTAAAGTAAGTCATATGCATATGCCATAGTTGTTCATTTCTAGGTTTTTACTTTTCAAAGTCTGTGTTTTGTTAGGCTCCCTTTCCTATTCTGTGCAAGGTTACTTTCCTATTCAAAAATTGTTCTGTGAGTAGTGGGCCCTGCCTGCAGGCTGGAGCCCCTCTTTCTCCATATGACTCCATACATAAGACTCTTTTCAAAAATGATTTTTGAGATCTAGTCTTTATTGTTTTGTTTACATTTTGTAATTATTCTTTTAGAACCTTTCTTTATATCTTAGAAATAATTCCCATATTTATGTAAACATCTTAGAGTATTTTAAATGACATGAAAATTCATCAGCTGAATAATTACATTAAAAGAGTAAATAAATGTGGCAAACTGTGTGTCTGTGTAAAACACTTCTAAAGTTCTGACATTTTAATGCTTTGGAGAGAGGAGACGGGAACTCTTTTTGCTAAACTTTTTATTGAAGTACAGTTGGTTCTTCATATCCACGGGGTCTACATATGTGGATTCAACCAAATGTGTATCAAAAATATTTGGAAAAAATCATATCTGTAGGGCTAGGGCTGTAGCTCAGTGGTTGAGCGCTTGCCTAGCATGCGTGAGGCACTGGGTTTGATCCTCAGCACTACATAAACAAAGAAAATAAAGGTATAAAAAATACAACATAGCTGGGCGTGGTGGCTCACGCTTGTAATCCCAGCACTTTGGGAGGCTGAGATAGGAGAATTGCGAGTTCAAAGCCAGCCTTCAGCAACGGCGAGGCTGCTAAGCAACTCAGTGAGACCTCGTCTCTACATAAAACACAAAATAGGGCTGGGGATGTGACTCAGTGGTTGAGTACCCCTGAGTTCAATCCCTGGTACCAAAAAAAAAATTATCTGTAGCGAACATGCACAGACTTTTTCTTCCCTGAAAAAGGTAACATGTACATAGCATTTACAATTTTAGATGTTAAATCAGCTAGAGATGGTTTAAAGAATATGGGTGGTTTGCATAGGTTATATGCAAATACTGCATTTTATATAAATTTTGGTATCTATGAGGGAGCCTATAAGCAATCCCCTGTGGATACTGACAGGTGACTGTACAGGTTGACGATTCCTCATGTGAAACACTTGGGACCAGAAGGGTTTCCAATTCTTGACTTCTTTGGATTTGGGAATATTTAAATAGACCACCAGTTGAGCATCCCTGATATGAAAATCCCCAAATCTGAAATGCTTCAAAATCCAAAATGTTTTGGGTGTTGAGTCAAAAGATCAGGGAAGCTCAGCCTATACTACATACATGTGGAAAAATAAGAGCAGAAATTTTAAGTATTGAACTTGAGGAGTGTTCACAAAGTGAACTCCTGTGTGATCAAGAAAACAAATATTAACAGCATACTTATCCTCCCTTAAAACTACAGCCTTATTCTCCCCATCAGGGTACTCATTCATCTGACCTTTAGCATCATAAATTAATTCCTTCTATTTCTAAATTTTATACGAATAGACTCATGCAGAGCCCACTTTTTGCCCACCTTCTGTCACTCATATTTTTATTTATACAATTCTGTGGTTGCACATGGTTATAGTTGTTGCTTTCTCATTCTTATGGCTGTATAAGTGTTTGCCATTATGTGACTAAACCATAATTCATCCATTCTACTGTGATGGCCATTTGCATAGTTTCCAGTTTGGAGCTATTGTAATACTGCTGCTGTGAAGAGTCATGACATGAATTACTAGGGATGCTTTTCTGTATAATGTGAACATAGGATTGAAGTTGCCAAGTCCTAGGATACAGTATACATATATTCAGTTTAAGTAGATACTAGTAAACAGCTTTCCAATCTGTTCAGTTAATATACATCCCTATCAGCTGTACCTCTTTGGACTTGTTACTATCTTCTGCATTTTTTTTCTGGACAGGTGTGTAGAAGCATCCCATTGTGGCATCACTTGGCATTTCCCCGCTAATTAAGGAAGTCAACCATCTTTTCAAATGTTTATTGACCAGTTGGCTATCTTCCTTTGTGATGTACCTGTTAAAGCCTCTTCTTTTTCTATTAGGTTATTTGTCTTTTGAGGCAATGATGTTCAAAATAAGAACTGACAAGGGGAAAGGTAACTTGTGATTAAAATAATAAAATGATGAAGGACCAAAGTGATATATACAGAGATATAATTAGAATGTGGAATCAGACTTGATCCAGGTTTGAGTCTTGATGGTGTCATTTATTGACTGTGTACGAGTGGGAAGTTCTTTTCTCTTTTTCAGCCTGATCCTGATTCTGTGTAATCAGGTTAATAGTAAAACTTGGAAGGTTTATTTTGAGAGCAAGAATGAAATAGTTTGTCAGCACCTCTGTATTGCCTGATGCATATATTCTCATGAAACCATGAGACAGAGGAGCTACAATAAGGAAACTAATCAGGATGGAAGAAAGGGATGTAATTGCTCATCACTTTGTTGTTCTCTGTGTTGGTTGCTTAATACTAGTAATCTTGAAAAGCTTTGATAAATGAGTTAGATAATGAGAAGTAAATGAGTCTATAAATGTATTCCTAATCTTTCATAACTTCCCACTTTCCTTAATGTGGGATCAGTTTTGAACTTTTAGAGCATTTAAATGTAGCGAGAGCACCAAATATTACTTCAGCACAGAGAGCCTAAGCAGTTCAGTTTCCAGTTTTCATTAGCACAATTTCCTGATGCATATTCATAGTCTTTTGTAAACTCTCAAAAGAGTTTTTGCCCACTGTGTCACTTGGCATTAAAGCAAACTTGAAACGGAGTCAAGGCATGTGATAATATCATGATGCTTATAGAAAAGAAACCTTCAAATCAGGAAAATTAACTATTGTCAAAGGCCACAGAGGCTGTGATAAGGATCAAGCTGAGATTCAAATTGAAACTTAATCTTATTCCATGTACAATGTTTTGTTCTTCTTGCTGGGAATGTATTCCTATGTTTAAATAATTGGATTATAATTAAATTTAATTAACATGAAAATTTTGTAGTACTTCTATGTATAGAAATCAATTATCATTGAACTTAAATACTGAAATGCCAGTTGTTTGAGATTTCTGGTTAGTAGAATTGCAGCTAATATATGTTTTGAATTAGTTTCACTCATAAGTCATACTTTTTCCAAATGATAAAACTGTATATTCATATACTTTAAATAACTGATTTTTCTAGATACACCTTCAAATGTCCTTAAGAGTGATATTTGATCTTTAAGACCAGTGTTTTTACAAGTCAAATTCATATATAAGAGGTTGTTGATTCTTCGGATTGAGAATTGCATGAGTTTTTAGTAGCATTTAACTTTGGCTATATTAAGAGTTTTAATATGACCCTTCAGATTTTCTAGGTACCCTAAGAGCCTACTTTGTTGTTGTTAAAATAATTTTTTGTGGTTGTAGATGTACAGCATGACTTTATTTATGTTTTTATGTGGTGTGAAAGATAAAATCCAGTACCTCACAGATGCTAGGCAAGCACTCTCACTGAGCTATAGCCTCAGCGCCCCCCCACCCTAATTCATAATTACCTCTCTAGGAGGTGAGAAAGTCCTTAAGAAGATATGTGCCTACTTCAGAGCAGTACACCTCAGCTTCAGAAATATCAAACCTGAGTATTTAAATATTGTATAATAGAAATACTAAATAATTTTTTCCAGAGCTTTGAGTTTTGCTTTAGGTTTAAGCTTTCCTATACAATAATATTTTATGACTAGAGAATGAGGTAGATGAACATTCCTATAAACATCAAGAAGCACAGAGTGGAGAGATGAAATCAAGTCAGCCCCTGGCGACCACTGGGCATGTGTAGGGAATGAGCTTGGTGATGAATTTACAGGACATAGGAGCCTCTGGTTGCCCACTGCCTTCTCAGGACATCCCATTGCTGTCCCCTCCCTGGGAGGTTCCATATGTGAATGACAATAGACCCTGGAACAGAGACCTAGACTTTGCATAGTGGAGACCACTGGGCAGGCTACTCCATCCCTCTATGCCTAGATTTCCTTTCATGTGAAATGAGGACTATTCATAATAGACTTACAGATTTTCTGTGAATATTACTGTGTTCAGCTATGAAAATACTTGGCGCATAATGAATACTTATGAACTATCTTATCATTATTCCCATGCATCTCTGCATCACAGCACTACTCCTGTGCTGAGTAACAGGAATCACTTTTAGAAGGATGCATTCGTCATTTTAAAGAAAGCTTTTGTGGGCTGGCGACGTAGCTCAGTGCTATGTTCAGGTCAAGGCCCTGAGTTCAATTCCCAGCACTGCCTAAAAAATAAAAAAGAAAGCTTTTGTAAAGTTCATTGAATTATGCAGAGTGCAGTAGTCGTCATCTGTTTCTTCATGAAGCAATTACTGAGCACCTGCTTTTTGCCCAGGGCTACTCTGCACATTAGAAGTACAGAGAATAATTAGATTTCTCATCTCTGTTCTTGGAGGAGTCTAGTCTAGTGGCAGAGACATAAGAGTTTATGGAACATTAAAATGTTTTAACACAACAGAATTATCCGACAGTAGGAGGAAATAGTGTACCACCTATTGTAGTAAATACTATACAGGCATTAAAGAGAAAAAGCTAGATTTGTACACTCTGACATAGAAGAAAATACAAAGTCTAACATGTTATGTAAGAATCAAGGTGAAGAATGATGTATGTAATGTATTCTACATGTGTTTGTCTATTGGCATTTGCATAAGAGAAGATCTAGAAGTATATATCAGTATGTGGATAGCTCACGGAAACAGAATTATGAAAGAATTGGTGGGATTTTAATTTTGTATCACTAGATATTTCATAGGAAGTATAGTTTTTTTGTAATTTTATTTTGGTCATATTTAGTGTATTGATTGTATTTAATTGTTAAATATAATATCTTAATATAATTTAATATATTAAATATAATTAATATAATCTAATAAATATTAACATTAAATATTGACTATTAAATGCCTTAATTTATTCCTTCCCCTTTTCCAGAAAGGCTTATCAAATATAAGTTTGTATGTATAAATTTGTATACTATACATAAATTTTATCATTCATATTAATGTTATAGAATTAAACTACCTACCCTAGCACATTAGAAAACACTTGACTAGAAACACATTGAGTGAAACGAACCCATTGGGGAATCTGTTGATTGAGAAATTGGCATGTGTATTCAAAATAAAGAAGAGCAAGGTCTGGCTTATTCTGTAGTCCATCCTTCATGGGGTGTTAGATGCAAAGTGATGCAAAACTCACAGTTAAGTGAGTCAGGGTCCAGTCCCATGCTTTGCCTTGCTCAGAACCTGTTCCACGAAGCACGACCCCGTCCTGTTTGTTTGCACTCTGACATGCCTTTGTTTTTATATTTCCTGAGTAAATGAAGGAGAAGAACAGGATTAGAGGAGTATAGGAGATCTGAGCAGGTGGGTGACTTGATTGCTAGAGTTCCATGGATTGATGCTGCCCACTGAGTCATCTTCCTTTGCTGAAGACACGCAAGTCAACATGGTCCCGTAGTCATGTCTGCTGGCTGTGGCTCCCTCCCACTGTCCTGAAGACCATTCCCTTCCCTTCTGTGTTACCATCTTCTCCTGTTTCTGTAGTTCTCTTCCTACTCCTTCCCATCTACATTCAATATCTTCCTTTTCCTGTCTGTCCTGGCATTTCTTCAGGTGGCCGTAAGTCTGTCTTCAGCTCTGGAAAAGCTGATGAATGTGCACACACATTTGAGGAATGCTTGGAAGAAGGAAAACTTGGAAAAATAGTCTTACAGGAAATGGAAGGAGAAATTAAAGGAAAGCTATTCTGTGTAAAAGCTGATGGCTACTAGACCTATATATCCAGCTCAGATCTTTCTTCCACATTTCAGACCCATTTGAACACCTACAGGTGTGTGAACATTTTTGTCTGGAAACTTCTCAGGTCAGCACACATGGCTATTGCAAGACGGAGCTCAATTCTCGTGGTCTCTTCTCCCACCAGTATTACTATCTGCTTCTACCTGACTGTTCTGGTTAAATATTATCAGTTTTCCTTGTTCAAGCCAGAAATGTCCCTCGTTGCCCCTCCCCTTTACTTCAGATCTGATGAAAGTAGAACAGAACTCTGGAATGTGTTCTCTGTTTTAACCCTAGCATGGGACTCAGTTATTTCCTTCCCAAGTTACCACAGCAACCCCCTTACTAGTATCCTCACGTCTTAGTCTTCGTTCTTCCACAATCCATTCTCCACTGTGAATGTAGCTGCTACTGAGATTTTTCTCAAATGCAGTCATGTTTTGCTTAAAACCCTCAGTTGATTGCCATTTCCTGAGACTATAAGTACACTCCCCCACATGCTACAAAACTGTTCCTGATCAAGCATCTTTTGCCCTATCACTTTCTCAGTTTCCAGTGGCATTGAATGTCACACTGTTTCCCCACATCTAGGGCCTTTTTTTTTTTTTTTTTGCCTATGTACCTCTATAGAGGCTATTGCTCAAAATTGGTTAGTTCTTTGCCTCTTTCCTGAAAGAGCACTCACTAGCTGGGCCCAGTGGCACACACCTGTAATCCCTATGACTCAGGAGTCTGAGATAGGAGGATCAATCACAAGTTTGAGGCCAGCCTCAGCAACTTAGTGAAACTGTCTCAGAATTACAAAATAAAAAGGAATGGGGATATAGCTCATTAGTAAAGCACCCCTAGGTTAAATCCCTAGTTTAAAAAAACAAAACAAAACAAAACTCAGATTGTACCATGTCCTTTTCATACTTCTCCCTTTGATTATCTTCTCTCTTTGAATCCATTGCTTTTTCATTGTTATATCCTGTTGCCCTGTAAGAACATCTGGCCTGTGATAGACTCTCAAGGCTTCTTGAGTAAATATAAAGCTAAAGCTAGAGAAATATTATCAAATTCTTATTTTTCCACAAGCAACTTTACATTCCCACTTTTTATGATTTAAAAAAAATTTCATTTTATATATAGACACAATTCACTTTATACTTGTGTGTATAAATACATAGACAACTTGCTGATAGTATAGAGTTAGGTTCCTGCGTCTTGTCAACATGTATAAAGTAGAAAAGAAATTTTGCTAGAGTTTGAAACTCCGTAATCAGTTCATTCTGTTAGGCTCTTTTTACTGCTCAGATTGTAGTTTGTGTATTTCTTTTAAAGATTCAAAGCAAAAACCAGTTTATTTACCCATAACAAGAGACTATTCAAGTACAGAATGGATCTTGGTTCTGATTTGAATGATGAAATTCACTCAAAACCACAAACTAACTTTATTTAAAAACAGTGGTTACAAAGTAGATAAACATGTTTAAAAACAGAACCACATTTTGAAGGATCTCTAAGCATAGCCATTTAAAAACAAAAACACTGCTAGATTATTTATATAATGTCTTGAGTTAAAGGCTTTAACAGCTACATATATTAAAAGCTGCCCTAACGTCTTTACCCCTTATACAACAGGCAGCTCGGGTTTTGAATGTCATTCATCACCGCACCCCCAGCCCACCCGCTCATCCAAGCTCAAGCAGATAGCAGCCTTCTGTGTTTTTGGTTTAGAGCCTTCAATTGCAGGATGACCTTTCTGCTGAATAGACCTGCTTCCATTGAGCTGGACTCTTGTGTTTGTTCTTTCTTGGTCTTACATTGGGATGACTGTCGGTTCTCTTCAGTCTGAATCATCACAAGTAGCTTCACTTTTTGTTTATTCCTTCTTGCACTTTGGTGATGTGCCTGTTGGCATTCTGCTCCCCACTACCAAAGGAATAAATAATTTATGTCATCTACTTGGATTTCCAGAAAACAAACTTGAATAGAGAGTGAGGGACAAAGCAATGTCTCTGTGCACTGGCGGAGGCCCTGGGCCTCTTGCAGATTCCACCTCTTTGCAGTTTTTTCTGTCTTCCTCTTATGTTTTCTCCCCTTCTCATTAATGGTCTCGGGGAGTCTGTGAAACTTGCCCACATCCCTCACTGGCTGCTCTACCCTGGTGTCATTGCTAGATGAGTCATCTTTTTTTCCTTTGGGGCCAATCGATGGTAAAATGAAGTGACAGTTATTCAGCCGGGTGGACTGCAGTCTCTTGATGAGTGGGACACAGTCTCATTAGGAAGAGAGACTTAATGATTTTCAAGGGTTGTAGTTAAGGAAGACAGAGCAGGATGTTGGGGAGGGATAGTTTAAAAATCACCTAATTGGTGCTCGCTTGGGAAGCATGTTTACTAAAATTGGAATGATACAGAGAACATTAGCATGGCCCCTGAGCAAGTATAACACACAAATTCATGAAGCATTCTGTATTTCTTTAAATTTTTTGGTTGTTAATAGACCTTTATTTTTAATTAATTTATTAATATGTGGTGCTGAGAATCGAACCCAGTGCCTCACACACGCTAGGCAAGCGCTCTACCACTGAGACACAACCCCAGCCCACATTCTGTATTTTTATCGCTGATGGTCAGTTATAAAATTTTTTTAAAAAATCAAATTGGAAGATCTGGAATTTCCTCTTCCCTCTCCCCCTCTAAACATGCCTCTAAAATCATAATTGCTCTCTAAAACTTTCTGGAGGTTAGTTAAGATAAGGATATTTAGAATCCAAATCTCAGGGATGCTTTCTGATCACTTCATTTTAAATAATCTGTTTGATTTTCATGCACAATCTTGTTTAAGGTTCCCTGGCTGTTAGAGTGCTGAGTGAACCAAAGGAAATGTGAAATTTGGGATCAGAGCAGCTCTGAGAATCTGGGTATCCCCGTGGCTTAGCTCTTCGGAGTCCTTCCTTTCAGGCAAGTCAGTCTACCTCGGGTCAACTTGGGTCAGGTTACTGAAGGTCCGTAGTCTTGGGAGAGAGGATCAGGGTAGCGCAGTTTCTCATCAACCCTGTGCATGCTAGAGGAGAATTTCCCAATGTAAAATCAAGTGTTCTTTCCAGAAAGAAAGGGAAATGGACCCTAGGCAGACCCACACTACTGGTGTTCTTTGTATATATACATAGAACATGATAGGATTTTAAAAAATGAAGCATGCACTTCTGTCATGAAAGGTTAGAAATTAAAGCATTAACATAATTCATTGTAGCAATTCTGATGTTTTTCCAGTTATCTAAATGGGGATTGGGAAAGATGTAGCTGATCATGATGGAGTTTGTAGGAAGGAATCCAGAGATGCTTTTCCAATGGGATCGATGTCTGGTGAAAACTTAAAAGGTTTCAATATTTGAACCAACTCATTAAATGACATTATGGATTTTATTCCGATGGTTCATAAGTGGTTGTGAGTCATTCAATTATGGCATTAAAAATATACAGAATTACTTAAGCAACCTTTTAAAGAGACTATTGATAAAAGAGCCCAAATACCACATACTCCTTAATTCCTTTCAAGGGACAACTGTGGTTGCTAGTTGCAGTTCCTACCGTTTGTGTCTCTTGGTGGGAACAATGGCACTGAGCAGGTACAGTTTTGGGGAATGTCTAGAGTGAAAGATACAATTGGATATTTCATATTTTCATAAAATCTCTCTCGGGGTCCTTCCATCCTCCAACTATAAAATCATTGTAGATGCCGTGGAAAGAAATCTGCTGTCCTATGTGTGGTGGTGTGTCATGGGCCAGGCTCCAAAGCCTACTGGCAACTTTCTTTAGACCAAGGTTAATTTGACTCAAATACATTGACCTGCCTGCTTTATTCTGATGAAGGTAAATTTCAGTCTTAGACAGAAGAGACAGAAAGCACCCAAGTATGAAAAGAAACAAGATTTTACAAATTGCTTCAAAATATGGCTATGAGCAAACCTCCCACCTTTTTTTTAACTGAAAGAGTACTGAAAATTCCTCAAAAGGTGATGTAATCACCAGCAAAAAGTTTCCTCATTCCAGTCTATTAGGTCTGCATCTCAGATCTCATAAGGCAGCAATACTGATTATGCCCCAGGACTGATAATCTTATATATAAGGGCTCTAAAGCAAGTTTTGCCTATGAATTTTTGTCTGAAAATGAGTGATGAAAGGGTCAGCTTCCCTCCTTCAGGGTCACAAATATTTTAAAAGAGAAATCTATATATTTTTTTGTTCCTCCTACAGTACATACTTCCACTTTATTTAAAGTCTTGTGATTTTAAAAGTTTTATTCTTTTAAAGAATGCTTGGTCAATCCCCACAAAGCAACCAATTTCATAGAATTTTTTTTTCTGAACTATAGTTATGATGTACTCATTACCATTTAAAGATAATAGAATTCTCATTTCTGAAGACCAAACAGCACTGAAATTTTTGAAATGAATCTCCACTTCAAAGGGCAAGGTCATCATTGCTGGAGGGAACTTACTGATTGTTCATGTTTTTCCTGTATGATTTATTGCACTGTTTTTTCCGTCAAACAGCACTCTTGAGCCATGATTGGCAGTACAATCTGATCAAAGAATACACTTTTAAAAGACACTGATTTGGGTTCATTCATCTCACTGCTCCATGAAAAAATGAGATGACAAGATGGCTTTTTTCTGAGTTGATTGGATGCCCCTTGTTTACCCTACCTTCTTAAGCCCTTGATGAGACATGCACTTCTTGTGGCATTTTATACAGTCATTAAGTCAGCCAGGATTTCACTCTGACAGTTCTGCATTACTACTAGGAGAAAACCACAGTACCTCAGAGTAGCTACAGTTTCATCTATGATTAGATTTCAGGCTAAAGGCATGTGCTAGCTGCCAGACCTCTGATGGGTCATATATAAGTACAGATGTGCCATCTAAATACTAGCTTTCCAAATTCATTTCCCAACATTATCCTGAGAATGCCAGATTTCTTTCATGAAGGAACAAGGTTACCTTAGTAGGAGGAGAATAGTTACAAAAGATGACCAACCAACCTGTTCTTCAATACCAGCTTCTAGGAGTTGATGGAAGGATATTCAGAAAGAATTATTCTCATGTGAAATGATTGGGCACATGAAGAAAATATAATGCTTGTATTCTTCCATATAGCTCATCAAGGTTTTAAATTTTTCTTCATTTTAAATAATGACTCTGCCCTTTGGAAAGCATAGATTAACCCAATAAATGTTTTGTTAATGGTTTTTCAAATAATCATGCAGACCAATGAAACCCAAGCTTTTAAATTTCAGAGTAGAGCTTTGTCATCCATTTTTATTGGTTATATGAACCGAATTTCTCTGGTCTTAAAATATGTGACTTTATTGCAATCAGAATGGTGAAACTTCATTCAGATTATTTGAGGGACTTGTGATTCAACTTTTTTTTTTGTTCATGGCCACTCTTTCATACATTTCAATAAGTCAATCACAGATTTTATAGGGATCTCAAATAATGGCCAGTCAAACACAAAACATCGTGTACCATGCATTGTTTTCAGCTTCACATAGCAAACTAATAGAACCATTGCAAGCCTGGGACAAAAAAAAAAAAGCCCCAGTGATTTCAAGCAATTTCGTAACTTAGAGTGAAACTAATGTAAGCAATAAAAAGAAGTGAATGATTGTGTCAATCTTATTAAAAATGTCAATCATATACTTAGCAGCCTACAGCCGTCTGTCAGTCTAATGCAAAATCACTGTCAGAGGGAAGTAGGAACTACATGAACAGCACGCCACCCCACCCTTAACAGGCACCCAGTATGAATTGGCTTGGGTTAGGCACCTTGGCTTAGGAATTTGAGTGGGGAATTCACAGAATCAGCAGGGGGAGCTCCTGCTGAAAGATCAGCACGTGTGAGGGTTGGGTTCATCATGGAGAGTCACTATAAGCC
This sequence comes from Geosciurus inauris, assembly GCA_004024805.1. Lineage (NCBI taxonomy): Eukaryota > Metazoa > Chordata > Mammalia > Rodentia > Sciuridae > Geosciurus > Geosciurus inauris. Next base: position 331,310 of record PVHX01000225.1, read on the forward strand.
CAAATTTTCAGCAATAATATGTAATAAATGACGTGATAGAGTGTGTGTGTATACACAGGAAAGGAGGAGTCATCAGAGTGGCTCAGAGTGCAGGAAGCAGGAGCCATGGCCTGCAAAGACAATACTCTTTATTACATAGCACACTGGGGTAATAGCAGAGCATAAGCCTGTGGATCAGAATCTGTCCCTGGCCTTTCCAAAGACTGATTGTCCAACTTTTCTGAGTTTGCACAAGAGTAGCCTTTAAATAAAGCCCTCTCAATTGAAGGGCCTTCAGTGATCTCTATTCTGTTCAACTGAATTCTAATAAAATGTCCCAAATTCTAATAAAACAAGGAGAAAAGATGATCAACTGAGGAGGTATGAGGGAATGCCAAATGCTTGCATAAATTTAAATATGAGTTGGTAAATCAATATGTTTGACATGAAATGCATATGCAGAGTTCGTAAATCAAGAATAATTAAAACAATATCTGAATTATAAATCAAGACAGACTTAATTTTTAGCTTAATGATGTTTGTTTATTCATTTAATCAATATTTAGCAGATACCTGACACACTGCTGTTCTGGAGGATACAAAGATGAATAAAATAATCCCTTCCCTCAAACTAATAATGTAATAGCTAGAACAGTGTCTCTTTTGCTATTTACTTAAAAATATATATTATTGCCTTTGAATCTTGAGTTAAACAGCTTCACTTCAGCAGATTATGGGAACTTGAGAACCACTTTCCTCTAACCAGCTACAACATAATGTGATTGTTTACACATAAAATTTTGACTTAAATCTTGGATTGAAGTGAGTAACCTTGGAACTACCTGGAAATTGATATTTTCAGGCTAATATATAAAGATTTGTTTACCAACAAGCCTAATTAAAAGGGAAAGGTTAATATTGCTGTTACTATACAGATTCATTTAAAGACTAAACATAATTGCTGTACATATATTACGTCCAAAAAGATAGAAAATATGGTTTAAGACTTGGTGTGAAAAATAAGGAGCTTTCCTTGTCAAGATCATAAATCTACATTAACGTGAAGAGAGGTCTCAAGGAAGATTCTTTGGTTATCATAGACCATTGAGTTTGGATGGGGAAAGACAGGCAAAGTCAAGTTCTCAGGTATCCCCAAGGCAAATAAATAAGGGGATGGGAAAAGTCCCAGTGTTAGGATCTATAGAGAGAAGGACAAGAAAATGAACCATAAATATAGCAATCCTAAATTTTCTATTTTTACTCATTAAACCTTGATTTATTTACACAAAAATTTTATTTATAATAAAATAAATGGAGATAGAAAAATGGTTAAGACAACCAAAGATAGCCATTCTACTTTTCAGAACATATTTTGGGTTCATTGTTGAAAATAGTTTTTTTCCCCCATCTCTAGTAAATTGTGGTTAAAATTGAGGATGTGAGGAATCTTATGAATCTTCATTATATACATTCCTTCATGCCTTTCTTATCAAGGACATTTTAATTTAGCTGGTTAGCCAAAGCAGATCTGAAAGGATCTTGTCTTTTTTGAAAGCTGTCCCAGAACTGGTGAAACAAATGATTCCATTCTTCCTGGAAAAAGTTCAGAGAGCCCCTCCCTCCCTGACCGCCCCACCTGCTTCCTGCCCACCTGCCCAGTGTTCACTGTCAAAGCCAGAAAATGCCTTTGTGACTATTATTAAGAATGACACATCATTGTTGAAGACTCCCTCCAGAGAGACAGGCTGTGGTTAGACCCTTGCTTAAGAAACGTTATTTTATGACATTATCCATGTCCTTGTCCTCTCTGGGTTCTGTCACTGCAGCATGTTCTACTGGGATGTGTCTTTGAAGTTCATTTGGCAGGCATTTGCATTATTTCAGCCAGCAACTTTTGTATATAATGTGTCTTAGTAGTGAACACTAAAATGATGAATATGCTTCTTGCCCTTGAGGAGTTTATAATCCAACAAGGGTCAGCATTTAGTGGATAAATCACCATCAGATAAATTATCATAAGAAGTGCCATGACCTATTGACAGAATTTTAGGTCATCTATTGGAAGTGCTCAGACCTCTTCAAAGTCATTGGTACTAATATCCCTGGCTTGAGTTGAACAAAACAATTTCCTGTCCAAGAGAACAAATTCTGACAGCTGTTTCAAATCATCAGAGGTAGATTTTTAATAACCTGCCTGTTTCAGTAGTCCTTTCAACTGATTTCATCAATTTTTCTCTTATATTCATCAAAAAATCAGAAAACCAATATATGCATTGTTAATTAGCCTCATTCAAAAGTGTGTATACACATGGTTTGGTTTTGAATAGACCTGATTCTATTTTAAATCATTAATACTGTGTTTTACCATAATTGGCACGTCTTTGTTTGGATTATTGTACAAGTTTGTTACAGTAGGAATCATGATAATGAGGTGTGGGCATGAACAGAGTGCTGACTATGTGCCAGGCATATACCCTCAGTACCTTACATAGACGCATGTAATTCTTATGAGTGCTGTAAAACAAAACAAATTTTTATTTTGTAGATTGTAGTGGAGGCACAGAGGGCCTATGTCCAACATTGTATAACTTATAAATGCCAGAGGCAGAATTCGAATCTGATGAGTTTGGTTTAAAGCTTACTATTTAATTCATTCCTCTGCTACTAAGGGCTCCTCTGTGCATTTTAGAAAAAGATACTCTTTGGACAAATTAGAAAAATGCACTCCACTGGGAAGATGAAGCCTTTTATGTTTCACTTCTAATTCATCCTGTGACCAAGGCCTTTGTGCATTGCACAGGACACATGGCGGCCCACTCTGTACTGCCTCCATTACCCATGATTACTATTACAAATCTCAAGTAATTTTTCCATGCATGATTTTGAGTCTGGCTTCAGCTATATGAAGTAAACATGAAAGTTAATTACCTCACCCTTACAAATGAGAAGTCTAAGACTCAAATGAGTTTGTGTTGATCACAAAATAAGCATATCATAGAAACCAAGCAAGATCCAGCAGCAGGCGAGATCCTGGGTCCTCAGACACTGTTTACTATGCCACCTGCTTTATGCATGATTTCATTGTGTTCCCAAAAACTTCCTGGAGTAGGGGGTCTCTATATGAAGATAAAGAGATTCAGTAAAGTACCCTAGTTTCCATATTTTGTAAGTAGAAGAGTCTGAATTTAACCTTGGTCTGGCTCCAAATTTATGTTGCTTCTGCCATGCTTGCTCAACTGGGTTATAATAGATTCTTAGGTACAGACACATCAATACTAAGTAACACTCATTTGTATTAAACAAATGGAGATTAGGATAAAACATTACATAGATGGATGAAATTTCCTAGGGATGATACTACTTGCTTTTTTAATAGGTTAGAAAACAAAGAGGTAACATTCTAAAGAGTAAGAACCACTTAGTTACTGGGCACCTGCTAATTGAGCACTTGTTCAATGCTCTGCAGCCATTTAGGTGCTCTGTGAGAAACAATACTGAAAGTCAAGCCACTAGCCCTCAAAGGGATCACTGTGTAATTAGCAAGATCACCAACAGGCCTGAATGTGAAAACCAGCTACTTACTAATCTCCAAGGATTTCTTTCAGTAGGGACTCAGTTCATTGAATTTGCAGAAGAAATACTCACAGATTGGGAACATCTACTTTATTCTCTCCACTGATTGGTGGTGTGCTGCTTACTGTTGGGTGCATCTATTAATTATAGACCTTGTTCCCTGAAAACAAAGCTGAAAATGAGGGTTTAGTGCAGGCAGTTTATTAGAGGGAGTTCCTGGGAGACAGGGAAGGAAGACGAGCCAATATAAAGGAACATTATCAAGGCTGTAGGCAAAGGGGACTGGATTCCACCTGTCTGCCCCGCCACCCCCATCCCCAGAAGAATACGAGAACCTCCCCCAATTGTCCACATTAGAGATGGCCAGTGAAAACATTCACCAGCTCCTGCCCACTGTTGACTGAGAGTTGGGTCTAGTGACTGTAACTCCTCTACACTTTTGGGCTTGCTGGTGGGCTGAGTCCATATTTGCAAGCCCTGAGGCCCTGGAGAAGAGTGTGAGGAACTATATGGCTGGCTTGAAATATTATACAGAGGTTACTGCAGCATTGGCTGAAGTCAGAGGTGCGTTCAGATAGTGAGATGCAGAGCAACAGAGGTGTGGGCTTCAGACCTGTTACAAGTCCTCGGTGGGTGGCTACCCTGGACAGTTGAGTGTGTCATAACTGAAGACAGACCAAACAAGCCAGCAGGCACTGGTGTCAGACCATTAGACAGTCTGGATTTGGCCAGTGGTCACTTAAACTGAGAGTATTAGCACTTGCATTATAGGTCATTAGGAAGACTTAACTCAGTGAAATCATGCTTTATAGAATTCTTAGCCCTGTGCCTAGCACAGAGTAAGTACTCAATCTGTTAGGAAACAGACCTCCTCCAAAGGTCATATTGACAGGATGAGAGATTATTTTTTAAGTGTATCTTTTCCTATATTGTCTAACTTATTAATTGACTCACTTTTTCTCTTTGCAATTTTAGAAATTCACCAAAAGTTCAGTTAGGACTTAACAAAATATCCCTGATCAATGGAATAAACTTGGTTGAACACAATAATGTTCAATTCCTTTGTGGAAAGCACCAAAATGAAAATGCCATCGAGTACCCTATTTCCATTCTCCTCCCCAAAAGTATGCATGGAAGTGTTGGCATGTTCTCTGCTGTGTGTGCAGAATAACTTGTTTTATTCTTGCAGCTCACTTCCAAAAGACACAATAGCTTTGCACATCTTCTTTTTATGATAGAAATTGTCAGATTATTTTGGGGTAACTGCACTGTAGCAGGCAGTATATGTGCCCTTAGAAATGGGAAGAGTATGAGAAGAAAACAATATTTAATCCAATGCATTTCTTGTCTTCAAGAAACACTGCTCTTATTGAAGGAATTGAATGAGTGAGTGAACTTTTAGAGATGATGAGGAACCAGGGAGTACTAAATCACGTATTTGGCCCCATTTTACTTTATCGAAGGCCAAAATAAGAAATTCAATGGAAAGGAATTCATATGGAGCTCTTTGAAAATTAATGAGCTAAATGAATTGGAGACATAAGTGAATAAAACTAATAGTAGTCCTATCTCTTCGAATGCAGCGTTATGCTCAGGCCTTGCCCTTGACGTGTGTAGTAGTTCTGTGGGGGTGTTGTACCTCATCTCCACAGTTGCCCTTCTCCCCTCCCATGAGCCACATGTCCAGGATTCATGTCCTGTGTAGTCCCCTCCTTCTGATTCCGAGCTGACTCTGGGACTCACTTCTAACAAGTATGACACGTGGAAGTCATGCTGTGTGTCTTCCAAGGTGGGATATGAACCTTACAGCTCTGTTCAGGGTTTCTCAGAATGCCTGCTCTGAAGATCTGTCTCTTGGAACTCAGATGGCATGCTGCAAGAAACTCAAGTCACACAGAGAAGTCTCATGTTTTTTACTGTGGTCACCAGGCCAGCTGAGCTTCCATCTGACAGCCAGCACATGAGCAAGCCCTCTTAGATGTCTGACCAAAATATCCAACTGAGGATTGAGTAAGCTTTGAGAAGACTCAGCCCAGTAGCTAGCTAATTCTACATCAGTCTTTTAAATATAAATTGCCCATCTGAACTCATTGGACTCACAGAACCATGATTGTCATAGAATGTCATTAATCTTTTTAGATACTTTGTTTACATAGTAACTAGATAACTGGCACAGAATTTAATTCAGTGATGCCTTCAATATTAGCAAGGTTTTACTTTTGTACATGGTTGTGACATGACATTTTAGTTTTTTTATCTATTTTTTACTTCGTGCTTACCTTAAGTAAAAAACATTTTACATTTCATATAGCTCATGGAAATATATCGCTGCATACCTATTTTTTCCATAATGATTGTACAGATGGAATTCTTAAATTTATTGGGCCATAAATCCTTTTAAAGTCGCATGAAGCCCAAAGGAGTCCTTCTGGAAGCAATATTTTTAAGTACACAATGTAAAATTTATAGAATTACAAAATAAATCATTTGAGAATACAGTTTTGAAAAAAATATATTTTTTGGTACTGAGGATTGAACTCGGGGTACTCGACCACTGAGCCACATCCCCAGCCCTATTTTGTGTGTTATTTACAGACAGGGTCTCACTGAGTTGCTTAATGCCTCGCCATTGCCGAGGTTAGCTTTGAATGCTAAATTTCAGTCAAATACTAAAAATAAAGATGTAATTTTTTTTTCTCCTTTAAGTTCATGAACCTACACAGCCATAGAACTCATTGGGGTCTAAGAGCCCCAGGTCAAGGAGGCCTAAGATGTGATATGTGCTGATAATCCATGCATGTTAAAATATAAGTCAAATGCATAATATAAGATAGATATAATATAAAAATCAGGTTTTGAAAATAAATTGACATTTTTACCTGCAGGATTTTGTCAAAATTAATGAAAAAAGCTTGGAGTAGTCTAAAGCATTATCGGAAAGAAAAAGATCTGACATCTGTGTTTGTTTGCTAGGGGTTCTCTGACAAAGTACAAAAAAAAACAAAAAGATGGCTTTACACAGCAGCTATTTATTGTCTCATAGATCGAGAGACTGGAAGTCTGAAAACTGAGGAGTGATCAGGGTCATGCTTTTGCTGATGGCTCTGGGAGAATCCTCCCAGACCCATTCCAGTTTTTGGTGTTTGGTGGCAAGCCATGGACTGTAGCTGCACCACTCCAGTGACATGCTCATCTTCTCCCCAGAGGTCTTCATGTCCTTTTCCCTCTGTGCCTGCCTGCCTCTGGTCCAAATTCCCTTTATTTTTTATTTTTCGGATTTTATTTTATTTTTTAAAATTTTATTTATTCTACTTAGGTACACATGATAGCAGAATGCACTTTGATTCATTGTACACAGATGGAGCACAACTTTTCATTTCTCTGGTTACATGTGATATAGAATCACAACATTCATGCAGTCATACATAAAGCTAGGGCTTTGATGTCCATCATATTCCACCATTTTTAAAATAGGAACACAAGTAACAGTTCAACCCATAACAACATCAGGTTGTATGAGTCAAAGGAGTAAGAATTTAGTTGTAGTTTGAAACTATTTCCAGAAGTTAAATATGTCTTGATTCACATGGTCTGGTCTTGGGAACAGAAACTTCTAGAGCACTAAACTTTCACCGCGAACTGTCCCTTCATGATTGAGAAACTTTGAAATATACAAATACAAATGTAAAGTAATCCCTAGCATTCATATTTTAGTGGAAACATCAGGTTTCAAATTGCTTTATTCATTTTTCAATAGTATTAGTGTAGAATATTGTAACCAAAAATTGTGTTCAAAAGAACTGTTTTAAATTTCATAATAGACCTATAACCAATCAGTCAACTATAGTTAGGGAGCAACCTAAAATACCACATTCCTTGAAGAGAAAAAAATATAGATGTGAGTCATGTCCTTAGGAGTGTAGAGTAAAATGAGGCAGATTAGACTGACACACAAGGAAACAGCACACTCACAATCAAGCCATCTCTTCATTTAAAAAGCCCTTTTCAGGGATGAGGATATAGCTCAGTTTGTAGAGTGGCTTCCCTTGTGTGCACAGGCCCAGGGTTCAATCCCTAGCACCACCAAAATTTTAAAAAAGACTTTTTAATCTCCATTTTTGTGCCCATTTTAATTTTTTCTTATTTTGAACTGATTTACATTCCACTTACCTGCAAGTTTAATGGTAATACAAGTTTTTTCCCTTTTTTTGTTCAGTACTGATTAATACTGCCTCTATTGCCCCCCAAAAATCTCAAATTATTCAATAAAGCAAACTTGTGATGTTGTCTTTGTATTGAGTAAAATTGAAAAGTTAAAATATTCAGCATGTAGAACATATTTAACAAATGTTAACTGTTTTTATTGGCTACATGTGTTGAATGCATAGCACAAAATCATCAGAGACCTAAGTCACTTGCTGGCAGTATTGATATTTATGCAGTAAATTCTGTGTCCTCTCTCAGTTGTTTTATACTTAATAAAATTTTACTGTAAATGTTTTCTTAAGACCTCTGGAACAGTGTTGTTCTTACAATAAATAAGAATCACAATTCCAAAGAATTCTAAAATACACTATGGCAAAATATGGTACCTTAAGGAAAAACAAAAACAAAAATGTGTATATCTGCTTAGGACCAAATTGAAAGAGGCTCAAATTCAGATGTCATTTGATTTCAGAGAGGAGCTTAAAAAGCATTGTTTTGACCCATTAGATCTTTGTCAAGAGGTATCTAATATCTTTAAATCTTAATTTCCTCTTCTTTTAAAGTGGTGATTTTAACACCTACTTCCAGCATTGCTTGAGCCTGGATACATGTAACTTTCTTAGTGTGGTGCTTGGAATAGGGCGAAAAAAACCAAAAAAATCTGGCACCTAGTTCTCAGCCCACTTCATTGCTTCCTGTGACCTGAGTCTCTCAAAGTGGCTACCCTGCTAGAGAAAGAAATTTTGAAAATGGAAAATATTATGGTGCCTTTTTCCATAATAATTTTACTGTTAATTGGAGAAAGCATTAGAAGTTGGAAGAAAAAGTAAAAAGTGAAATAGTTCTTTCCCCCTCTATTTGTTTCCGAGCAGCTTCAGATGAGCAGGTTTTCTCTTGGTAGCCTATTACCTTCAGTAGAACCTTCCAGAAAGCTCTATTCAGTGAAGAGAAAGACAGCAGGCTTTCCAATTGCATGGTGTTGCTTGCTGAGGGAGAAGGCAGAAGTTCTCCTGTATAATCCGATTTCATCGTCTCACACTAATCACTACTGATAGTTGCAAAATTTAGCCTGGATCTGCTTAGTTAATCTAGATTGACAGGAGGTAAAAGTAAGGGGACACAAGGGCGCAGAAACAAAGGGAAGAGAGCCTACACTGATTTCCAGCCTCATTCTTTGATCTGGGACTTCTAATTTGCTCCCCTTTGGGAATTCTATGTCTCTTTACCTTATAAACAAATGCTACCAGTTGTTAGGATACCAGCCTTTCTTGGAAACCTTGCATCAACAACAGGTGCACTGCGAGTCTCTGAGACTGCAGAGAGAGCAATACCCACGTTCTCCTGAGGCTGCGCGGAAGGTACTTCCAGGTGCACATTGTATCTGATGCTATGTATTATTTATTGAAACTGAGCTCTGCATTCTCTTTATCCTCTGGGAAACACTGGAGACTGGTGCCTCCTAAAATGGATGCCACCAGCAGCTAACCTGCAAGGTCTAAATGTGCTTTGCTTTTGTTGTTTTTCTTAATAATAATTGCAAGCTAGAGCTACCAAGGTTTTTAGTGAAGCTTGAAGAATAATTGAGAATTACAGTTGAACACCCAAGGGAGGAACACCTCTGTGATTTTGGACGTTTCCACGTGGATTCAAGTTTTATTTTTTAAGGGAATATCCAACTGGATTTTGTGGATACATAGGAGATTTACATGTTGCAACCTCGGCCTCTGTAGACTGGGTGATTACTATAGTGATCTGACTGTTATGTGTGTGTTCAGATGCTTAATATCAAGAAGGAAGATGGGTTATCTGAAGATTATCTTCATTGTTACTTATGATATCTGTGTCTGGCAAACCAGAGAACTTTTTGCATTTGGGTAACAAAGACATTTGACATATACTCCATTGGATGTTTCCATGTTGGTGAAACTGTTATTGACCATCTTGGTTCCGCATGTTGCCATGCTAAAAGTACCTAAGGGTAAAAATGTCTCCTGGGTAAGTAGATGATGATTTTATATCTTTTCAAAATATATTTTAAGCACAAACGCATCATTTGAGAACTTAAAGACATTTGATGGTTTTGTGTTAGTAGGAGTATTTAGAAAATCTTCAGAAAGCATTTGCCTTGGCAAGAATAAATAAAAGTAATAAAGAAATCTTTCAGCAAAATCATGATGGTGAACTTGCTAAAATATGAACTATAAGGAAAGTAAACTCTAGGTTTGTTTTGCCATTTTTAGTTACTTCTTCACATATCTATACAGATCTAAATGTATTTGTACAAAGTCAAGGCTCTGATTTTAAAATGTTTTCAACTTTACAACTGATAATGTAGATTTCAAGTGGGAATGGAGGGGGCAAATCAGATTTTAAGGGTAGAATGTGTAGAGTTTTCGTTATTTGGGGATATTTTCAATATGTTCCCTTTTTGCACTCTTAGAAATAAGATTGTGATATTTCTTAATTTATATGCCTAATTTCTATCATTAATAAACATGTGTAGTGAAAGTTTAGCATTTCAGTACGAACAATATTAATCCTCATACAGTTTGAATCCTTAATATTGTTTCAGGTAGTTTCTTTCAAAGATACAAAACTTGTCAGACTGAGCTCAAAATAATGAGAACCATCTATAAACTCTTAAACAGGTGCCTTTAGTTCTCTGCTATCATGTTTAGTGAGCTAAACAATAAATTTAATAGTCAGATGGATTCCTTTCTATTTCTCACATAAACTTGTATGTCTAACACCAAATTTTTAGCTGGTACCAGCACATGAAAACTCACTCATACTCATCACAGAATTTATTAATTATGATTATGGTTTTCTTAAAGTATATCAAAAAACAAATGATCATGTCTTTCTGTACAGAAATTGTTTTTACTACTTTAATTTGAAATTTATCAGTTAGGCTATTTTTAGTTTTTGTGAAATAACACAATATTTGTCTGAAAACAGCAAGTGTGATCTTTTTCTGTTATGGACAGTTCTTCTTTATAGTACTTAATTAACAAAGGTGCATCTTGATTTAAAACAATTCCTCAAATTATCCCAGACAAATTTATCAGATGTTTAAAGCTATTATTAAAAATTGATAGGTTGATATTATTGCTGACACTTTACTCTTTACTCTTTTTTATATTATTGTTGACTCGACTCTTAAAGAAAGATGGTGCAGTGACATTTGGCCCGACCCGTGAGTTTGTCCATCTCCCTGTACAGGTGCCTTTGTGGCTATTCTGATGCGCAAATGAGGGTCGATACTCCCTGCGAGCATATGAACACCAAAGAAAGGAGTAGTTTTCAAGAGTATATCCCCTCCTTCATCTGATTAATCCTCCTAAAAGATTAATTCTCCCAAAGCAGCGCCTGCCTAATGGAGTGCTTCTGCCATGAGGGGAGTATCTTAAAACCTTTTGAAACCTCTGGCTGCCATTGAGTTTGGTTTAGGTTTACTTCTGACTCAATTATATTAACTTTTTGGTTTTTTGAAAAGATCAAATTATTGGCTAAAAACTTGGACTTATTTTAATAGCATCAGATTACTTCCATTTTCTTAGGTCAAAATTTCCACCATATATTCCATTCTGTTAAAAACGTCTCGGCATCAGGGTTTACCGCAAGTCAAGTTTACAGGTGCAATTACGCCCGTATTCCCTGTAGTACAACAGCAATTTGGTTGATGGGTGAGGATAGTGTAAGGAACTAATAACTCATATTGATGACTATTCTACAGTTTCTTTGTTTGAACATCGAGTACATAAAGATGCTTTCCATGTTGACCACAGCTTCGATTTTCGTCAGCTGTGGTTGCTTCAGGTGTTTAGTGACACTAAGAGAGATCCTTGGCTTTGTAGAGTGAGTGGTTTCTGGTAATCCTGTTTCACCTTTGTTCATTTACACTTTCACTCAGACTTGAGTCCAGGAGAGTAAAATGATTCGTCTTGTCTCCTTATCCACAGAGGGACCTGGGAGGTTAGAGTAGGTTTTAAACTCACCCATTGGTGCCTCTTGTTCTTTAGACACACACTCTGCCCCCTGCACTAAACACAGACACATCTTGCTGAACACAAGCATCCGAGTGAAACTCCACTTTCCGGTTCCTTGGGCATGCATGGTGTTGGCAGCTGATTAAACTGTACCTGACAGTTTCCCTGTCTGAAAAAGATGGCATTGACGATTTCTCTAAGGTGAGATAAGAAATATCAGATCATCCTGTTATGAAGGTTCACCAGTCATTCCACAAATGCATACTGAGTATGTCTCTAAGATACCTTTGTCATGGAAGAAACAGCTGTCAATAGGATGCTTAAAAATCCTGGACCTCACAGGGCTTACTTTCTAGTGAGGGGAGATGCACAAAAAGCAAATAGATATGTAATGTGCAAGATGGTGAATGATAGACAACAAGGAAAGGGTTAGGAAGGGCAGGAATTGAGAGGGATATTGCAAATTGGTTCCTCAAGCTTATTTGAGAAGACTTGAGGAAAGGAAAAGAGGCAGCTGGGCATGTAGAACTCAGGTATTCCCAACAGGAAATGCTGGGGTGTGTGCATGGCCAGGAGGCAGGGCCATGCCCAGAGTATGTGAAGAATGATAAGAAGGCTGGAGTGACTGGATGGTAGTGACGTTCTCTGAATTTGTTTTTCTTATGTGCAATCATCTCTCATTTCCAGGGGAATAGTTCTAGGATCCTTGTGGATACTAAAATTTTACTATATCAAATGGTATAGTATTTGCCTATACTACGCATATGCTCCCAAATATAAACTCATCTTTAGATTACTTATAATACCTAATACAATGTAAGTGCTATGGAAATATTTGTCACATTGTGTTGCTTAGGGAATAATAGCAAGGAAAAATGCCTAATAGTACAGATGGAATTTTTTTCCCTGGATATTTTTGTTCCACAAGTGGTTGAATTCACAGGTACAGGAACTAGCACATAGACAACACCAACAATAGCCACATATCTGTAGTAATTGGTTCTTTAGGGATTCCAAGACAGACCTGAATCCCAGCACTCAAATCACCAGAGAATTGTGGAGTATAGAGACTTCATAGGACAGTACCCATCAGCACTTGCCAGGTAAGGGTTACAGGTAGCAGAAAGAAGGGAGAGTTGAGCAAGTGCGCCTTCCCAGGACTGATCACCACCTCTCTGATGCTTTACAACTGGCTGTGACTCTTTAAGAATTGAGAAATGTATTACCTTTATCTATGTCACTGAGAGTGTTTCAAATGAGCATGATGGTGTATGGGGAGTATAGAAATTAGAAAACATTTTAAACTAAAATTAAGGATAGTGTTGAAAAAAGTATTTAGGAGTAAGGATCCAGGCATATGGAACACACACAGCTCTTCCTGTAGCAATTGATACTGTTTATTAGGATATAGTTAAGTACACAGTGGAGTCTCCACATGTTTTGTGACTATAAAAGACTCTTCTAGAGGTCTGTTTTTTGTAGACACTTGCTCATGATAGCTGTATGGACCAGTTAAAATGCTATCTGACTTTGTCAGACTGACCTACTTTGTCAAAAAGTCACTTAGCCTTGGAAATACAAAAATAACAAAGCCCAATTGGATTCTTCTGTGCAAATTCTCATTCTGATCTTTTAACTATTTAAGCAATCATTCTAAACTTTCTAACATTCTAAATCTATGGTCCTGTATATAGTTATTTTTTATGTATAGTGTTGCATTAGATGTTTTTAAATTTTTTATTATGCACCATTAGAAATTAATGCAATTTATTTAAGAAAATGAAGGGAAGCTATAAAGAACATAAATGAGTACTTAAATTTATGGAACAGAGTGTCTAGAGGTCAAATAAACAGAACTTTGGGGCTTGCTTTTTATTTCTTGATAGACATGCTTCTAGTAAATCCACTAAGTATGTGCCTGTTATAAAACAAATGTTACTAGAAAGTGCCGAAAAGCCTAACATGACTGTTAATCATACTGCTTATAGAGTGGGACATTGGCCCATTTCTGAAGAAGAAAAAAAAGTGTCCTCCAGGGACAGGAATCTGTCACATTTCCTTGGCCGTATATTTCATCTTATTTCCATGAAGATGACTTCCAAATTGTCAAGTCACTGACTTCTGGTGCCCCTCCCCCAACCCTCTGTGTCTCTCTTGGTGGATCTCAAGCTGAATCACTTCATGTTAGGACTGTTTGAAATTTACTTCTTGTTCAGGTTTTGCTTCATTTGAGAGGCAAATTTTTCTGTAACAGCTAGATTACTTGTCTCTCAGACAATTTCTGAAAAAATCCACTTTTGTATTTTTCATTTTTATGCTCTGAACCTATGCCACTGTCATCCCTGTAATTTCTGCTCCCATCTTCCCTTATTAAGATACATTAGAAAGTTTTCTAAACATTTCTCTAAAATCTATGCAGGTTTTAGTTTTTTCACCTTCATTCGTAATTGATAGGAACTCACAATATGTCTGGTAATAGAGACAAGTTATTTATCTATGCCCACATCTACCGAGATTCTTCCAGACACACATGGAGACAGTTTTTTCTTTCCCCAGTAAATACATATTTTGTTCTAAATAGATTAACTCTAGGTGTAGGCTTGGAAACCTGAGAGATTATACCAGGTTGACTTTAGTGAATAATAATATGTGATACTTTATGTAGCAATTCATAAAGCTTTAAGAAGTATGTACTTGTATGCAGCCTGCCATATTAATTGCATTTATTTAATATTAAAATGCATATACTTTAAAAACAATCATATGTCAAACTCACAGGGCTCTCGATATTTACAAGGGAATAGTCATTCCCTGTCTCAAAACTAACCCTTTCCCTGTTTCTGATCCTAGTGACATTATTCTCTTCAAATTCAAACATCATTGACAATGTACTATAATGGGAAAATATGTGCATTGGACATAGATTCTGGATTCAATCCTGATTCTACCACCAGCTGTGTGACCTTAGACAAATTATTAACCTGTAAGGTTTAGTGTGCTCATCTATGAAATGAGTATATTAAATTTCCTGAAGGTGTACCTTTAAAATAATGTGCAAAAAATGCTTATCATAATAACATGCATAAGTAAGTTAGCAAAATTGCTCCCTCCTTTGTCCTTTGTTTTCCAATTCCACTGCTGATTCAGGAGTTCATTCTGTTGGACTGACCACTCTCCATGGCAGCCTCCATGCTGATTGCTAATTTCCAAACTTTCCCTTTTCCCATCCATTCAAATCACTTCTATTTAGTGCATTTCCTTAAACCCAGGTTCTCATCCATTTCCAAGCAGATCAAAATTCTTCAAACTTTCTCATCATCTTTATATAAATTAAATATTCCCAGCCCAACTGAATTCCCTGCACAGAGGAGATACTTGAGCCATCCAGAACCAGAGGCCAGCTGAGCCAACAGCCCCCTGGGCTTCTATCCCCGGGGTCCCCGGGGTTTGAGCCTGCCTGTTAAACTATAGGAGCATTCACTCAGTGGGCATTTCTGTTCTCCAGTTTGCTAGTTTTTATGTGTGAGATTGAGGGAGAAATTGAATTGCATTTGGGGGATGCTGTCATTCCATGAAGGTACTTCACACCAGGATGCAGACATGCTTTCCCTTGGGGCTAGGCAGTTTCTAAATCAGAAGATGGTGATATAAAGGCAGAGGGAATTCAAATAAAGAAGGGAGAGTAAAATCAAGTAATTATCTGCAAGTCACTAAGTGTCCTGATCAGTGTTAGCTTTTTCTACATGAGAGAGGGTAAAGAGAACTCAAGCTGGTGCAGGAAAGATATCATTTAAAACCTAAACTTGAGGTCACCATGTCCAGGCTAAACACTGCAGGGAATCCTACCAGGTGTCATTTCAAGGAGAAAGTATTCATCTGAAATGCCACATTTGAGGCTTTTAGGGTTCAGGAATGGGAGAAGCAATTGTGAATTTTTACCTCAAATCAAAAGGTGGTAACAATTGGCAGTGTGTTCCGAAATCACAACCCATTCTAAAGGATCTGGGACTGTGCCCAATTTGGGGATTTTGTTCCCACTACTCCTGCCTTAGTGTAGGCTATGAGTGACAGCTTTGGTGGCATAAGCTGCCTCAGCCAGCCAGGTCAGTGCACTTTTCAGAGAGAATATGCTACATCCCTGTGGTTCCATGCATGATGAGAATGGCAGATATGGTAACCTTTGTTTAGAAGTAAAAGGTAAAGCGGAAGTGAGGATGGGGTGTTTCCCTTTCTGATCTGGGGAGACCCTAGTGTGCTCTTAGATGGAGACAGGTTCAGGCATGCCACCTCCCTCTGGAGAAAAAGTTGGAGAGATTCCACTATGAGAGATTTCAAATTATCAAGTAAATGTTAACCTTATTTTACAAGTATTTATCAAAACTAGGGTGAGGACTGGGTGCTCAGGGGTAGTACACTTGTTGGGCATGCATGAGGCTCTGGCCTGGACCCCAGCACTGCAAAACAAAACAAAACTAAAATAACAAAAAGTAAAACAAACCTGGGGTCACCAGAAGTCCTATGTTATGCCTGTTGCCACAACAATTAATAGTGTCCCCTTTCAATTCCAGAAGTGTTATGTTTGGGGCAGTAAACTACTTGATTAATTGTGATAACAGTATAAATAAAGGGTTAAGGTGAAAAGGAATGGGAAGGTTCAAGCTTTTCTAGGAAAAAAAAAAAATCTCTGCTGCTCTAAAGTCATCTGAAATTCAGTGGAGGACAAGAGTGTGGCTATGCCTGTAGACTGCTGTAGGGTAGAAAGGGGGCCATCAGCTTTGTGATCTGGGGCAAATTAATATCTCAATATCTTTTATCTGCTAAATGGGGATCATTACACGCATCATAGGTTGGTGAGGATTAATCGTAAGAATGCTATGTGTATTTTGAAGACAAATCTTTTTTAAAATTTTTTATTCTGATTAGTTACACATGACAGTAGAATGCATTTTGATATACATAAATGGAATATAACTTCTCATTCTTCATATAATCATATATGTACATAGGGTAGTAATGTCCAATTCATTCTATTACCCTTCTTACCCCCATACCCCCTCCCTCCCTTAACTTTCCTCTGTCTAATCCAAAGTACTTCTATTGTTCCCTAGCCCCCACCCACTTATTGTGAATTAGTATCCACATGTCAGAGAAAACATTTGGCCTTTGGTTCTTTGGGATGGGCTTATTTCACTTAGCATGGTATTCTCCAGCTCCATCCATTTACCAGCAAATGCCATAATTTCATTCTTTTTTTTTCATAAATTAATTCTTGACAAGAAATATTTTAAGAGAACTGTTGGGATGTTTCCTGGCTAAGCTATTGTTTCAATCTAGATTTCTTAGCCTGGCCTTTAAGAATGTCCATAATCCCATACCAGCCTAGGTTTCCTGCTCTGTTCCCCATCACTTCTATAGCGGCGAGACTCTCTGCCTTTCTGAATGCATGTCTGTGTTCTTTCCTCTGTATATCTTCTCCTACTGTTTAGCTAACCAGATGACTTCCACATCCCTGAAATGTCTACTTCTAAGTCAACATCCAAAGAAAGTCTTATTGGCATGGGTCATGGGAAATGAGATTCTCACCACACCTATAGGTATAGCCCTTGTATAAAGTAAACTTGTGTTTATGTTACTAGAACAGAAAATGTTTCAAAATAGTTTCACAATTCTGAGTCTTTATTATTCTTTGGAAAATTAACACTGAAAATGCAAGCAAAAACAAGCATCTGGGGAGAAAAAATGGACAGGATATTCAAAACGGAAAGGAAAGTGAAATTTCCTAAGGGCTAGTGCTAATTCCCAAGAAAATGAGACAGTTAGGAAAGAGGACGATTTTAACTTGCATACAAAAAAAAAAAAAATGAGATGGAATCTTTCAAGGTACGGAGCAAACACCCACTCCTTTCAAAAAAGGGGACTTGTGTATTCAGGAGTGCAAACATATCAGTGATCCTGTCACCACAAAAGTTTCGTATTTTTATCTTGGCACAATTTGCTAGTTCCCAACTCTTGAATTTATGATTGTCATTAACTTCTCAAGTCAAACTTCTCATTTCAGAGAGAGAAATGAGCTGGCTTTGTTCTCTAATAGCATGAAGGAAAGTACCAAGAGGTGGATGATGAGGTTCTTGTGGGTGTTCTGCCTGGTTCCCCAGCTCCACAAGCCTAAATCTGCTGAGCCTCCTCTTAATGCATAGGAAAGAGATGAATATCTCATATTTTGGGGGACTCATGAAAATAACCCAAGTTATGAATTCTATTTAAGTGAGGAAGACTGAGTGTAAAAATGCTACCCACCTGCCAGAGCAGAAGAAAGAAATAGTATTGTAATAGATTTCTCAGAATTGCTCACATCAGGCATCCCAACTTGACACAGAGAAATCCAAACGGAATCACTCATTTGACTATCAGTTGTCAAATTGTCAAACAGACTGTGTGATACTGTCTCCGTGATGCTCAGATCTTCAGGAGCAGCAGCCTAAGTAGTTTGGTGGGGGCTTCATAGCTGCAGCTACCTTCTCTGCTGCTTGCAGGTCTGAACAGCAGCAGTGATAATAGCACATATTTTTAAATATGAATGACAGGTGTGGGGTAGGCTTTTGCAGGCAGATTTCAGATTTGTGCAACCTGAGCTGAGCAGGGACAGCTTTCTCTCTTCATAGAGCTGTCTCCTAGGTTTTTAATGGTAAGTAGGTATCCTTTAAACTTTGAAGCTTCATGTGAGTCTCTCCAGGGTCATTACTTTTATGGTGAAACTCACAGTGAAAGAGGTCAAATTTGAACCATGTTAGCCACTATGTAGCCTTCAGAGATAAAGGAATAAAAGGAGAGTTTATTCTTGTTTGTGTTTTTCCCCAAAGACTGTGCAAGAGTGCAGATTGAAAGGCGAGGTATGAGAAATATTGGAGTTATGGAGGAAAGAAAAGAAACACATCTCAATGTCACATGTGTCAGATATCACAGTTGCTTTTCTTCAGAAGAGCCAAGGCTAAAGTCCTAGCAGCAATGACAGCTCCTGTGGAAGTCTTCATTTTCTTTCTTTTTCTTAATGATATAAAACTACATGGGAGGTGAGACTTAGGGCCAGTTATCCATCTGAGACACCTCATGGTTCATATCCCATCTCTATCCTTGACCAGTGTAGCACTGGTTACCTATCTCCCTGAAATCAGCATTGTAGTCTGTTCAGCCAGAGACTGAACTACTGATCTACTGATCTCCGGCAATTAATTGCAAATAAAATGATCTAGGTCACATCTTGACACAAGACCACATTATAAAAATGTTTTCCTTTTATTGAAATGAGATTAAAATGTATTCAGTTTCTAGAAAAACTACCACTGCTTTGAAACACAAAATTGCAAGTCATAGTGACAACAGACAAGTATATTTCTCATTATACAACAGGCAAGTGTATTACCTCAAATAACAAAATAAACGTGCTCCACATAAGAGTCGTGGAGTGTAATAAAAGGTCTTGAATACATTTGTTTTAAAATAGAGTTGAAAAGATGGCTTGTTTCCCCAAATTTCCAGGTGAAGGATGAGTCTATACTCACTTTCACTCCATTTTTTTTTTTTCCCAATGCAACCTAAACCTGTTAATATCTATATTCAGGAAAGCTACCCTGGTTGCCTGGCAACCAGGCTTAGTGGGCTAGGAGGCCCCAAGGTAAGAAATCAAATGCAGCCAGCACAATTGTGGCTTATACTGTCACTGTCAGATGTTCATTCTCTCTGTGCTCTGCTGGATTTTTATTTTCAAAACATACGTAAATCTTTCAAAGATGTTAGCTCAGTGCTTTTAGGAGTTTAAAAATTACAGTATGTGGGGTAACATTTCAGCATGGTTGAATAAGTATGAAGAAGCAATCTCTCTCTGCTCTTAATTAAAAGCAGGGTAGTCCTTTGGCTTGTAGGTCATGCTGTACTTTTCACTCCCACTTTCTATTTCCTCTGCAGAAAGATGAATGCATTGTTCTTGGAATAAGATGTAAAAGAAATTGAAGCATCAACTTTGAAAAATACAAGTTTAGGATTAATTACTGCCAAGCATATATTTTTGTGTCTTATGCAAAGGAATAAAAAGAGAAATGTGTTAAAATGACTTTTCTTTTGCAGATTCTTCTTCTTTTCCACCTTTATGTACTTTCTTAAGGGCTTCCCCATGGAGACTTTGCTATATTGAAAATTAGGAGTAAGAAAAGCCTCTGGATTCAAAGAAATGGCTTCTGCCTAATGGCCAGTATATATACTATGTGGCTGGAACAGAATTTGGAATTCAAATCTTACATTATTTTATCATTTCATTTGTTTCATAGTTCAGCTTTTAGTAGTAAGTCCACTCTGGAGAAATAGTATCCTAAAGGACTCTGAATTAAATCTTTTTTGAAATATGATTGCGGAATAACATGAGAGCTAACAAATAACAGGGGCATTGAAGTGAACTCTTGGATAATCTGACAAGGAGAACAGAATATCAGTATCATTCACCCACTAATATCTCAGCATGTGTCCTCAAAATCTTCAGTGGACATAACTTTTGGTTCCTTACATGAAAGAAGGAGCCAGTATTTTGTTGTTTATTTGCCACCAAATACTTGACGCTCTCATTTCTTTTACCCTCATTCCATAATTGGTTATGAATTATGACTTTTCAAGATACGTTCTATGTTCAGATTTCATGTAGAATCTTATGACTTGTGAGTGTTGGTTTCAATATAAACTACCACACTCAACGTTGTGAGCCAAACTGAGCCCATCTGGACAGCAAGAAATGATCACAGTTGCCGTTTATGAACCTTGGTATAGATGAGGATTAATGGAGAGATTCTAAGGAATTCTACTTAGACATGGACTTAGACTTAGAATCTTCCTCATAAAAGTGAGGAAGATTCAGGGAGATAGGACAAGAAACAGGACCCCATTTCATGATGGAGGAAGAGTAGGAGCATCCACTGGGTCACAATGGACTTCAGTAAGAGGGCACTCAATTATGATCTTAGAAGAGGAATTTCAAGGGTTTGGGAAAAGTCCACAAATGCAATGAGTTATAAGGAGTGGATGTTAAAAGCAGCCAGAAGCAAATACAGCCTGCTTTCAAAAGGAGGAAATAGGGACATATTCACTAGAGGGGAAAATAGGTTGAAGGAAGATTTGGGTATGTTTGTAGACAGAGGAAGTGGGAGAAGAGAGGACTAAACACGGAGGTCTAGAGTTTGGAAAACCTTAAAGAGAATCAGACCACATGGATGAATGTGTACAATTTTTTGCAGTTAATGACATGAATTTTGAGTAAATTCTATTTGGGTTCACATCAGTCTTGTTGAACTTGACATGGGGTCCTTGGAAAATAGAAGGCAAGGAGAGATAGAAGGATAAGAAATATTTAAAATAATTGTAAGCATTATTAAATTCATGGAAAAAAATCGGATTAGGTGGTATGTATTGAAATTCTCTAGCAATTCACAGTAACTTCAGGTCTGAAATTATTTTAGAGTTAAAAGGTAGGAATGTAAAATGGCTAAGAAGTAATGGCTTCCAGGTTGCTCAAGAATGAACTGTTAAAATGCTGGGTCCTGGGAAGTGGTCCAGGAGGGAAGCAGTGATGCTGGGAGGAGGTTAGTGGGTCAAAGATGCTACACAGGCATCCAAGGTCCTGGGAAAGGTAAGGTGTAGATTTATAATGAGAAACAGAAAAGGTAAAGCTACACAAAAGTTGTAGGATTTGTAGTCTTTTGCTTAAAATAATTTGGGGTAAAGACAAGAAGTAGTAAGTGTTATGCATGTGGGTTTCTGATAAGGAAGTTTAAGTCCCTCTACTAAACAAAACTTAGGATCCAAGGGCAAGGACAAGATTTTTGCATGTGACATACTGGATGACAGTAGAGAAGAAAACCAAGTCAGGTAAAATAGTGTTTGAAAAACCCAGAGAAATACTCAAAAGTTAGTAAACGGATGCTTTAGTTTTTCCTCATGGTACTTAGGATTTGCCATCTTGTACCAATTATTTTTGATTCCCCTCTCCACTACTAAAGTGAAGACAAAGAGCATACATTTGCCTGTTTTGTTCTTCACCGAATACCTAACTCCCAGCTCAGTGGTGGTTCATAGTGGAGGAGCTCAGTAATTATTTGTTGTGTGAATTAAAAGGCAGCAAATAGGGATGGGAAGGGGGAAGTGTAATGTGACATCAAAGCTGTAAGAGGATGTGAAATCATGGAATGAAAGGAATGGGAAACATTGTAAAGGTTATTATAAAATGGCTATTTATTTGCACATTTTTTTCAGTGTTGGCAAATGAACTCAGGGTCTCATGCATGTTAGGCAAACGCTTTACCACTGGGCTATATCCACAGGCCCAAGTATGTTGTAAAATACAATCTTGTAAGTGCATTCACAGTAATTTCTTGGGTTACCCTTCAGCTTCCCCACAAGGTCACTTTGAGCAGTTCATGAGATCTGGCTGTTGAGACCATGATGAATAGTAAGTTGGATACGTATCTGCCTGCCAAAAACAACCCTAATGGTGCCAAGTCCAGGAGCCAGCAACATTATGGAAGCCATAAGATATACTTGACACCTTTGGCTCTTGAAAGCAAAATGAGTCAAGGGAATGACTTGACGACTTTTGGGGGTGAACAAGTTGTCCCTTTTGTGTAAAATGTCATCAGCTCACTGATGTGTATTTGCTGGTGTCAGCCAGAAAATGAAATACTTTAAAAAATGAAATTTTAAAGCTGAGGAGTATTTGAATATGAACTTGATCTAGTCTCATTTTGGTTTGTAAGTATTGCAACGTTGCCTTAAAAAGCATGTGCCTACTAAGTAATATCATGGTCTTTCTTCCCTCAATATTACTACTTTTTCCACTAAAATGAATATTTTCAGTATTTAACTAAAAGAGAAGCTGTTGGGAATGTTTTAAAAATTTTTAAGTATCAAATAGTAACTTTCTGGACTGAATCTGTTACTTTATGCTTTATATGTGTAAATATACAAGTGACATTGGTTACTGGAATAGGGGAAGGTTCAGAAATGGGAAGATAGGCAGAGTTGAAACATCTCAAAGAGTTACATGAATACAAGACTTCCCTGAACTTGTCACATTGAAACCAGTTGATTGGGAAGTAGGTGGTCCCACTGAATAAAGCCAAAGCTGCTTGGTAGGCACTGTTCATCTGTCATCCCAGGCCTTAGACACCAGAGACCCTTAAGAAACTATGGATTTTCTTGTATCCTCTGCATTTCCACTTGTTTTATAATGAGTATTCTGATAAACAGCCCACTGTGAAGGAGGAAGGCATGTGTTTCCAAATGTGCTCATAACAAATGGATTATTGATTAGACAATTAGATAGGAGATAGTAACATAATTTTGAAGTTGACATTGAGTTCACCAATTTCGAATTCATAAAATGTTTTCTGAGACTAGTTGCTATGAGAATATAAGACTTCATGCAAGTAACAAATATTGAGTACTTGCCATGTTTACTGGGGAATCAATGAGAATCTTCCTGAGAGGTGGGAAATACAAAAGTGAGAGGCACTAAGAAAGCAAAGACAGGGGGGCTGGGATTGTGGCTCAGTGGTAGAGCACTTGCCTTGCATGCGTGAGGCCCTAGGTTCGATCCTCAGCACCACATACAAAGCAATAAAATAAAGACATTGTGTCCATCTATTTAAAAAAAAAGAAAGCAAAGACGGGAGGAGATTGAGACTGATGACACTTTAGGGCAGTGCACACATTTTTCTAAAGGTGGTTCGAGACCACCTCTCTTGCTAAGGGAACATCGGACCAGAGACACAAAGCCTGGTTCCATGAAGCAATGATTTGATGCACGGTTGTGATAATCTTTCAAAATGATGATAGTGCTGCTAATTCTAAATCTGTTTGTAAATGCTCAGTTATACAACTTCAAAGTTTTTTTTTTCCAAATAGTTTATTTCCAGCATGAGAAGTACATCTTTTTTTCCCTCTCTTGTACAGTATGTTCAGAATGTGTTTAAAAGCTGAGTCTTCAAAATTCTAGAATTTGCCAATTAAGGTTGGATTTTGTAGTTCTTCAACATGTTTTAGGCTCTCTAAAATTAAGTTGACTTTGGTAATAATTTTGTTCTTCTGGAAGGCATGCAAAAGGGAAAAAATTCAGTTTTTAAGTTATATGTACATAAACATGTAGGCTATGTTTTCAATAATCCTCTCCTGGATTTTTTTAAACTTGTTTTTCAACTTTTTATTCCTATCACTATATTTTTCTCATTTTTTTATTATGGGACTAATAAATGCATATTTATTTAAAAAATTAAAAATATTGTCCAAACAGAACAAACAGATATCAAATGAAAAAAGGCCCCTTATTCTCCATAAATGTACTCCTTAGGGGGAAAAAAAACAATGTTTAAGTGGTTTATAAATCTTCATTTATATGGTGGTTCCCAGTATAGATTTAAATATTGTACATTATTCTCTATTTAGAAATTAATTAACTTCATGTACTTTGAAACATGAGAAATTTGACATACACTACCACCCACCTCCTGACTTCCAGTTTTTGGTGCTGTTATTTTTATCATTTATATTCTGTTCTGAAGTAGGATTTAAGCTTTAGCTTCATTCGGTATCCTGCTTTTTTTAAATTAAAAACTAATCAACAGCATTTATGATATCATGGTTATGAAGATAAAATTAACATGTTAGTTTCATAGAGAAGGGAATGTAATCTGATGTCATTAAAAAATAATACTCAAAGGTGACTCTTCCATATCTGACAATCAATGAATTCTCCTATTTTCTTTCAAGTTTCCTTTACTTCTCAGTCACATTCAGCTGATAATGTGGATGATAGCTCATGAAGTCTTTGTTATTGGACTATTTTTCTACTTTAAAAAGTTCAGTAATAAAAAATATGTATATGTAAATAATGTGTGTCTAGTAAACTTTCTGAATTGAACTTTCAAATTTTTATTGATACCACAGAGTAATTCATATTGGTGTACATGTCTAATTTCAAGGTATATTTTTCCTTTAGAACTTTCTTTTCATTCTTTCCTGAGTCATACACAATTGTTAAGAAATCTTTCAGTCTGATGACTTTGTATATAATTTGTTTTTTCTTTTAAAAAATTATTCTTTTTATCAAAGCCAGCCTCAGCAAGGGCAAGGTGCTAAGCAACTCCGTGAGACCCTGTCTCTATGTAAAACACAAAATAGGGCTGGGGATGTGGCTCAGTGGTCAAGTGCCCCTGAGTTCAATCTCCAGTACCAAAAAAAAAAATTTATTTTTAGATAAACATGACAGTATATTTTAACATAATATATATATACATGGAATATAACTTATTCTAATTAGGATCCCATTCTTGTGGCTATATGTGATGTGGAGTTTCACTGGTAGTTGTATTCACATATGAACATAGGAAAGCTATGTCTAATTCATTCCTCTTTCCTATTCCTATCTCCCCTCCCTTCCCTTCATTCCATTTGTCTAATCCACTGAACTTCTATTCTTCCCCTGGTACCCCTTGTTCTCTATTAGCTTCCACATACTAGAGAGAACATTTAACCTTTGGTTCTTTGGGATTGGCTTATTTCACTTAGCACAATACTCTCCAGATCCATCTACTTACCAGCAAAAGTCATAAATTTGTTCTTTTTTATGGCTGAGTAATATTCCAGTGTGTGTGTGTGTGAGAGAGAGAGAGAGAGAGAGAGAGAGAGATTTTCTTTATCCATTCATCTTTTTCGGGGCACCTTGGCTGGTTCCCTAGCTTAGCTATTGTGAGTTGAGCTGCTATAAACATCGATATGGTTGTGTCACTGTAGTATGCTGATTTTAACTCTATATATATACAGAGAAATGGTATAACTGGGTCAAATGTTGGTTCCATTCCTAGTTTGAGGATTCTTCATACTGCTTTCTGGAGTGGCTGTACCAATTTGCAGTCCCATCCATCAAATACTTTTTAGAATAAGTCTAGGTTTGAATCTTTCTTAATCAGCAGGTTAGCATT
The DNA here is from genome assembly GCA_004024805.1 of Geosciurus inauris. Lineage (NCBI taxonomy): Eukaryota > Metazoa > Chordata > Mammalia > Rodentia > Sciuridae > Geosciurus > Geosciurus inauris. Next base: position 357,069 of record PVHX01000225.1, read on the forward strand.
GAGTAGAATTTGCAACTTAAGACATCTGAGTTTCTTATTTTCTCCATTTTCTTGTAAATATTGGGACAGCTGAATTTATCCATGTTTTTCAAACTTTCATATTCTCCATCACTGTTTTTTGCTTGTTTCTTCTACCTTCATACTGGTTTTCAAATTCAGCCATTTTATTAATTATCCCAGCCATTTAATTTTTTTTACCCTGACAAGTATATTTTAATGTTCAAGGACTTTCTCATTGCTCCAGCATTGGCTTTTCAAAGCTGTTTATTTTTGTTTTATAAAAGGAATAAATCTCTTGAGTCTAACAACCCTAATTTTACATTTGCTTTGTTTCTCCAAGGGTCAGTTTTTCGATTTATTGTGGACTTTTCTTTTTCCAAGCATCCGAGTTGAGAAATGATTTGTTCATCAATACATAGGCATGACTGACTACCCTTGGTACAGATGGCAGGTGGCACAGGTTCTTGTCTGATGTTTTAGTTGTTTTCCCAATGGGCCTGTCATCCCTGAGTGAGATGTCAGCTGTGATCCTGCATGGATGGATGGGAATGGAAGGCAGTCAGATTTCTCTATGGAACATAGTCAGGGAATCACCAGGCAGGGACTCCACAAGTACCTAGGTGGGGAAGGCTGTAGGCTTTGGGGTGGGGTGCTTCAGTTTACTTTTCTCTTGGGTGAACCTTATACACTTTTTTTTTTTTTTTTTTTTTGCCACTTACTGTCCCTTCCTACACTTTTGAATGTGTCAGTATTTACCTTAAACTGCTTTGTTCTTGTTCAGTTCCTTTAAACATGTGTTTATGTATTTAATGCTTTTAATATTCCTTATCTTTTTAGAGCATGTAAGTTGTCCCACTGACTAAACCGTTTTTGTTACGTGTTTGTGGTGGTGGGGATCAAACCCAGGGCCTCATGTCTGCTAAGCAAATGCTCTACCACTGAGCTATCCCTCTGCCTCCCAAGTAAACCTTACAAAATAAATCAAAATTAAAATCATGAATGTGGTGAAAGCAAAAATCTTAATGTTCAATGTAATATGTAAGCTTAAGAAGTTTTGAACTGAAAATCCCAAATCTAGATCAATTACTGAAAGTAGCATGGAGCATGTCAACACTTTTCTTTTTCTCCCAAGCTCAGGGTCTAAAGATGAGAAATTGAGGTTGAATTCAAAGTTTTATTTGAATTAATCTATTAGAGGAAAAAATGTTCTACATAACTCAGTAAGTATAACCCCTCCCTGTGAGCCTGAATTTTGTATTTTGGGTTTCTTGCTGGTAAGAGAATTGCAGATGTATTCCATTGAGGAAAGTGGTATGTTCCCATACTAATGCAAAACATTGTATTCTCCTACTTAATCATTTTCAAAGAACTCTGTTTGTGGTTACTACATAAATAATGGCCTCCAGGCCATCTATTTATGATAAAGTTAATTCTCCATTGAAATATTATACACTTTTGACAAAAGGAATCAATTTCCTTGAGGATTCTAGTCAACCCATAAATAGTTTAACTTGACATGTAGAATACCAAATGATTTTAAAGTAACCTTAGAATGTTGTTGGCTTTTTTCCCGCAGTGCTGGGGACTGAGCCCAGGGCTTTGTGCATATTATATTAGAACTCTATTCCTGAACCATACTACCAGACCCCGTATTAGCTTTTTATTATCAATAGCTATTGATGACTGAGTAAATGAATGATTAAACATAAGTATAAATGAAAACTCAATATTTAGTATTATTATGCTATAATCCCTATTTTGTAGTTAATAGTTTTCTAAAAAAGAGAAATATGTAAATCCACTGCTGAAATTTGGGATTTAGGAGAAAGGCCCATTTAATTTATCAAACTGTCAAAAATTAATCATAAGGAATATTTCTATCAATTTGAATATTTGTTCATTTTGGATAAGGAAACTGAAAAGATGCCCAACTGTGTTCAAACATGGGAAAAATGACTGAAATAATTTGTGGCCTGAGTCATAGTAGAACATACTCTTCATTTGTTATAAACATCAGGATTCTTTTTATTTGTTTTGTTTTCCTTTTCCCTATTCAAAGCCTGAAAACTGAATTGCAGATATGTGGAAATATCTTTAAGCAGTTGAAATTCTGCAGTTCATCTTTTCAAATTTGTGGGGAGGAAAAGAAATAAGCCACACTAAAATAATCAATATAACCAAATTAATCTATTAGCATTGCCCTGTTACTTTTTGAGTTTTCTAGTCCCCTTTATCTCTGCACATGAACTCCTATAGTACCTGCTGTAACAGAGCAAAAAATATTATATAATAAAAGTCTTTGCAAGCTCCAATGAAAAATTTTTAGTATAATAGCAATAACCATCCAAAAGAAGAATTTTACTTTATCCTGGAAACCTCTTAAAATTTGTACCAAGAGATTAAAAACCACAAACACTAAAAATTTAGAAAGCTCATGGGAAAGACAGATGGGATTCTGACTTGTTCTTTTAAGGTTCTTACCCTTGGAAATTCCTGGGCTAATTGTAACCTTACAAGTTAAAGATATGCATAAAGTAGTTTATAGTTCATGGATAAACTCAGTGTTGTACTGATAAATATTTAATATCCAGCTATTCACAAAATACATAAAAAGTTCTGATTATAGACTTGCCTATTTCCATGGTGTAAATTCTCCCACCATGGCTAATTTTAAGCTGCAAAGTGACCATGTTGAATGCAGAGGTAGATGAGATGTTCACAAGAACACCATTATGTAGTATTTTCAGTATTCAGATCTCAAGAGTATGGAAAATAGCAAAATGGAGGAAAAAATAAAAATTTTGTTTTGAGTATTTTTATCATAATTTATTAGCTGAAAATTTATAGTTTGACATTCTGGAATAGGTCATATTTATTACAAAAGGGCTGTCCTGTGCATTGTAGAATATTTACCAGCATTGCTACTGCCCTCTAAAAAATTTATAATTGTGTTTGGCAACAGGCTTTCAAAATTGCTAAGATTTTAGCCATGGTTTGGGCCAACTCCAGGAATACACCACTGATATTTTTCCATTTTCATGCAGATTTCTAAAAGGTTAATAGCTATTTGAAACATTAATTTCTCATGTGGGTTTTTTTGGGAAAGGGAGTGGCACTGGAGATTGAATCTAGTGGTACTTTGCCACTACCCAGTTCTATTTATTGTTTACTTTGTGACAGAGTTCTTCCTGCATTTGCTTTCCAAATAGGTGGGATTATAAGAATGTGCCACTGGGCCAATCCTGTTCCCTAAGTATTTTTAAGTAATTCCCTAACTTTTTCAGTATACCTTTATTTGCTTCTATAGATCAAGTGTCTAAAGTAGGAACTATAGGCTGAGGATGTATAGTTCAGTAGTAGAGCACTTGCCTAGCATTACAAAAATAAATAAAAAGTGAATTAGGGATGGGGTTGTAGCTCAGTGGTAGAGCACTTGTCTAGCATGAGTGAGGCATTGGGTTTGATCCTCAGCACGACATAAAAATAAATAAAGGTAAAAGAAAAGTTCAAAGAAATCTATACCTTAAAAAAATGAAATAGGAGATGGTATATGCTGAGTTCTATGCAAATGTTGGGTGACTATCTTAGCAATGTGAAACAAGCCAGGTAAACCAAAGGGAAGTTCAGTGAGTCTTAGTTATTACCTCAAATTCTCTCTCCATTGAAAATCGTTATTAATGAATAAAATAGATCTTAACCCACACAAAAAGCTTCATAGCACCAAACACTTCCTGCAGATTGTACTTATCCCTACTAGGATAAGGATACTCTTAGCCATAGCTGACCATCCCATTGTTCTTTATCCTTAGGTGGTATTCTTATAATTATCTCCAAAAAGAAAGGCTACATTTCTTAGGCTAGTGGAGAAAAGAAAGGGTGAGCTCCTTTTGTAAAAATGTTGGTTTTTACTTCTGTCGTTTCTTCAACCTGGTGAGAATAAAAGACAACATAGCCTCATCCCATGTGCTCATAAACCCTTAGCAATTTGGTTTTGGTTTTCTATACCCACTACACTCTACTACACCCTCTTAAAAATTTCCTATTGTTATTTACACTCTTGAAAGTTTCCTACTGTTTTTCATTCATTCATTCATTCATTCATTCATTTATTGAACAAATATTTATTGAGGTCTCTGTGCCATCTATGGCTCTGTATATTAGCAAACCAACTGCAAATAAGGAAGATTGCAGACTGGCAGGGGTGGGGATATTTGCTCTTTTGAAGAATCTATTTTAACTGAGAAAGACAGTAAAGAAGAAAACCAAGTGAACCAACAAATTAAGGAGAAGGGTGGGTTTTTCTCAACAGAGCAAAGACCTTTCCAAGAAGGTAACCTTTGGACTGAAACCTAAATGACAATGGAAAGGCATGTAATGGTCCAGGTTATAGAGATTTCCAGGCAGATGCAAGTACAGATTCTCTGAGGAGGAATGAGCCTGGTGGGACTCAGGAACAGGAAGGCCAGTGGCAGAGACTGCAGTGTGTGACTTGACTGGAGCGAGGTTCATTGCCCTATAATTCTGCTCTTTGATCTCCGCCAAGGGCACTACCCACTAAATGTGCTATCCTTAGTCAGCCCCTGATTCATCTCTTATGTTATCTAGGAACCTATCATTCCTTACAAATAGTGATGTCCCAGAATTAATTTCATTTCTTTGTTAGAGGGTGGGGTGAGTACCAGGGATTGAACTCAGGGGCACTCAACCCCTGAGCCACATCCCCAGTCCTATTTTGTATTTTAGTTAGACAGGATCTCACTAAGTTGCTTAGTGCTTCACTAAATTGCTGAGGCTGGCTTTGAATTTGAAATCCTCCTGCCTCAGCCTTCCAAGCTGCTGAGATTACAGGCATGCACCACCACACCCAGCCCAGAATTAATTTCTTTCTCTGATTTTCATATCAAACTCTGTTGACCCTTTTATACCCAGTTGTTATATATTTTTCTATACTTCAACCAGATCAGAAGCTTATTGAGCACAGGGAACTTTATCATCTTCAGTCAAGGCAAAGGCTTGGCTACTGGTGTTGCTTTGTTTGCTTAATTTACTTTGATTTAGCTTTTGGGTCTTTGATGGAGTACGTACAAAGTAAGTATCTTTTGTTGGTTTAACTGGATGAATGAATATATATTTAAGGATGTTGTCCTGGAAAGTGGGGAAAAAAAACTAGTACTTAAAATTTAGCTCATAATTAAGACCTTGTAAAGAACAGGACATGATTATGACAGGCAGCAAACTAATGTTTGAGAGTATGAAGTCTGAATCTAGATTGCTGGGACAGAATCCCAGCCCTTCTGCTACTAAGCATGATGGTTGGGTAAATGATTTAACTTCCCATGCTTTTGTTTTCTCATCAGTAGAATGGAGATAGTTATATGTATCCTATCAGGTTCTTTTTTAGGTCACATGAATTAATGCATGGAAATCAATAAAATAAAATACAGTTAGAACTCCATAACTCTTGATTATTCTTTACTTTTTGGTGAGCTGTGCAACTGTGTATATACATATATTGGTAGTTGTTTATAAATGGAGGATAACTGATCTGCACTTTGTGTCAAATCCATGTTTGATATTTAGCCAAATTTAGAATGCTCTCAGAAGTCATTTAATTATAAGTAGAATAACCGTATCCCAAAAAGTGAGATTTTGCAAAAAAAAAAAATTTATTCTTAATTCACTCAATTTATGGTAAAAATTACTGTTGACTGCATGTAAGGGGTACAGAAAGTTCACATTTTTCCTTCTAAGGACACTATTTGCAAAAATAGGAAAAAAACATAAAATCCATATGAAATCACAGTAGACCCAGAATATTCAAAGAAATTCTGAGCAAAAAGAAAACTGAAAGCATCATAATACCTGAGTTCAAAACACACCACAAAGCTATAGTTACCAAAGCAGCATGGTACACTGGCATAAAAACCAATACATAGACTGATGAAACAGAATTGAGAAACCAGATATTAGTTCATATACAAACCAACTTATTTTGGGGAAAGGTATCAAGAACATGCATTCTTTACTTCAAAGCAAACAATTAGAAGGGTATGTAATTCCTGTCTGTTTTTCTATCCAAAAAATAAGTAGTAAGTTTGATTGAAGTACTCTAAGGTGTTATAATTTGATTGAAGTTGTTTGAGCACATCAAAATGAGGAAACATAAATCCACCCATCTGAATCTTTGTCATTTGTAGAAAATAGCACTCTATGTGCCATTAATAACACCTGATGTTCAAGAGATAAAACATTCTGGAAAAAGAAAAATACAACATCTTTCTGATCATATGAGTAGGAGCAATAGCAGGCAGGGCAAAGTGAGATTTGAATAATAGGGAAACTTGCAAACAATAAATCATTCAGGTATTCATCATCAAATGTGGATTAGACCCAATCTGTGTGTTACAGCCCAAAGGACAATTAGAGGATAAATACTTGCAAACAGAGTTCTCTTGGTGCTATTACAGTGGATAACCAAAGGTAGATCTGTTCCTCAGAAGATCAGGGAAGGCTTCTGAAAGGAAGGGAAGCTTCAAATGGATCTTAAAATGAGTGTTACAACTTTCCTATGTACATATATGTATTCATCGCAATGAATTTCCACAATTATATACAACCACAAGACCGAGATCCCAATAGAATAAAATATACTCCATGTTTGTATAAATTTGTCAAAATATACTCTACTGTCATGTATGTCTAAAAAAGAAAACAAAGCATTGGAGTTTACCAAGAAGATAGAAGGGGAGGCCCATTCCAGAATGCAAAATACTTATTGAATAAGTGGGTGGTAGTGAATGTACAAGGAGAAATAAGTAAGCCATGGCTGAAATCAGTGTTATAGAATACAGAGCAAAATAAATAATAGTTCTAAATGATGAATGTTTATTGAGCACATACATGTGCCAGATAGTGTCATGAGTGCATTCTGTATGTTTTGTTTATTCCTCACATTGACTCCATGAACTTCAGCTTCATGAGCATGTTTGCCTATGCTTAGGAGGGCCCTTCACTTTGGATCAGTGCTCTGCTATTACCATGTTAAATCCTTAATTCTGATCAGGAGGTACCATATCTTCATTGTGCACTGCTCCCCACAAATCATGCAGACCACCCAAAATGTTTACATTTTTTGGTGGCAGAAACCATAATGTTGAGAGTGAAATACCTTTGCCTAGATCATGCAGCTAGCTACTCACTAGCAGTCAAGGCTCAGCCATGGTGTTTTCCTATCACCTAGACTGACTCTTGTGTCTCCAGTTTTCAAGATAATTGAATAACTAAAATAGTAGCTACTACAAATAATCAGTTAATACACTGAAACAGGAAAAAAATAAGTAGAAAAAAGAAAAAAAATGCATCGATTAATTTGGGAATAAATGAAGCATGCTGATTGTGAATGTGACCTTGAGTTAAATGGGAGAATCCAAAATAAATTTTTAGTGAATGTAAAGCTTTTCCCCCCAAAGTAAATGGTGCTGTGAACTCAAAAATCATGTCTCAAGATGCATCGGTTCAATCTTTGTTCATCATGGTACAAGTCAGTATTGATCTAACTCTTGGTAATTTATGCAAGAAAAGCAAATAGCAGAAAACTCATGTGTTTTAATCCAGGAAGCAGATGGAGGTAAATATGCAGTCCCTCCCTTATCAGACTCCATCACAACTGCTGTGGCCTCTGACTGTGTGACATTAAATATTGCAGATATTAATTATGAATAATAATTATTATTATTTATTAATTTATTATAATTATAATAAATTAGATCTCATTGGGTGCTTAATACACATAACTCCCTTGGAGGTAGTGTTGCCTTAAAATAGCCTCACTTTCCTTAGAACTATGGCAGTTGACTCCTCTAACAGTGAGAACCTCTTCAAATGTTTTCTTAGGCTTCATGTTAATTCAGAAAGGAAAAGGTAATGTGTTTATTCATTTTTGAAGTACTGAAAATTGAACCCAGGACCTCACGCATGACAGGAAAGTGCTGTATCACTGGGCTACATTCCAACCTCTTTTACTTTGAGAAAGGGTCTCATCTCACTGTGTTGCCCAGCCTAGTCTTGAACTTGGGACCTGTCAGCCTCAGCTTCCCTTGTAGCTAGAATTCCAGGCGTACAGTCCTGCACCTGGCAAAAGTAATCATTTTTTAAAAAACTTTGAAGGCCACCCTTCCTTGAAGACTAGGAAACCAAAGTTCCATGATATTAAAGAGTAAGTTTCTATAACATTTCTGATTTGTTCATTGAGATAATGCCTTAAAATATGTTTTGATGTTATTCCAAAGCACCTGTGGATTTCAGGGGCCAAGTAAAATGACCACAAAAAAACAAACAAAACCCCAAGTCTTTAACATGTTTTTCATAAGTATATCC